>ML682063.1:9862265-9915402 GCA_007922195.1 Podocnemis expansa
TCTGATGTGACAGAGCAGATTTTGTCTTTTAGTGTCTATGGGCTGTTTCTGTACATATTTGTTTAAATGGAATTTGCTGCACAGTCACATGCTGGTGGTTACTCTTGAATTGACATGCACCAGATCTGAGGAATAAGTTGGGTTTTAGTTGCATTTTACTAAGGTCTGTCTGAGACTGGTTCTATTTAATCTGCAATCAAGTGTCTTCTATATTTGTTACATAGACAATATATGACCAGCAGTTATATCAGCACTACGCAAGACAGGGAAGATATGAAGCATAACCTTATTTTAACAGCTGATGGAGGGAACTACTGGGATATACTGCCTCTCTCCTCAATATTACAAAAAAGAGTTCTCCTTATCCATCCCGGTACCAATCAGTCCTGATCTTGGTATTTAGTAGGTCTATAATTCTCCCGTATTTTAACCTGCTTACACGTGGCCAGCTTTGCAGCACAGTGATCTCTGTGACTACTACGATTCCTTCTTGGCCACCAGTGTGTTAATGTAAGGGCGGGTGGAGCCAAGAGGCCTGATTTGTCTTGTGCCCTGCAACTTGCATAGTGATTCACACAAGTGCAAAGTGCAACCAAACTAAAATGTAAATCCATTATTCTTGGTTTTCATTTTCCATATTAGAAATGCTACTGCTGCTTCTCATTAAGTTGTGCAAACAACAAAACTGGCACCTAACAACCTTCTCTTTACAATGTCTGCCCTGAATTGTCAATTTCCAAAGGGATAGCGGTGTTAGTCTAGTCCAGCAAAAAAAAACAAGGAGTCGTGTGGCACTTTAAGACTACCAGACTTATTTTTATCACAGAAATATAGTAAGAGTTCAATGGTGGAAGGCCATTTACAAAAGCATAACCAACCCAGTTGTGCTCCTCTCAGGCTATGTCTACACTGATGGCGGGAAAATCGCCACCTTCTGCCCAGCCTTCTGTCAGCACGTAGCAGTGAGTTTGAACTCGCTGCTGCACTCTCAAAAGTCAGCCCTGGAAGTCCTGGGGGCCAGGCAATGTAGAGGAAAGCTGACCACAAGGGATTTGTGGCAAGTCGCCAGCATTTACACAAGGCATTTTACGTGCCTTGCGTAAATGATGGTCGACTACTGCTGATCTAAGCCCTCAGTATAGACCAGGGCTCAGAGTCTTCGACATTAAATGAATGAAGTCTCTCACACACAATGCTTACAGCTCCCATTGAAGTCACCAGAGCTACAGGTGCTGATCACCTTTAAACATGGAACTGTACTCCACAACACAAAATCAGGCTTGATACATTAGCTCTTGGTCTACCAAAGGTGAAAGACAGGACACAACTTGGGCTTACATCCAAAATGAAAAGACGCAAAAAATGTAATAGTGCAGGAAGCTTTAAATAATATGGGATTACTTTTTTCTTCTAAACGTCGTTTTCATCCATCCAGCTCATTATGCAGTACATCTGAAGAAAATAAAGGAAAACGATCCAGGATTGTCTTTTACCTCATCAAATTGGGATCTTAAATTTAAGCTCCATTTAGGTACCTGTCCAAGAGAGTTGGCTATATTTAAAAAAAAAACTCTGCTAAGGGCACAGGAAGTTGCCATTCCAATTAGGAGAAAGAACAAAGATGTGAGGCAGCCAGAATGGCTTAGCAGAGAACTCTGCTCTGAGCTTAAACATAAAAAAGAAGCTTACAGGAAGTGGAAGCTTGGTCAGATGACCAAGGAGGCATATAAAGATATTGCTAGGGACTGCAGGGATAAAATCAGAAAGGCCAAAGGACAAATGGAGCTGCGGCTAGCGAGGGATGTAAAGGATAACAAGAAGGGGTTCTACAAGTATATTAGTAACAAAAAGAGGATCAGGGATGGTGTAGGCCCCTTGCTGAATAGGGCAGGCATCCTTGTGATAGAGGATGAGGAAAAAGCTGAAGTGTACAATGCATTTTTTGCTTCAGTTTTCACAGGCAGGGTCAGCTCCCAGCCCACTACCATGGGCGTGGCAGATGGGAGAGAAGAAGAGATGCCCTTGGTGACGGAAGGTCAGGTTAGGGACTGCTTAAAGAAGCTGGATGTGCACAAGTCCATGGGGCCGGACAAACTGCATCCAAGGGTGCTAAGGGAAGTGGCTGACGAAATAGCTGCACCGCTGGCCGTTATCTTTCAAAACTCATGGAGAACGGGGGAGGTGCCAGAGGACTGGAAAAAAGCAAATGTAGTGCCTATTTTCAAGAAAGGGAAAAAGGAGGATCCAGGGAATTACAGACCAGTCAGCCTCACCTCAATCCCTGGAAAAATTATGGAGCAGGTTCTCAAAGAATCCATCCTCACACACTTAGAGGAAAATAAAGTGATCAGGAACAGTCAGCATGGATTTACCAAGGGTAAGTTTGCAGATGACACCAAGCTGGGGGGACCAGTAGACACGTTGGAGGGCAAGGACAGGATTCAGGGGGACCTAGATAAATTGGAACAGTGGGCCAATAGAAATCTTATGAGATTCAATAAGGATAAGTGTAAAATCCTGCATTTGGGACAAAAAAATCCTATGCACTGCTACAGGCTGGGAAACATTCAGCTAAGTAGCAGCAGTGTAGAAAAGGACCTGGGGGTCATGGTGGATGGGAAGCTGGATATGAGTCAGCAGTGTGCTCTTGCTGCCAAAAAGGCCAATGGCATACTGGGCTGCATCAAAAGAAGTATTACTAGCAGATCAAGGGATGTAATCCTTCCCCTCTATTCTGCACTGGTGAGGCCGTATCTAGAATACTGTGTTCAGTTTTGGGCTCCCCACTACAAAAAGGACAGGGACATGCTAGAGAGAGTTCAGAGGAGGGCAACCAAAATGATTAAAGGGCTAGAGCACAAGCCCTATGAGGAAAGACTGGAAGCATTAGGCTTATTTAGTCTGCAGAAGAGAAGATTGAGAGGGGATTTGATAGCAACCTTCAACTACTTGAAGGGATGCTCTAAGGAAGATGGAGCTCGACTGTTCTCGGTAGTAACGGAGGACAGAATGAGGAGCAATGGTCTCAAGTTGCGGTTAGGGAGGTCGAGGCTGGATATTAGAAAAAACTTTTTTACCAGGAGAGTGGTGAAGTCTTGGAATGAGCTGCCGAGGGAAGTGGTGGAGTCTCCATCTTTGGAGGTGTTTAAGGCCCGGCTGGACAAAACCCTGACTGGGATGGTTTAAGTGGGAGTGGTCCTGCCTCTGGCAGGGGGTTGGACTAGATGACCTATGAGGTCCCTTCCAACCCTATGATTCTATGATCTTCAACAGCTTCCATGGAAGTTTAAAAAATCTTGGTCCTTGAGTCATCCATCTTTCCATTAGGTTAAGCTACATCTGCAGTATTCCAACAAGCATTTTCATCAAAAGGAGTCCTAAAACCAGCAAAAGGATGTGTAGGAAGTATCTACCATTTTTTTCACTCCAGCCAATGTCCCAAAGCTGCATGGAGAATTTTAAGAAAGAATGTTTCACTTGCAGAAAGCTCCAAGTAGTACTAAATCTTCTAGATGTATGATTTGGAACTCTGTCTGCAGGGATAAAAGGGTTAAAGTTCACCAGACAGCCTACACCTGATTACCCTGCCCTAGCATTTTACTTGTCTGAATCCAGCATCTGATAAAGAAAGGACAAAAAGAAGTGTTAAGCCTGAAACTGTATCTCAGTCCATGAACAAATCATGGTCTAGCAGCTGGCTTTTCTTATCAGAGCAGAATAAAAAAAAAAAAAAAAAATCAAAGATACTAACCAGGGGAATAAGCTCTGTTCTTGCCTAAGCAGTTACTCTAGTTCTAAAGGTTGACCAAGAGTCAAGAAAACTCATGTGACAGATAAATAAATTTGTTAGTCTTTGAAAATCCCATAGGACTCCTTTATTGTTTTAGCCGAGAAAGAGTCGACATTGCAAGAACACTTGTGCTGGCATAAAAAAGAGTGATATCCATGTTTAGTCGGTTGAAAAAAAAAACAAACATGAGAAGAGTACAGAATCTGAACTGGGCCCAAATGGTCGCACAGGAAAGGAGTCAAAAACTCTATTTCCATCTCTGATCATGACTATCTTTAGAGCAGGGGTCTCAAACACATGGCCCGTAGGCTACATGTGGCCCCTAAAGCTATTTCCTGTAGCCCGCAACGACACTAGTTTTATTGATATTTCCAATATTGTTGTATGAAAAGGTTTTAGTGGTGCAGCCCTCAGGCTAACATACTAGACCTCATGTGGCCCTCATGGTGATTTGAGTTTGAGACCCCTGCTTTACTGCCTATGACAAGTTATTCAACTTCTATACTTCCATTTTCCCTTTTGTACAACAGGGATAATAATTATTATCTACCTACATCTTTGGGGGTTTAGAATTAACAAGTTATTTTTGAAGTGCTTTGAAGAGGAATAAAGCTCTAAAATATTTATCATTATTATTATTACAAAAATGTGACACACTGTTTGAGGTTAAGAAAATAGTATCTTTTTACCTTAAAGAGCTTCACAGTGAATAATGAATTGAAATTATGATTACTTAATACAATTGCCTGCCATTTCTTAGTTTGAGTGCTCTGTATTTATTGTTTGCCTTGTACTGACGTATATTAGATTAATAAAATTATACCGTGTGACTGCTCTCCCCCCGGGACCCTTATGAAATGAGGCAATCACAGTGAGCACAGTGTTTAAATGATTATTATTGCATATATTATAAGTGCAAAATGGAGCGTTGCCAGATCCTCCAAATATGTGTTTTTAACATTATCAGTGATTCATTGTGCATTGTCTGGAAACCTCATTAATTTGGACTTTAAAAACAAGAGATGTGCAAAGTACAGTACTTAAAAATAGACTATTGAAAAGAATCCTCGAGAGGACCTGGATGGACTAAATTATCATTCAGATCTTTTCTAACATGCATTTCTTTGCTATGCCATTGGTGCCTTCTACATAAATAATATAAACTGGAAGCAAAACAAAACAAAACAAAAAGTTCCCCCTCTACTGTAAATTCATAAAAAGTATTTCCTGTTCATTTAGAGATCACAGAAAGAAACCTTTCTCTGAACAGTATCCTACAAGTTCTCTGTGCACCCAACTCCCATTAATGGGCCAAAGAGTGCCATTGATCCAGGCCTGGAAATTCCCACTGAAATCCATGGGAGAGTTCTACATAAATGTACTGATGGCAGGTATGGATGACTGAATAAGAGCTGTGCTGCTACCTGGGCACAGAAAGGGGTGAGCTGGTGGCAGTTTCAGCAGGAATTTTGAATTTCTTAGTATTGGCCTCCATTTCTTTGCCATATTCTTTTCTCCATTGGAATACGCTGGCCAAAGGCCAGATTCTGCAACCTTTACTTACACAGAATTGTATTTAGGGAGGTCAAAAGGAATCACCACAAAAGCACTGCTTAAAAGTTACGGAATCTGGTTTTCAGAACATAAATAGTCTTGAACATCCATTTCTCTGTGAATTTAGAACTAGAACTATGTTTTGCTCTTGTTTTGGAAGACTTAAAGGCTGCATATAAATCTAGACCACCCCTGTACTGCTCCCACTGCACAAGCCATTCATCTAGACTAAATTCAGCTGTCACTTGAAGTTGAAATAGATCCGACAAAGAAACAGCAATCAAGCTATATCCATGTGAGGCAGGTAATTACAGAATCTGTTAAATTATAGTGCTTAGACGCTGCTAAGGAGAAGCCCAAAGAAATCTCAAGCAACTTTTGAGGGGGAGAAAGTTTAATTAAACCACTGTAGACTCTTGCAGTTGATTTGGTTTTTTCCCCCCTTTAAAAAGTAAGCAGGTTAACAAGAGACAAAAGGCAGATAAGGGAGTGTAAGTGGATCAAGGGGAGCCTTGGGAAATCCTCAAACAATAAATCTGAATGTGGCATTAAATGATTCATTTGGTGGTAAGTGATTAAATGGGAGAGTATTTCCTTTATTATGGAAATTGGTCCTCTGTGCTGTTGGACCTATGCTAATGATCTGAATTGCAGAGAAAAGAATGGCTGGGTTATAAGGGTATATAACACACTACTTCGGGTTGGACTATGAGGAACATTTGCATGAATACAGTCATGCGAAGAATTTGAACAGCAATGGAGTTGTGTGTGGCAGGAATTATTCTCATCAGTGTCAAAAGTTCACAACCCAGAAAACTGTCTGGCTATACATCATTTTAAAGCAAAATGTGCCATTTTCAGTCACAACAGAGTGAAAACAAAAGCCCTCCACAGGAGTCTGTCTAACTGAGAAAGCGCCATTCCAAGTCTAATTAAAACTAGCTTCTTGGATGGGAAAGACCTTGCTGCACTCATTAGGGGAACTGAAAATTTGTACTTAAACCACTTAAATCCTTTCAAGTCCTAATTTATATTTTACAACACAAGCTATGTCAACAGTGATATTACTTCAAATTAAAAAAGGAAAGAACATTTGCCCAGCACATCAGTGCAAAGTATTTCAGCAACGTCCTGTTCGTTTTAAAGTTTATTTACTCTTTCTCTAGTTGTTGTGGATTAATTAAAGCTCTCATCACATTAGCATGAAACAATGCCATGATATTCTTGTAAAATCTCTAAGGAGGGGAAAAATACTTTAAAAATCTAATTTGAACAAACATCAGAAATGCTTTAGACGTTTTAGGTGAAGAGAATGATGTCGAAGAAAAGGAGCTTTACGTGGTTGTGTCCTTTAAATCATGTATCTTAAAAAACACAGATACACACACTTCAAAACAAGGGAAAGCATTATTAAGAGGTTCTTTCTGCCTCCGTTTCATACAAGCCAGAGGAACGATAACAAATGGTTATGGTTTCATTTTACAGTGTTGCAAGGAGGAGGATTTAAAAATCCACAGGGCCTCCTCATCTGTAGCTCCTTAAACAAACATCTAATGCAATTTTAAATTTCACTTCATCATTGTGATAGCTGCTAGCAATTCTCTCCTGTGCGTTAACCTTCCCTCTCAGTGGGGCAGGGTCAATGTTTTGGAACGGACTCAAAATGCTCACTCTACATTACACAGCTCTTCTGTGGCTGTGATGTGGAACATTAAGCACACTTTTAGGCAAGTGGTCTGTCACTCCTTTTAACTGCACCAAACTATACCATTTTTAACTAAAACAAGCAAGGAGTCCTGTGGCACCTAAAGAACAACAGATTTATTTATTGCATGAGCTTTTGTGGCAGAAAATCCCACTTCATCAGATGCTTTGCAGTGTTTTCAAAGCGTCTGACGAAGTTTGATTTTCTCCCATGAAAGCTTGTGAGATAAATAAATTTGTTAGTCTTTTAAGTGCCACAGCACTCCTTCCTTGTTTGGCTGAACTAGACTAACATGGCTGCCCTTTTGGAACCTGTTCTTAAGTAGCAGATGAAAACCTGCATTTTCTGTATGAGTGAAAGAAATGTGGTGATGTTAGTTATAGCCACAATGCTAACATATTAGCCTCACCAGGGCTCAATTGGCAAGGGGTTTAGGACTAGGCTGACAAAGGTATTTAGGTGCTGAACGATACAGTTAGTTGCTTTGGTAAACTTTTGAAGAGCACTTTGATGATTTGAGCTTCTAAGTTCCATTGTGAAAAGTGACTTGGCACTTGGGCCCAATTTTTAAAAGCATTTTTGTGTTGTTCTACTCAGACTGCTATGCCTCCCTAACTCAGGAGCCTAAAACACAGTTTCAAAAGTGACATTGGAGCTTACAAGTTTAAATCTCATTCACTCATGGGAGTTATGCACTTACGGTTAAAGTTCCTAATCAAGTGTCACATGATACCCCCTGGGGTATGATCTGTGTAAATTATCTGTTCACTTTTGCAATGTAATTGTGTGGTGTGATGACAAATATGCCATGCAAAGGGTCTTTTATGGACACTCACGGTATGTTTTGCATTATTACTAGGGTATCACGTTTCCTGCAGCATCATGCATGTGCTCAGAAGTGAAGCCTGTTCCCAGGTATCTCACATGGCTCGGGGGGGAGGGAGACAATCAGAATGGCCCCCCCAGCAGCATGTGAACAGTCAGCATTGCGAGCTCATAGCCAGAGAAAATAACAATGTCAGTGGTCTAGCTAAATGTCTGCAGGACCTAGGTCAGAGATGGGGAGACCTCCTGCCCATTCTGAACAAAGAAGATCACCTAAGAGGAGGAGGAGGAGAAAGAGGGTTTGGAAACAAATACAGACACTTTGAAGCGTTTTTGTCCAGAGAGTCTCCATCTTGAAACATCTACAAGGAGGACTAGGCCCTGCCTAGTGATAAGCAGAGATTGGCTGCTAAGCCATCATTTAGCCAGATCTTGCAAATAATCTTGGATAGTAATGTTAGTCAGCATGTATCTTATATCTTTTATTTGACTGTATTAACTCCTGACTCCTTTACTTAACGACTGTGCTTTGACTTGCTACATACTCACTTAAAATCATGCTCTAATCAATAACTTGGTGTTATTTTCACCTAAAAAATAGCAAGGTGTCCTGTGGCACTTTAAAGATTAACAAATGTAGTTATTGCATGAGCTTCTGTGGGTGAAAATCCCACTTCGTCAGATGCTTTGAAGATGGTGGAACTTACAAAATGGGAAGAAAAAAAATGCAGTGAAGTGTAAGTCATGAGATCAGGTCACAGTGTAACAGCAAATCAAAACAGTTACTCATTTGCTTGAGCACACCTATTAACAAACATTCAATAGAGTGATCAGGAAGACTGAAGTGCTCAGCTACTGGTTTTTGAATGTTGTGATTTCCGATGTCAGTTTTGTGCCCATTTATTCTTTTGTGCTGGGACTGTCCTATTTGTCCAATGTATAAGGTGTGAGGGCAATTCTGGCATGTGATGGCAAAAATCACTTTGGTGGATGACCAGGAGAATGAGCCTTTGATGGAGTATCTGCTTTGCTTAGGTCAACATGCAAATCTGATTGAGTGAAAGCAGGATTAAATTATGACTATGGATTCTTCTCCCAATTACAACAGGTGATTTGACATCACCTTTCTCTTTGTGCTGTTTTTCAGTGTTTGAATCTTAACAATTTCAAAAGGGATAACCCATCTTCAAAGCATCTGAGGAAGTGGGATCTTCTCCCACAAAAGCTCATGCAAAAAATAAATCTGTTAGTCTTAAAGTGCCACACAACTGCTTGTTGTTTTTTTACTGAATCTTAACAACTGCTTTGATCTGCTGTCACAGTCTGATGTGATCCTACGACTTACACTTCCCTTCATTTATTTTGCTCCCATTCTGTAAGTTTCCCCATCTTCAAACCATCTGACGAAGTGGGATTTTCACCCATGAAAGCTCATGTGATAAATAACTTTGTTAGTCTTTAAGTGCCACAGGACGCCTTGTCTGTTTTGCTGAACTAGACTAACATGGCTACTCCTTTGAACCTTAGTTTCATCTAAAGCTGCGTGAACTTTAGATGGTGTGAATTGGTGAGGCTGGGCATACCCATTTCTTTGATGAATGGGTGAACAACTGTCTTTAAGCCCACAGTGATTGGGAAAGAGTCCCAGCCCCTGTAGGATAGAAGTTCCCATTGTGGTGTCTGTGGGCACTCACTGAGGACTGTCCCCTAAGTGGCTGGAGAGCGCACATTCACTGCCTGGGACTGACTGCATGCAGGAGGATGATGTGAACTGATTGAGGAGTGGGTAGCCACCTGGCATAGTGGGGTGAATCAGGGCCTGGGAGTGGGCTATAAGCGAGCCACAGTGGCACACCGGACCAGATTTTCAAGTTAGGTGCCTATATGTATCCATGGGCACCCAAAACACCTTTTAAAAGCATGCCCTTTGTGCATCCTGCGTACCCTTCACTCCCACAGAAAGGCAATGGGAATCAAGGGCATTAACAATTCACACAAGGTGCTCACCACCTTGCATGATGAGGCCCTGTTTAAGCCTAGCTCGACAGGTGTCTGTTAGTCAAATTTGTGAGTGATGACTAAAGTCACACATGCCGTATAATGATTGTCCTGAGTGATTCTGCAGTTAATGATGGAAGAACATCCCAGCTACAGAGGAAAACCCTGTTTAAAGAGCCGCGCACACAATTCTTTATACAGCCAGAAAACATTCTGCCATGATACAGAACACCGTGCTGCTATCAGGTATGCCTGGTGATATTCGACTGCAATTGTGAGTGTACAGCAACGGCAACCAATAACAATGATCGGTATGGCTAGTGCTAAAGAAGTCTTAAAATGTTTCTTCTTGTGCGCTGAGGCAGCACAATGCAGGACACCATTTTCCTTGCACCGATGCATGCCACTCCTGAGTGTATTTCTGGGATATGGCTCATTTTTAAAGCATTTCAGCCCTTTTGCAGGAGGAGTGAATTAGCTAATAACCTTAAAATTACTCATTAGTGCACAATTAATGTTGGGCGGCTGTAATCAGCAGAATGCCCGGATCTTCTCTAAACATTAAGGTATATTCCCAGGATGAGTCAGGAATAACTTCAGGGAACTGAAAGTGACTTTCCAAGCCTAACTGTTCAGCACTCCAAGAACCCAGGTACTCATTCATTGTCTATTCTTTTCAGCTGCAGGGCAGATTTACCGCTTTTTAATTGTTTGGAGAGAAGTCACTGAATGAAGGAGTTAAATAAACAAATGTAGCCCATCAATTCTCCCTTAAAAAAAGCTGCCAGGCCCAACATGGTGGGTCCCTGGATCTTTTTATCCCTTGGTCTTTTTCTGAGTTATCTAAGCAAGTGAAGTTCCAAAGGAGCAGCCATGTTAGTCTAGTTCAGCAAAAGAACAAGGAGTTCTGGGGCACTTAAAGACTAACAGATTTATTTATCGCATGAGCTTTTGTGGGAAAAAATCCCACTTCATCAGACACTTTAACTGGCAGCTCCTGCTCTCACACCCAGCCATAAAACTTTGTTAGCTCCATTTTGGTGCAAAAAGTCCCAGGTGACAGAGGGAGACACAAAGCAGGGTGGGGAAGAGAATGAAAGAGACCAGGGAATGATTGCTGAAAACTGTTCACTCTGAATGTGGAATAGCTTAGCCTGACTCCCCATGAGGAGGGTCACTGAATGAAATCCAGGAGAGCTGTACTGTTCACTCATGTAGTTATGCAAGCTGCCCAGAGGCAGAAGGTAGAGCACTTCATAATTAAAAAGAAAATGTCATTTCCATGCAAATAAGAGACTGTTGATGCTGATTAGGTGCTGTAATAGTATATGCGGATGTCTGTGTACAAGTGCATGCACACACACACCGTTTGAATACTAACAGGACTAACAGAAGGCAGAATGTCAAGGCTGCTCTGATTTGCTGTTACTGTATGACCTGATCCTATGTTTTACACCCCCTTGCATTTATTTTCATTCTATTCTGTAAGTTCACCCATCTTCGAAGAATCTGATGAAGTGGGATTTTCTCCCAAGAAAGCTCATACAAAAAAATAAATCTGTTAGTCTTAAAGTGCCACAAGACTCCTTGTTTTTTTAATAATAATGAGCCCTACTAAACTTTGAAAGTCTTCTCAGTGAAGCAATGGAATCGCTCTCTCATGTCCTGTAAAATGGGCCTTGGCAAACAATTTGAGAATATACTGCTCCCTACACAGGCACTGAGGGACAGGTCTTGTGACCTCTTAGAGGAGGTCTGTACACTGTGACCAGAGCCTACCACCAGTACTGCCTGTTTCCTTGTTTTCCCCACCAGACTGCCTGTGTCCATCTGTTGTCTCTTGTCTTGAATTTAATTTGTAGACTCTTTGGGGGCAGAGATGGTCTTTTAGCTCTCTGTTTGTACAGCACCTAGCACAATAGGGTCCTGCACCATGACTGGGGGTCTTGGCTGAAGACTGTGAGTTTAACCTTTGGTGGAAATCATGTGTTCTACTAACTGTGAAGGAAGTTTGCTACCTAATTTTCCATTTCCACCTCCCTACAATAAATTCTTAAAAGCTCCTATTTCATATAAACTAAGAGCTGTGTGCCTAAAAAACAAAACAAGCATTTTCAAGTACTATGATTTAAATCTAAATCTCAAAGCTGTTTTCCATACAACATGGTCAATTTATAGTTACCCAGGTTTTGTTGAGCCCTGTCTTACAGCTAAAGGGGCATCAGGTCACCATGGTGCCTGGGAATTGTAACGTGGCGCCTAGCTGTGTGGAGGTACTTCTCTGTGCCTGACCACTGTCGCAAGCATTTGCAGTCGCAGGGCTTTGCAGTCCAGTGTCCAGGGCAGATGCAATTTTTTGGCAGCAGCAGGAGAAGGGGCTCTTTGCCTGGTGTCGGCAGCCTCATTTCAGTAGCAGGGAACCCCTTTATCAGTGACTCCCTTTAACATGTCACTCACTTAGGCGCCCCAGTTTTAGGACTAGTGCCTAAGTGTCTGGCACACTTCTCAACGCCTGCTGTAAGAAGAAATATTTAGGGGATTGCACATATATACACAAATACTTCCCACACAGTCATCACAAATATAAGTTGTTGCCTACTACAGGGAATATGAAATTCACTAGCTCATGTTCCATGTGACACGCTACAGGCTGAATTGCTGATCTAATCTCAGTTTTTGTTACTTCTCAAAAAATTGAAACAAAGTCAACTAAATAGGGTTTATTCTATTTTAATTCACTGGAAGTAAAAACCCATAGGAGTGATACAAAAAGAATTCCCAGTGTGTCTGAATAGGGGGAAAATGTAACAAATAAGCATTTTTTTAAAAAATCAGATCAATGGTTTAAAAAAAAAAAAGGCAGATCAATGTCCCTGTCAAAAGAGGACAGCTGGGATGCACAATCATGGGCATGAAAAAGATTTTACTGTGTATGACTGAAACTTCTATATCATGAGATTTGCTTGTTCATGAAAGAGCACAGCACTAGCTTCCACTGAAAATTTGCAAAGAGGTCAAAAGCCAAGTGTGGTAACTGAGTCGGCTCATTGTGCCTACCTAGAAGGGAGTATAGGGAACCAAGCAATCACAAGCTTTTAGATTAATAAAACTACTTTGCATTTTGGTGGCATTCAGGATCTCAAATTGCTTTTTTACATTAAATAACTATACTTCACAATAACACTGTGAAGACTAAGAGAAAAACCCACAGATCGTTTCAGTCATGACTCACATGCAATCACGTCTGTAGTGAAAAACAGCAGTTGTGTAAGATTTCACACAACTACTGAAAACAGTTTAGGACAGAAACTGAGAAATAATGTGACAACCAGCTCTAGAGAAAACTAAGGTAGGCAGGTTAGAACTCCTCAAATTAGAATATATCCAGGACACAGCTAATACATCACCTATTACAAAAAATGATGGATGGTGAGGCTAGGTAAATAAACACCTAAGGCTAGCCCAGATTAGCTGAGACAGACTCCCAAAGGTTGGGGTGTAGGGCTGTAAAACCGTGATCTAGACGTTTGGGCTCCTGAAATCCAAGTTCTCGCATGGGGGGAAGGGCCCAGATCCCAGACACCAGGCCAAGCCTGAATGTCTACATTGCAATTTTACAGTCCCACAGTCCAAGGTCCATGGCTATATCTACTCTACAGGGCTTTTTTAAGTCAATTTAATAAGGTCGACTTAAAGTCGTGTTTATTAAGTCAACTTAGAAAGTCCCCATTTAAGTCAACTTTATAAAGTTGACTTAAGCCAGGGGGCCATTTAAAGTTGACTTAATAAAATCGAGTTTAAATGGGTCCCCTGGCTTATGTCAACATTAAAAAGTTGACTTAAATGGCTCTGCTGACTTAAGTTGACTTTATAAAGTTAACTTTAATGTCCACATTTTGTTAAGTCGACTTTATAAAGTCTTAACTAAAGACTCAACCCTTAAAGTTGACTTTAAAGAGTGAGAGTTATTAAGTCGACGTAAGCAAGTGCTTAAGTTAACTTAATAAACTCTAACTGTGGCCCTGGAGTAGCTTAAGTTGACCTAAAGCTGCTGGAATCGATTTAAGCATCCAGTGTAAACAGAGCCCATGAGCCCAAGTCTGTATAGAAACACTCTAAATGACAGCACTGGGGCACTGATTCTGTACAGGCTCACAAGCGCCAACTTCCAACCTAACAGCAGCAATTCTAGCCACAGTGTAGGTATTATCTGAAGGCTTCCCACTAATGTATTAATCCAATCCCACATTATTAATCTTAAAAGAGATCTGAGGGCATCAAAACAGAAGTTAGCCTGAGACTAGTTTGCTCAGACAACTGGATGAAACTGTGAAATTACACAACATTTGCATAGGATGTGGGAGTGCAAGATGCAATTTACTGAACATGCTACACTTTAAAAAGTAGCTAGCAATTAATGTGTTATCATTCAGTAAGATCTAAAACTTGTAATGACGTGAATTATACATTCCTATTAATGTCTTAATCTGCCAGTAATAATACCCTTGAACAGGGTACATTGACTGAACCAGAAATTTCAATATCTAACACCATCAAAAAGTTGTGCACAAGCTCTGCTATCTAGGATCAACTGCACCTGACAATTCATCTCTAGGTGATGGCCTTCACTCTTGGATAGGAAAGGCAGCTATCGTTCAGTCAGCTGACTAAGTACATGTGGGATAACATGAAACTAACATTGAACATCAGGATATAGGTTTACTGGACATGCATTTTACACATGCTGCTGAACAGAGGAGACATCTGGGTCACCTACAGCAGGCACGGGAGAAAGCTAAATGCCTTTCATCTTTGCAGTACTTGAGAAGGCAAAAGTGTCGAGTCTAATCACTAGTCTCAAACACAGATGTCCTTCGTTGGCTTGGTCATATGCAACAAGTAGATGATGATACATTCCAAAAAACCTCCCTCATGGAGAACTTTCAGATGCTTCAAAGCCAGTAGGTTGGCTTAGGCTCTCATAGAAGAACTTGAAAACTTTCAACATTGACCCAACAAGCTGGGAGGATGTGGCTTAAAACAGGCCATCACACTGGAGGGCTACACTGTGCCAAGAAGTTAAAGAAACTGAAGTGAGATGGTAGAGAAACAGGAAATGGAAGAAACAAGTTAGGAGTTTTGTGGCACTTTTGAAGACTAACAAATGTATTTATCGTATAAGCTTTCATGGCTACCCCTTAGGATAGGCCTTGACAAATCAATGTTTCTCGTCATCATAGCAAGCAGTTTTAGTAGCCTGTCCCACAGCTCCACTGCAGAAATGTAATGGAGGAACGCCCCCTGGTGACAAAAAGTAAAATTGGTGGTGCCTTGCTCTGAGCCAATTTTGTCTACCTCTGCCTTAAGAAATTTAAGAGAAGAGGAAAGCACAGTGGACTACAGGCACTAGTGATGCACCAGTTTCATCCTCTGGTCCTTTGCCTTGTGCATACACTGTTTGTAGCAAAGACTATCACTCGAGAATTGGACTGTTTAGCCATTTGCAGTGCTGCAGTGTGGCACACAGTAGCTGAACTGCTTTGGTGCCTACACCATCACCTTTTGAGATGGGCAGCTGCCACCAAAAATCCTTTTCAAATTCACTCTCTTAGAGATGGGTCTCTTTTTTATAGCTAGTAAGTTGGTTGTGTCTTTTTATTATTTTTATGCTGGGGAAACAGGTGTCTTCTTTGCTATCATTACTACATGCCTCTCAGCTGGTATACCATTGAGTGAACCTCTGAAGCTGGTCACATTTAAATAATAAAATAATGCTTACTGAGAGACTGAGAGCATTGAGGTATTCTTCTCTAGATGCCACCATGCCTATGGTCATTCAAAGGGGACACCAAGAGACACAATATATGTGCATAGGGTACAATAGACTCGATAGTTAACTATTATTCTTTCTTCACACTGCTGATTTTTAAGCAGGGATGGGAATTAGGAGATGCTGATTTCTAAGACAAAAAAAAAAAACAAAAAAAAAAAACAACTTTGCATTAAAGCACAAACAGAGCTAATTAAAGGACTTGCTCCGAATGGGAAGCAACATTAGAAAACAACTTTGCACTTTTAAGAATGCACACTGAGTTTCTTGTTATGCCAATTTATTCTAATTAATCAGAAAAAAAAACACCATTTGTTCCAGATATTAGCAATGCTAATGTTAGCCTGTCATTCCATTTCCCCTCTAAATGCCCAACACCACAACTCTAAAGCAGCACACATCTGGCTTGAGGTGAGATCTCATTCTCTGACAGGTGGCTATGATCAAGCTGTGCTCTGTGCAAATACAGCAGGTCAAATCATGCTCTTGCAATTTACATGGAGTGGAAGCCTGCCATACTCTGTAACTGTAGGGTTCTCGCTATATTGGATAGAGTTACAGTGCAGGGAGACTATACGCTATTTAATCCTTATGGGGTACTATGTGTCACCAAGGGGCTTTTGTGGAATGAATTCACCTTTCCCAGAAGGAAAGGGAGGTTGCTGTGCAGCCATTAAATCAATCCACCTTTAAACCACTAGCTGACTCACAGATGAGTAGAGAATGGGTCAAGCAGGTCCAAGACTGCATCTTGGTGACAGTGCCCAAATGGAGCCCCCAAAGTGAAGAAGATCCTCCCGGACAATGAAAGATGGTGAGTGGTCATTGTATAGCGTCCTCCTTCTCCTTGCCTCCGACTCTTCTGCTCAATGTCATTATTAGATTTTATAGCCTCTGAGGGTGAATGCACATCTGGAACTACAGCCCCCTCCATAAGCTTGTGAGAACAATGGGAAAATAAACATTTGCCAGGTTCAAAGAGCTGCACAAGTACTAACAATTATTAAAAGGTCCCATATCAACAAATAATTTGGTGTTGCCAACCCAAGAATTCAAAGACAGGAGGCACTCTCCAAAATCATGAGACTGACTTAAAAATAGTATACTACAGATTCTTTTCATTCACCTTCTAGGCTTTGAGTCTTTAGGGAACACCTCGATCCTGTTTTCAAGCTTTTTTCCACAATCATGAAGACTGAAAGTTTACTTTCTTTTCTAAATGAAAGTCAAAAGTCTCATGTAGTCATGTGACTCCAGGAGCTGGCACCTTAAGAAAAAAGGCCAAATATCATGAGCTAGGATTTGGCCAGATGTATAGAGAATAAAATGCTATTAATAAGTGTCATTAGTAGCATCTTTCCTCAAGGTTATTCATTTTAATTACAACTGATCCAAAACAACCAACATGTTGGGAAAAACAAAAACAAAAACAAACACCTAGCTAGCCACACAGGCACTGCAAGAAATTAAAAGGCAAAGATGACATGCCATGGGGATGACTGCAGGATAAATGGATAGAGCAGGCCTTGACAAATCTATGTTTCTGATCACCATGACAACCAGCTTTAGTAGTCTGTCACCTCGCTTCACTGCAGGCATGTAATGGAGGAAAGCCCTCTAGAGACCAAACGTAAAATTGCTGGCACCTAGCTGTGAGCCATCTTTGTCCACCCTGGAACAGAAAGACAGGAATTCAGAGCCAGATTTTTGGTTCAATATGTGCTATCAAAGTAACTCAAAAGGATTGAAAGCATTCATAAATGGGTGGCCAGCGATTCCTCTGAAATAGGACAGCCGGCTTGATGCTAGCCCCTCCTGTCTGCAAACAGGACAGCTATTAGACTTCATAACGTATTAAAGTTTTCAGAATAAATAACAAAACAGAGCAAATCAAACAATGCATGTGAAAATGTAACATCAGGCATGAACCTATACCACATCCAATCTAGACATTGTGCCACAATGAACACATGCTCTAACGTATTAGGAGTTGGCATGGATGTCACTAAAGAACAAGAAAAAGAGAAAGAGGTTAAGAGAAATCATTTTTCCTGCCCTTGCAAACCGACAGATCATAAAAACATCAGAAAGACAAACTAGGCATCAAACAGTCCCGATTCAGCTTCTACATTGCCTGATCCTGAATTTCTTGTGCACCCAGAATTCCCAAAGAATTCAATAGGATCAGGCCCTAAATCATAGGTGTCAAATTGCAGTTGTACTCATGAAAGGCTTCCCTTATTTTTTTTTTTTTCTGTGAGACACTGGAGTTAGTAGATCTACAAAAAAAGAATAACAATCTGTTGAATGCTATTGCCATGGTGACATCCTAGCATCCCTATCGAATTTGGGCCTTTGCAGAAATCATGATAATGGCCATTGCTTGGTTTTTAACCTGCTTGGGGAAATAAAATGTCATATTTTTTTTCAGGAAAAAAAAGCACATCTTAAACTACTAAGAACCAGGTTTCTTCTTTCTTACAATCCCACTGAAGACAAAAGGAACTGGAGAAGTGTAACGAAGGGGAAAAATTGCCCCTAACCTTTACTCTCCTTCCTCAATAATTTTATTTTCTTTCCTTCAAACCTTAACCTCTTCCATCATCACCAGTATTAACAGCAATCATTTTCCCCCCTCTGGCAAGAAGAACAAACAAACAGTTGCCTTCTTAGTCAAAGTAATGTTATTCTTTGTCTGGCTGGCATGGGTTCTAGCATACGGGGCAGTCAATTCCTTTGGCTTCTATCCATAAACATGAATAAACCACTTTGGCAGTAACTGCAGCTTTGTCCAGGCTGTTTCCAAATTGCTTTTTCAATTTACTGCATTTTAATGCCACAGGAAGTGCACCAGGTCAATTTGAAAACTCAAATATATTTGAAACTAAACACGCTTCAATGTTCTTAGATCCTTCCTACTATTACAACCCATCTTCCCTTTTACTTTTTTGTAGAAAGAACATTATTCACTAGAAGTTTGTCTTCTGCAACAAGCTGCAGTTCACACTTGTGGACTATCTTCTCAAAATGGACAGTGGTAGCAGAAATCACAGATTCTCATCTTCTTTTTCTTTTCTCTTATTCCCTACCTTTTCTTGGGCACATTCTCAGTGGAGAGGCTTTTTCCTGAAATTTAAAAACTCATAGCTTTGTAGATGTGTAGTTAGCCAGCATAAGCACAGGGTTAGGGTGCAAAGCACAGGAAATCTTACAACACAAGACGGATTGTGGTTCAATAAGTGTAGCAGCTAGCTGGATAGATTAAAACCCCAGAAATGAATGGTCACACACCCTCTAGGCTCAGCTCTAACAGAATAATATCAGAGGACGAATTCCACTTTATGAGAGTGGGGGGGGGGGGTTGTGTTTCTTCTGAAAAGAGTAGCAGATGTGAATGCAAAGCTTGGGAAATTGTATTAAGCGTTGAGTTTCAGTGTTCAGGTTATTATTTTCTCTTTCCTTTCCTCCCCTCATTTTTCGCTCCATTAAAATTCCACCTCAGACATCATAGTACAAATGAATGAACAAACATGTATTGTTCAGTATCAAAAATCCATTGCAACTCATGTGGACAATGATAATATGGAAGTGGAACTTGAGCTGGGGTAGCAGAAACCACTCGGGCAGTTCAGTTAGGGAATGCTATAATGACAGATTAAGTACATCACTAATCCATGTGTTCTGTTTCTACTGCACAGGTGTGTTAAAGGATTATCTTTCAGACATGCAAGTCACTTACACCAATCTTTAAAGATCCTTTCTTTTTCCTTCCCCAGTCTATCAGAAATAAACTCCCTATAGCTATTGCTCTGAAAAACTTCTGAGTAAATTCTTACAATACACCGGTACAAAATAATAATTTACTAGTCAAACTAGCATGCAAGCATTCCTGAACTTTAGGACCATCTATAGCCTAGCTACTAGTATTAAAACAAAGGAACAATTTTCACACACTTGAAAAAGACTTCCACAGATATCTACCTTCAAACAGTTCAAAGAGAACAACTTAAAAGAATTTTGATGAGTCTTAAGGGCACCTCTGAAACCTGTAAATCAACACTGTGCTAAACAAAGATGGAGACAAAAGTAAAATAGAGAAGAGAACTAGAATCTGTTTGAGGTTACTGGATACATGTGTTGGGGCTACAGGTTTAATTTAAGAAGCAAGAATAAACAGAGGAGTCTTTATTGTATGTATAGGGTAGTGAATGTGGGAAATGACTTCACACAGAGGGGCGATGAAAATATGCACTGTATTTAGTCGAAAGTTAGAGGCCTGTGTAGTTTTTAATAATTCAAAGGGTTCTAGGGCAGTTTTCTGTGTGACAGCAACCGCTCCCCAGTTTAGAAGGTCAGGGAGAATTCATTGTATTTTTACAAAAGGATGGACTGGGGGGAGTCTTGGCATGCACTCGTGCTGGCATAAATCTTAAAAGTGTATAGGGAAGAAACTGAAAATATATTAAATGGTTCCAGATACAGCTCAAAGTCTTTGACACAATCCTAAATTCCTACCACTCCCTATTTCAGTAAAAATCCCATTGAAGTCAGCGGTGTTATGGATGGCCTTGTGAGACTATGAAGTCAATGGTAATTTTGTCTGAGAAAGAACCGCAGGATCTGGGCCTATGTAGGAATTGGCCAATATAATTTACTTCATGAAGTCTGGAATTCTAAAGACCAAAAGGATGAAGTTTTCCAGATGTTGAACGTTAAAATTCATACAACTAGGAAAACAGTAGCAGCTTTTTAAAGGGAAACCTTAAACTGCCCTTCCAAAATCTGCATTCACGTCTACAAATCCGACATGTACATTATTGGATGGGCATTAGTTTAAGCACATCTGCCAAATGGACACCGAACTGCCTATTTAATATGAGATTTGAAGGTATAATAGTTGTGAAGGTGAACATTAGAGGGACAATTCACACACCTGAATTTGGTCCTAGAAGGAAATCCCTGCTCTCCTTGAGTCATTTTCAACTCGTGGAATCAGGCTGGGGAAATGGCTGGTTAAAGACATCATTTGGGCTCACTCTGTCAAATGTAGTCTGACCCATCTTTGATTATACTTACTTAAATCAGTGTTACTGAAGCAACCTCTATGTGTCTCTGAATGTTGTGGGAGAGGGAATGGTCTGTGGCTGGCACAGGGGACTAAACTTATGGGCAGTTGAATTTTATTCTTGATTCTGTCATAGGAATGCCTGCGTGGTCTAAGGCCTAGCCATCTAGTTGCTCCATGCCTCAGTTTCCCCCTTTGTAAAATGGGGGTGATAATAATTATCTGATTCACAGGGGTATCATTAAGTTTAATCAGTGTTTGCTAATTAGTCTGAGACCCTAGAAGGAAAAAAAAACCAATAAAAATCCTACTATTATTAACATTACAGCTAGCTGGAACAGGGTTTTGGAGAGATCTGTGGGTGACATAAGAGATCTTACCCAATAAGGAACTACATAAGAGCTAAGAACTCTTACTCTGACCTCAGTGTGACAGAGGGACAGGTGGTCTCTTAGCCTGGAACAAATTTTGGCTGGAAATGAAAACCCTTTGAGCCGACCACTCGTTTCAAGTTTCACTTGTGTATTGGAAGCATGACCAAGCAATACTGCAAGGACTCCTCTAATGTAGCATATAGTATGCTGACCCTAATGTCTGCTACGAGCTCTCTCACTTGCCACCTTGCTTAACTGATACTAATATTTTTTTCTTAACAAAAATAGAATAAAATGAACAAAACAAAGGAATTCCATGGCAAGCCAGATCTTCCATCTCTTCCTGATCCTTCCTTCTCTAAACACTGACACCACAGATGGAATAGTATCATCCTGCATTCATCTATTAACTGTTGACATATGTAGAAAAACAATGTAAATTCATAAAATTACAAGGTCCAAAGGAACAATAGCATCATCTGGTCTGACCTGCACAACACAGGCCACAGAACTGCCCACCCACTCCTGCAGTAGACACCCAACCTATGAGCGAGTCACTGATGTTCCCAAATTATGGTTTAAAGAATTCAAGGTACAGAGATACCATCAGCAAATGATCTCATGCCCCATGCTACAGAGGAAGACAAAAACTCCCTGGGCCTTGCCAATCTGCCTGGCAGGAAAATCCCCGGCTGACCCCATATATGGTGATGAACTAATCACTGAGGATGTGGGCAGCACTCAAGAGCCAGGCACCCAAAAAAGAATTATCTGCTTTAACCCAGAACCCACCCCATCTAACATCCCATCACAGGCCACTGGCATATTTACAACTAGTAGTTAAAGACCAGTTAATTGCCATATTAGTCTGTCCCATCATACCATCCCCTCCATAAATTTATCCAGCTCATTTTTTAAGCTGGTTAGGTTTTCTGCCCTCTCTGCTTCCTTGGGAAGGCTATTCAAGAGCTTCACTCCTCTGATGCTTAGAAACCTAAGTCTAATTCAGAGAAGAGCAATAAAAACAATCAGATAGTACTTTAAGAGAAAAGAGCAAAAGAAGGAAATACTGTATGTAAAATTTTGATACGGAACTACTACAAGGAATGGGGGGGTTGGTCCTTTCGTACAAGAATATTCACCCTTCAAACTGCTGGTTGAGAAATAGGTTAAAGTGATACAAGTTAGGGTGAAGAGATAAGTCTTATAAAAATACAGATAAACTATCACAGAAACATATGAAGTGTATTTGATTATGGCACAAGTCTCCAAACAAAGTCCCAGGGTTTAAAATTAGGCTTCAGAAAACTCTTGCAAAATCTACCTGTGTGAGAAGCAATCTTGCATCGGCAGGGTGATAAGAGACTTCCCAGTAAGACATAAATGCTGAGAAAAGAGCAAAGTTCTAAGATTGAGCCCTAATGTTCAACTTGAAACTTAGGTGATCTATATTTGCCAAGATAATCGACCCCACAGCCCACATCAATGTCACAACTTTCACATGGCATGAATCACCACCAGGCTTGATTAAGACAAGAGTCTTAATGTCAAATGTCTTATAAAATGCTCTGCATTCCCTTAAGTTGCCTCAACCAGATTTGCAGCTATAACTAAATCATCTGAGTATATCACTTTTGTGCTGTGCTTCTTTCATTACCAACTAATGTATCAAAAGCACTGATTTTCTGATTGTGATTACCTATGAAGCACTCCAAGGTCCCGCAGTATTTTATTTATTATATTTCCTCTCAACCACCATAACTCTCATGCTAATGAGACATGTTGCTACCTTATCTTTTTAGAGCCATGCCACAATGTTCAGTTCTCCACTTGTGTGGGAGGACAAAACGTCCAATTCCTGTGCTGCCATGACTGGAGTGAATGATTAGTGATACCACACAGAATGAGACAGAACCTAAACACCCATAGACCGTAATAAGTAACGGGAATATAAGTGGTACAGGATCTCTGTATCTGTGCACAGTGCTTTGTGCTTATATAGTGCCTATCATCTGATAACTCCAAGGTGCTTTATATTACTTTAAGAAACCTCACATTTCCTGTGAGGGAGATAGCTGTCAATACAGTACAGTATACCCATTTTGAAAAGGGAGAAAGTAATGGAATGGGAAATTAAGTGATTTGATTAAGGCTAAATGAGGAATCAGTGGCTAAGCCAGGGATAGTGGTCTATAGAATGACAAAATTAAGCACAGGGCAAGCCCAGAAAGCAGAGCATAATTTGAATAATAAAATGCTAGATGTCTGCAGCTAATAATCCAGCTAGATTACACTGAAGTGACCATGAGATGGTAGAGTTCAGGATCCTGATCAAAGGAAGAAAGGAAAGACACAGAATACCGATCCTGGACTTCAGAGAAGCAGATTTTGACTCCCTCAGGGAACTGATCAGCAGGATCCCTTGGAAGGCTAATCTGAAGAGGAAAGGCATCCAAGCAATCTGGCTGTATTGTAAAGAAACCCTACTAAGGGCACAGGAAGATAGCATTCTGATGTGCAGGAAGAAAAGCAAATATAGAAAGTGCCCAACGTGGCTTGGCAGTAAACTCTACAGTGAGTTGAAACGCAAAACACAAGCTTGCAGAAAGTGGAAGCTTGGACAGATGGCTAGAGAGGTGTACAGCAATATTGCTTGGGCCTGCAGGGATAAAATCAGAAAGGCCAAAATGCATTTGGAGTTGCAGCTAGCAAGGGATGAGAAGGATAACAGGAAGGGGTTCTTCAAGTATGTCAGCAACAAGAAGAGGATCAGGGATGGTGTAGGTCCCTTACTGAATGGGGCATTTATCCTTGTGGTGGATGTTGCGGAAAAGGGTGAAGTACTCAATGCTTTTATTGCCCCATTTCAAAAGGATAGCCGTGTTAGTCTAGCCCAGTAAAAAAAACAACAAGGAGTTGTGTGGCACTTTAAGACTAACAGATTTAAGATTAGGAAGTGGGATCTTCTCCCACAAAAGCTCATGCAAAAAATAAATCTGTTAGTCTTAAAGTGCCACACAACTCCTTGTTGTTTTTTTATTGCCCCAGTCTTCACCGGCACGGTCAGCTCTGAGGCTACTACACCGTGTAACACAGAATGGAGAGAAGGAGAGCAGCACTCGATGATGGAAGGTCAGGTCAGGGACTACTTAGAGAAGTTGGACATGAACAAGTCTACGTGGCCAAATGAACTGCATCTGAGGGTGCTGAGGGAGCTGGCTGATGTGATTGCAGAGCCACAAGCCATTATCTTTGAAAACGCGTGGTGAATGGGGAACGTCCCAGATGATTGGAAAAAGGCAAATATAGTACCTGTCTTCAAGAAAGGGAAAAAGGAGGACCTGGGGAACTACAGACCAATTACCCTCACCTCAATCTGGAAAAATCATGGAGCACGTCCTCAAATAATCCATCCTGAAACACACTTGGAAGGAAAATAGAGTGATCAGGAGCAGTCAGCATGGGTTCACCAAAGGCAAATCATGCCTGACCAACCTGATCGCCTTCCATGATGAGATGATGGGATATGGTGATGTGGGAATAGCTATCAATGTGATATACCTTGACTTTAGCAAAGCTTTTGATGTGGTGTCCCACTGCATTCTTGTCAGCAAGCTAAGGAAGTATGGTTTGGATGAACTGGCCATAAGGCTTCTATAGGCTTTCTATTCGAAAGCTGGCTAGATCATCAGGATCAGCGGGTAGGAATCAATGATTCAGTGTCTAGCTGGCAACCAATAACTAGTGGAGTGCCCCAGGGGTTGGTCCTGGGGCCAGTTCTGTTAACATCTTCATTAATGGTCTGGATGATGGTATAGACGCATGCTCAGTAAATTCATGGATGACACTAAGCTGGGGGAGTGGGGGGGGGCATGGTGAAAATGCTGGAGGGCAGGGATAGGAATCAGTGAGACCTAGACAAATTGGAGCTTGAGCCAAACAAAATCTCATGAGGTTCAACAAGGACAAGTGCAAAGTGCTGCACTTAAGACAGAAGAACCCCGTGTACAGGCTGGGGACCGACTGGCTAAGAAGCAGCACTGCAGAAAAGGACTTGGGGGTTATGGTGGATGGGGAGCTGGATATGAATCAACAGCGTGCTCTTGTGGCCAAAAAGGCCAATGGCTTATTGGGCTACAGCAGTAGACGTGTTGCCAGCTGACTGAGGGGCATGAGTCTTCCCCTCTATTTGGCATTGGTGAGGCCACATCTGGAAAACTGTGTCCAGTTTTGGGCTCTGCACTACAGAAAGGATGTTGACAAATTAGAAAGAGTCCAGTAGAGGGCAACAAAAATGATTAGGGGGTTGAGGCACATAACTTTAATGTGGAAAGACTGAAGTAACTAGGCTTATTTAGTCTGCAGAAGAGAAGACTGAGGGGGGGGGGGGGGATATGATAGCAACCTTCAACTGCTAGAAGGGGTGCTCCAAAGAGGAGGGAGTTAGGCTGTTCTCAGTAATAACAGAGGACAGAACAAGGAGCAATGGTTTCAACCTGCAGCTGGGGTGGTCAAGGTTGGATATTAGGAAAAACTTTCTCACTAGAAGGGTGGTGAAGCATTGGAACAGGTTACCTAAGGAGGTGGTGAAATTGCCATCTTTGGAAACATTTAAAGGCCTGGTTAGACAAAACCTTGGCTGGGATGATTTAGTGGGAGTAGTCCTGATTTTAGCAGGGGGTTGGACTAGATGACCTCATGAGGTCCCTTACAACCCTATGATTCTATGAATAAGGGTGGATAAGTGAAGAGGTTGAGAGGTACCATGTTGTTTGGTCTATTTAATGGGCCTATCCCTGATACCCTTCCCACATCTCATGGGCCTCCAGTTCAATTTACACTATTCTAGGGAGCTACAGACAAGGAACTATATGAAGTAGTCACCAAATGCCTAATTTCACTTTCTTACTTCAAGTAGTATATTACCAGTGGAAATACTATGACCGAAAGACACTCAGTCTGAGGAATGAAAACATCATCATGCTTAAATGCCTAAAGTAAAATGGGGTCTCTTGGTTTCAATGTTGATTATTCTTTATTTGCTATACAATGCCATCAGAGCTCTTAGTACCTTGGGGTATTTTTCTAAACAAGACTGCAAAGTATTATGTGCCTGGCTTTCATCAGGTTTCGTCACACATCTTAAATTGGGTCTTTTGTGTTACAATTCTCTTTTTACTAAGTTTGATTGTAAAGGGGGAAGAAAGGAAAAAATCCCCCATGAACTGCCAAAGAGGACCTCAGAGTGCCATTACAGCAGGGATGCCCAAACTTTGCAAGGCTGAGGGCTACAGTAACAATGCCAGGAGCGGAGAGCCAGCCCTAATTTAAACAGAAGGGTATGACTTTTGAAAATTGGCAATAAGGTTATACATGCTATACTTTGGACATGTCTCCATCAGAGTACAGTACATACTTAAGAACAACGAATTCCCCTCCAGAGGCTGCAAAGGGAAAGCAAAATGGCTAACTTTGCAAATATGAAACATACAAGGAGTCTGGTGGTACTTTTAAAGGCTAACAAATTTATTTATCACAGAAGCACTTGTGGGAGAGAATCCCACTTCATCAGATGCTTGAAGATTCCCTATCAGAGAGCAAATTGGGAATAACACTACCAACAGAAGAGTTGTGGATTTAAAATTCAATGCCAATCAGTTACTTTAGAGAGAATATCAACTGATTCAGAGGCATTTAGGGTCTTTGGTATAATTACAAGCTCCAAAGGGGGAGTCATGTTAGTCTATTTCAGCAAAACAAGGAGTCCTGTGGTACAGTTATAGTACCTCGGCAAAAGACTTTAAAACCAGACTTCAGTGTGAAACTGCAACGCTATACTTCATATGCAAATTTGACAACATCAGATTAGGTCTGAAAAGAAACTTGGAACAGCTAACCCATTACCAAAGGTAATTTTCCTTTCTTTTAACATTCTCACCTTCTCATCTATTGTTCCATACAGTTTGAATTGAAACAACTTGTTTGGTTTGCTGAAAAAGATTGAATGGACCTTGTGACCTACCCTTCCCTACATGTATATGTACAACTTACACACAATTGTTTCCATTTCATGTACCTGATGAAGTGGGATTCTACGCACAAAAGCTCTTGTGATAAATAAACGTATTAGTCTTTGCAAGTGCCACAGGACTCCCTGGGTGGTGGGGTTTTCTTTTTTGCTTTGTTTTTTGGTATAATTACAGATGATGGAAATCAAAAACAAACATACAAAACCCTGCTAGCCCTTTAAACCCTGACATTTTACAAATTGCCAGACAAATGGATGCTTACATGAGGCACGATACTTACAGCTTCCAATCCCCAAGGGCTTAATCCAATTGGCTCTTAAGGACCTGTGACAATCTATTATATGACTCCTTCCTAGATGAAAGGTTCTTTCTGTGCCATGCCTGGGCAATACTAACTTGGTCCTTCTGTTATATTCATGAGTGACTATTGTCCTGTCTCTTGACAAAAGCTAGCACAAGGTTTGCATGCAGGTACACATAGTAAATAATTTTAAGATACAATGTGGTTCTCACAGGTGTAACTAGAAGTATCACATCAGGGCTTCTGAAAATGATCCTCCAAACACTTTGCTATCCTAGAGCCATTTTTTCCAGTGAACGGCTTCAAACTGGTTCACTTTCCCCCTTGCCCAAACACTGCTGTGAAGTTTCACCCTCCATATGTAAAGATATTGCTAGTTATCTAACTGAAGACAGCCACATGAAGGTCTTCAAGCTGTGGCTGAGATTAATAGCGTGTCATAATACATATGGCAAAAAATCGGGCAAACCACAGAAAATAATAGAAAGAAGGGGAAGATATGTCTCCTGCAGCTGGGAAGATCCCCTGAAGATGAGAAGTTACTGAATGGTTAGTTCTAAGGAACAGACCATTGGCAGGGAAAGCTGGCTTCCTCCCTCTTACAAATCACTCAGTGGCCTACAATAGCTAATAAATTTCAGCGTATAAATAAAATTCAAAGGCCTTAAACTCATCGTTTTAAAATAGAGGCATATGACTTGAAAACAACTAATGGAGGAAGAAATCAAAAACTCCAAATTCTTTCCCAGCTGGAGATCAGTTTCACAGCCCAAACATGATGCACCTGGGAACGTACAAACTCCTCACAGTATTTTCTAACACTTTGTCCCTCTATAGTGGTTTTTATTTAAAGGTCTCAAAGAGATTTATGACGAATCTTCAAGTCACAGAGAACGCACAACCCAAAGCAGAGCACACAGTATTGGCCAGGAGACCCTTAATCCACTTGGGTTTACGGTCAAAGATGCTAAATAACACAGTAAGGGTTAGCATTTGTATAGTACCTTCCAACCAAGAATCTCAAAACATTTACAAAAACAATAATCTAGACTCTTACAGGCCCTGTGACTGGAAACAAAGAGACATGGAGGGCCTAATTCTCCTCTCATCCACACTGATGTAAATCAAAGGGCTTTTCAGGGATACTAACCAAGTAACACGGACATGGGTGTAAGAAGAGAATCAAGCCCATGGAGTTTGTTCCAAATCCTGCAACTGGCTTGCCATGTCCACACTGTACAGATGAGGAAACTGAGGCACAGACCGGTAAAGCGACTTGCCCACAGTCACATACGAAGTCTAGAGGCAGAATCAGACACAGCCTGTATGTGCATCACCTGTGATTCCCAGAGCTTTGCTCCAACCACTAAATCACACTGTCTTCTATTTATTTACCTTCTGCAGCTGTTCAGAGAAGGATCTTACAATGAGATCCAATCTGCTCTGAACCCTGCTTCTTGAGTCTCCCAGCAATCTCTCTCTATGAGCACAGCCTGATGTAGGTTTAAAACATTGGTGATCCTGTGGTGAGTAAGTATCAACTGGGCAATAAATTCATATTTCATTTTCTTTAATACTGTAGTGATTAATTCTGTCTTTGGAGTGAGATTTTATCGTATATTTGACTGATACACGTTCCATGGAATGAAGCCATTTCTGAACACAGTCAGGCATCAAAACAAAAACACTGCTATATTTGTTTGTGCGCTAATATTTTAAGCCATCAGTTTTTTTTCCAGTTTCATAAAAATATATATTTTTTAATCTCCTGAGATGAGACCCTGAACAGCTTGTCAAGTTTCAGCCCACAATGATTTTTTACTGCAGATATAAACCTGTGAAAGCAGAGATTTTAATGAAAATGCTGACATAACTTTAACTGTACCAGTGCTGCTTTAACACTCAGGTTGATTAGAAGGAATATTTCTGTGGCTAACTCAGTTAAATTAATCTGAATGCATGTAATTTGTTCCAGTTGCCTTTCCTCTGAATGGGACTCCGTTGTGTATGCATTTAAGTATGGCTTGTGTTAAAAAAAAACAATACCTTCTCCCACTCCTGCAAACCCTCCCACTCTTCTATAAATGTACAAACACAGAGATATGGTTTGATCACAGCTACAATGCTATAAATCACCTTCAGCTGTTTCAATGTGTTTCTTTCCTAGTTGGCATAGATCTCATTTTACTGTTCATGTACACTGAATGTGACAATCATAGGCTATGTCTACACGGCTCTTTTATTTCAAAATAACACTCGTTATTTCGAAATAAAAGAAATTAGGTCTACATGACGTTTTCTTATTTCGAAAGTATGGATCCCATCCTTTTGAAATAAAAATCGTCATTTCGAAAAAGTAAAACCTGCCCCCCCCCCCCCGAAACGGCCGTTATTTTGGAAGGGATATTTCAAAATAACGCCTTTTAGACCTGTTCTTTTGAAACAACACCATGTAGACCTGTTGTTTCGAAAGAACTGTTTCGAAACAACGGGTCCAAATGGCTTTATTTCAAAATAACCGTTTCAAAATAACAGCCGTTTGGATTGCAGGCTTTCCCTTAATTTGAATTAACATTTTGTTAATTCAAACTAACTTATTTCAAAATAAGGATTTTATTTCGAAATAACTCATTTCGAAATCCTTATTTCGAAATAACAATGCATGTGTAGACATAGCCATAGTTCTGTTCTTATTCTCCATTAATTATCACAAGGAAAACAATCTTCTGTGCATTCAGGTTATTCATTCTGGAGCAAGCCCTCCAGTTGCTGAAGATGGACTGACTTCATTCGGGTTAGGATATGATGCACACTACATTGTGAGCCTAACCCAAAGCCTCCTGAAGTCAACAGAAAGCCTCTCACAGACTTCACTGGGACATGAATCAGGCCCTACAGCATATGACTTGATGGTATTGCCTCTTATTTTTGGCTCATATTTAAGCCAAACAACTGCCAGTTTAAACAACTTATTTCATTATATAGCAGTAACACACAGGTCAACCTAAAGCAAATGCAAGGCTAGCAGCCACTTAAGGCTTCACGTCCTGTGGAAGTTCTGCAGTTTACCAACCAGCCATTTCCCATTGGTATCAGGTGTGCAACAGGAGGAAAAACTAAGTAGGGCAGCTCTAGACAAATGGCTGTGAATCAAGATCCTGCCATTTCAGTGCAACTGTGAAAGTTTTAGCAAATCACTGAGGCCCAACATTTTCAGATGTCTCTACCAGCCTGGGGTGACTTCACCCTTGGTGAAGTATGTGAGCAATGCAGATGTTCAGCAACACCAGTAATCAAGCCCCAACTGACTCAGGTTAGATACTCAACAGCTGAGGTGCTCAAAATTAGAATATATGTAGTCAAAATATTTTGAATAGAAGCCAAAATACTTTTTTTCCCACATCAATTTTTGTGGCAAAAACTGATTTTTTTAAATGTTCACTGAATTTTTCATCTAACATTTTATTTAAAATACTTATTGAAATTTAAAAAAAAAGCTGCAGTTTTAAATTTTGAAGTACAATCTTTGGAAACAAAATCCTACCATGGAACTAAACTGACCAAAAATAATTATCATTTCTTACTTCAAAAATGGAAAGTGACAGATTAAAAACTGATAGCAAACAGTTTTCCACAGTATGTAAAAATTAACACAGTGAAGAAAATTATTCAAATAGTTTTTGTAATCTTTTAATCAGGTCTCTTCATGATATTTTTAAAAGTTCTCGTTTAAATCTTCTGGTTCCTCAGTTTCCTATCCCATAAGATCACGAGTCATGTCTACTTCACAGGGATAATGGGAATTTAATTAAAATATACATTTCTAAAGGGCACTGAGATCCTTTGATGTAGGATCAGAGGCCAGCGGGTTGAATCTGGTTCTTACATAAAAGAAGATTTAATATAATGTGGATTTATTAATAATAATTAGATTGCAAAATATAAATTATTACTATTAGATTATCAAAGTCCTCAAACGTTCCCTCACTTTCATTCAAATCCCTGAACATTCGCTACTTCTGAGTCTTTCACAAAATGCAATTATTTTTAAAATCGTTTAATTATTCCTTTCCTTCAGGAGTCTCAGCTGAATTTTGTTTTCTGCGCGTCTATCTTTTAAGCCATGATTCTGTAAACCCTTCAGCACAGTTAAAAAAAAAAAAGTGTTTAACGTTAATGGAACATGCGTAAATTTAAGCACGCCTTTGTTTGCTAGCTCAGAGTCAGAAACCCTGACTCAAAACAGACTTAAGTCAATGGGAATCTTTCAGATATCTTAGGGCTTTGGATTAGGCCCCATGGTTATTATTAGTCCCCACAGGAACCGTCTGTGTTTTAGGGATTAGTACAGCACCACACACATTGATGATGCTAAACATACAATGAACAATAATGATCAAAATCACAGGTGCATCTGACGTTGTAACCTCTTTGGAGCAGAGAGCATGTGGCATTTCTGTTTGCAAAGGCTTGGATGCTAAAAGAAACAAATAAATAATAGTAACAAGAAAAGCCTTTTCTGTCTTTAACTAATTTGAACCTCATGAGGAGTTCCTCAGCTAGCATGAGATGGTACAGATCCACTCACTTTAGTAAAGCTACACCAATTTGTGCCAGCCAGGCATGTGGGGAGACTTAAATACAGTTAAAAGACATTATAAGGAGTCGTGTGGCACTTAAAGACTAACAGATTCATTTTTCACATGAGCTTTCGTGGGAGAAAATCCCACTTCGTCAGATGCTTCAAAGATGGGTGAAATTCACCGATCTTCGAAGCATCTGACAAAGTGAGATTTTCTCCCATGAAAGCTCATGCGAAAAATAAATCTGTTAGGCTATGTCCACACATACATCATTATTTTGAAATAAGCCATTTTGAAATGAGTTACTTCGAAATAAAGTCCTTATTTCAAAATAAGTTAATTTGAATTAACAGTTTGTTAATTCGAATTAAGGGAAAGCCTGCTTTCGAAATAGCCCTTGTTTTGAAATGTTTATTTCGAAACAAGGCCGTTCGGACATGTTGTTTTGAAACAGTTGTTTCAAAACAATGGAAACAATGGCTATTTTGATTAGATGTGAGGTTTAACGGTTTCAAAATAACGGTGCGTTGTGTGGACATGCCACTTATTATTCCGAAACAACCTCTGTTGTTTTGAAATAAGAAGCCTGTGTGGACATACCCTTAGTCTTTAAGTGCCACACAACTCCTTGTCTTTTTTTTGCTGGACTAGACTAACACGGCTACCCCTTTGGAAACTGAAAAAGAAATTATGCCTTTAGCTTGCGTGGGTGAGGGACCTGGATGACCAGTGCTTGCTGACTTGCTTTAGAAGGGGCTAAAGAGACAGGCAATTATGCTGAGTGGGGGACCAAGGAGGTAAATGAGAGATTGAAAACACGTTTTCTGATCTTTAGCACCTCAGTGATAAACATTGTAGATAAATATACTTTAAGGGGTAAATTGACTGAACTCTTTACACTGTACTGGCATAGGCCCAGGAAAGGTAAGCAGTTCAGAGAGTGAGAAAACACAGCCTGTGAAGCCACTCTGGTCTTCATTCCCACGAAACGGCAGGGGTGGCATTAGGGAAATGTTATTCCTGTGAAGTGACCCAGCACCTAGCATAAAGAGAAGGAGAAGTGGAAACAGAGAGCAAATTAATCCAAAGTAAAGCTGGGAGAGCTACAGAAGTGGAGACAGTTTCATCTGCAGTAACACGGCTGAGAGGAAAAGACGTGGATTCCTTTTAACTTTCTAAGGAGAAAGAACACTTTTACCATTTTTTAGCCCTTTCTAAAGCATGCTAGGGTCTGTGCCAGATCCCACTGAAGTCAATGGAAAGAGTCCCAATTGATTTCAATTGCAGCTGCCTTAGTCCTGCAACCTCTGACCCTAAAAGACTAACACATGTACTTAACATTGTGCTGTGAGTAGTCTCATTGACTTCAATGATTGCAAAATCTTGCTGTGCTGTCTATGCTTTGTACTCTGAAGAAGGTGTAACAACACCATGCCAGAGTGAATTAGCTTTTCTAGGACTTTTCTAGGACTCTTGTATGTTCACCTTGGATGACATAGGCAGACAGTGTGATGTCAGCTAAATTGTTTGTGAAATAATGTCCTCACTGAAAGCAAATGAAAAAAGACTGGTGCAAAGAAGTGGGCAGCAAGGACAAGTAGCATTGCAAAGAGTGATATACAAAGGTTTAATTGTCAGGAAGAATTCAAAAAGACATTGGGGTCCAAATTCTCAAAAGGGCTGGCCCTGATCCTGTAAATTATATCAACAGATCTGCTTCTGAGCCCATACAGAGCCCCAGTGACTTCAAAGAGGGCTCTCCACAGGCACACAGACATTTCAGGTACCTTTCAGGATTGGGACCTAATCTGAATAAACATCTTTATGTTATGACCTGATTTTCTGACACGCTGAGCACCTGCTGTTCCCTCTGACTTCCACTGCAGTTGGGCATTCCCTGATCCCTAAAGCTGAGCACCAGCCACTGTGATGCTCAAAATCAAAGGGGGCATTAGTAAATGTGAGCCTCCACCTAAACTGCAGAACACATGTGGCAGATCATGGATTTGTTTTTTCTCTTGTATCCTCATCTGTCTTTTTTTACTGCTTTCATTATTTTGTGTACCTCACAAAATCAAAAAAAAAAATCCTAAAGATATCAAAAACTGTTCAGTTGCTAGGGGTTTGGAAGACATAGGCTTAATTCCCCTGCTCTGCAACAGATTTCCTGTGTAACCTTGGGTGAGTCGCTTAGACCCAGATTTTTAGGCAATGCTGCACTGAGTGCTACAATGCTTTAGACGCTTAAATGTCATTTACAAAAGAGGTGTAGGCTCCTAGGAGCATAAACCTCATCAACAGTCAATGGGATTAAGACTCCTAAATGTCCAAATTCTTTTTGAAAATAAGATTAGGCTCCTAAATCAGTTAAGTATTGCAGTGCTGAGCACAGCACTCCCTAAATAACTTTAAAACTCTGGGCCTTAGTCTCTCTATAGCTCAGTTCCCTATTATCTGTAGAGTGGTGAAAACAAAATCTCTCCACCCTACAGTGGCCTTGTGAAGATAAACAAACTGAAGATGGTAAGAGCCCCAGATACTACTGTTATGGGGTCCATGTAAGCATCTTAGATAGATTTTTTACTAGAGCACCTGACTTTTTCTTTTTGCAACATGTCAGCATAGGTGATTTTTCTTACATTGTCCATAAAAGATAAGAAACTTTGAAAACCAACTGGTGATTTCAGATGCCCAATTTCAGAGACCTTAAAACAGTCTGATTAGCAGAAAGTGCTGAGGACCCAAAGCCAAAATCAGGACCCTTTAAGGTCTCTTAAAGTTGAGCACCCAAAAATGATGTACCTCAAAATCACCAGTCACTTTGGAAAATATTGGCCAAAAGATAAGAATCTGGGAGTTCCCATAAATAGGAAGCACTGTGAAAAGTTATTTTGAAAATTCCTTCAATTTTTTGGAATTCTATTAATAACACAGCTAGAGTTACTCTGTGATTTTCACCTTGACACTAACTAGAAAACCTAGGTTTCCAATATAGAGAACAAAAAATGTTGAAGAAAGAAGACCTATGGGGTCTACAATATTAACGTGAAATGTTAGTTAACACGGTCACAGAAACACCACAACCGTAGTACCTTTTTCAACAAAGTGGAACTCACATAAAGACTATTCTAATGTATCTTAACAAACAAAAAAAATCTAAATTCCACGTGTATTATATTTGCAGTTTACATGGGGATTTGTAATAGCTGCTCCCTGGGTGTTACTTACTTTGGATGGACAGATCTAAAGCCGAGTTTACACAGCTGTGGAAAGAAAACCTAGGAGGGATCAATTAAAAAGTGCAACACAAATCCTTTGCCAGGCATTCTCAGGCAGTCCTGCTGTTGAGACAGCCGCCATGCACAGAGAACGAGTGCTCTCGTATAAAACTTCGTTCTAACCAAAATAAGCTCTTATTAATTTTCTCCATTTAAGGGACATAAAGAGCTGCCTTTGTCATTTAAAGTTTTAGCTGATTAAGCCTCATAGAAACAGAACTTCAAGGAACCAAGGCAATTAAATCAATTTACATAGGTCAGAAGAGCCTTAGTATTTACTATTTAGACATGATGGACTTCTGTAGTGTGTGCTTCTTATTCAGGTGAGCTCCTCGATTACAGGCTGATAGGATGCAAAAGTCAATGAGGCTTTCAAAGGTCACCTTTGTTTTTTGCTGACAGCACAGTGATGGTGACATCGGACTGGGTCACAAGTGTGCTGGATTTACCTGTGCCTCTCATTACTGAACAACTAGAGTCACTGAGCAAAATGAGACCCCAGACACGCTGTCTCTGTGTGGGACATATTTATTGCCAACCTACAGAATTTTACACACAAAAAAGGCCCTGGGGAATGAAAAGCCTCTCCACACCAATGTGATGTGAGGAGAAGAGTATAAATAAGCAGACAGCTGAAAGCCTAGTCTCACCAACACACCAGCACATCAATAATACAATAATGTCATCAACTCACTGTAGACTGGGAACAAGGCTTTTCCTGTTGTTCAGATAATTAGTAGAAGAAGAGATTAAGGGATTTAATCTCTTTTTCTCTCTTTACCTGCAGGGTGTGGGTAGACAGATGGATGGACAGACAGACAGCGCCTATGATCGTATAAGAATGACTGAGGATATTAGTTTGGGCAGCTTTTTTGTCTCTAACCACCATTCACAGTGTTCCTGTGAACCCGAAAGGGTCACTCCTCCCAGCTGCAAATTTGACTGTATCAGTAGTTAGGAGGATATGAATTTTAAGCTGTTTCCTGACTGAATGCAATGCTGCATTTCCCTCTTTTCTCCTTATGATGACAATTCCCAGCAGATAACCTTCTGCTCTGAAAAGCCCTGAAGGAAAGTTAGTTTTAACCATAGCAAATGCAATAAACAGAAGAAAGAGGAAGCTGGGGAGGAGAGGAATTAATTAAACATCAAACTTTTTTTCCCTTTCCTTTGAAATAACAACATCCTAGGAAACCTTTTTAAAAGCCTAACAGAAATGGGGCTAAGTTGTTACCAGATGTTGTAAACCTCCCACTTTGTTTTTTTTATTTATTTATTTTTTGGAAGATGTCTGTGAATGGTTTCACGCCCATTAATCAGACTTCATGTAATTCACACTCTGGCTGGATGGCAGTGGTCTGACAGGCCATTGTTGTTTCACTGCTGTTGTTGGGTTGCAATGTCACTGATGAATTTAACATTTCTTTACCAATGAGCTCTGTCTCCCTTTTTACGACTTATTGTCTTTAGGAAACCAAGCTGTAAAGCAAATTTCCTTTGCCTTCCTTTACATGCTCATCCTTTTAAGTGCAATTCCTTTTTTCTGCATGGTGCTGAGCACCCTCAGCTCCCTTTGAGATAAGTGGGAGTTGGAAGCATTCAGTACCTCGCAAGATAGGGTCCGTGCTGCTGCTTAGTTTCTAAAGGCCACCTGCAAACATGTGGATCCATAACGTATTTCTGACATGTGTGTCTCCAGGCAATGTGCTGATGTCACTTCTTACAACTCATATTTAGACTAAAAACAAACCAACCAACCAACCACACAGGCTGACGCTTAGTTAGTTTGTACATCTGTAAAATAATGGACTCGAGATTCCCCACAGCTGTACCAATCTGAGGATGGAAGGCCCAGTGAAATCCTAAAAACAGGCCCAGTGAAAAGTTTCTTGCAGACTGAGGGTTACCACATACCAAAGCATGTAAAGGAGGACAGGGGAGTACAAAAAGAAGGACGTTGGAGGACACATGGAGCAAATGTAGTATTAATGTCATATTCTTCTGTTTTTAGGGACCCTGGAATGCTTTCCCCTAAAACTAGGGTGTTCCAGCATCCTTTAACCCCTGTCATTAAAAAGCCAGACAAAGTCACATATTTCTAAAAAGCCTGCTGGACGGAGGATGTCCTCCTTTTGCCTGACACCTGGTAACCCTACGCAGACCCAAAGTCATTCTGAACACATTAATCCCCTGACCTATGCACAATTCGGTCCAAAGAAACAATCAGACAGCATGATCTCCACCTGACGTCCAGACCGGTCATTTGCAACGAAAGCGGAGTGACTGAGGTTTCCCAGACTGCCTGCTCCACTGTCCTGCAGCGAGGATGCTCAGGGGAAGCTGCGTGACATTTCGGCACAGCTGCTGCTGAACCACAAGGAGCGTTTTCTAGCTGAGCTTGGGTGCTGGGCTCCCCGGGAGATCAGTTCTCACCCGCCCGGCAGTGGGCTCTGCAGCAGAGCCAGCGGGGACGTGACCCGCGGGAAACCCAAGGAGTATGAATGGGGTGGAATTTTCCCACCCAAGCTGTAACATTGAAGCAAAGCGCATCACCCATGGCCCAGCAGATCAGCCAAATTTTTGCCCTAGAGGCACACACGCAACTTGTAAGACAAGCAAGCAGTAAAGTAGGTAAGAAAGCATCACTCACCATTGGCAGGGACACAGAGGTTTCCAGAGCCACTTTTAGCTAAGAATGAATTAGGGACAAACTCTTCTTCAGAGTCAGAGTCCTGGGTTGGCTGGGCCACACCATTGCCTAGCAACCTTCTCTGGCTCTCATTGGCCGGAGGGGTAGGGGGAGGGGAAGGGGACTGCTCAATAGGGGTTGATGAAGCGGATGAACAATGCAAAGGAGGACCTGTGAACCACAAACACAAACACAGACAGAAAAAATAAAAATAGATAAGGCACACAAGGAAAATCAACAGAAAACATGCACAGTGCGGGGGGGAAGGAGCTTTAAAAACCAGGACAGGCTGCACATATTCAGTTAAGGTATCTGTGGAAATAGGCAGGGTGTGTGAATTCACACACGGGAGAGGCATGCCTAGATACTGGTGCATCGACACACGTGCGCTCCAGTATTACTGTGCAGCATCGTGTGCACCTTATCAGCTCTCTCATTTCCCGTCTAACATAGAATATGTGTCCCTAATGAAATGGACACACTGTCAACAAGTTTAAAATCAATTGTGAGCTCTCTTAGTGCTTTTTTTTTTTTTTTAAGCAAGGAGTCTTGTGGCACTTAAAGTTTCACTCAATTTATTACTAGATATACTTCTGTGATTTCTAAAAGTTATTCAGAACAGTTCTTGCTTTGATATTCAGTCATTCCTGCGGACTGTTTATAACACAAGACGTGTGATATGAAGCCCTCACTCATCCAGTAAAGGGGGCAGGACAGATTCAAATTCTGCAATGATTTGCCAGCGCATGTCAGCGCACAAATGAAACTGACTAGAAACAGGCTAGAATGAAAGTAAATCTGACCATATAATTTCAGTCATGAAGCCAAGAGAGATGCAGTAGAATAGGTAGTATTTATAGAGGGCCACTTCTGATTCAGGAAAAGCTCCTATTCACTTCAAACTAAGTTAGATTAGGACCAGAGAGAATTCTTAGACCCTGATTCTGCAAACACTCTGCAGACGGCTTGCGGGATCTCGATCTTAGAACTTAAAAAATAGCAAAAATATTTCAAGGTTTTTTTTAAACAAAACTGTCGAATCAAAAATTTCAAGTAGCTAAATGGAAGGCTGTTACATTTATTCAAGCTTGATGTCTGAATATGTGCAGTACGTCACTAAAAACAAGGGGAAAATAAGCACAGACATACAAGTTAAAATACAAGACAATGCATTTAACAATGAATTTTTCCTTGAAACACTTCATATCTGTCACATTCTCCAATTATGGAAAAATCATCATGAGAAATCCATTGAAATTACTCAGTGCTGAAAAATTACCAGAAAAATGTCAAACTTCCTATTTTTTAAATGTTTTACCTGAACACAAGTACTTCACCATATTTCTTACTAAACAGAATGTCATTTGTAATGTTGCTGTACCCATATTGGTCCCAGGATATTACAGAGACAAAGTGGGCCAGACAGTTATTGGGTCAGCTTCTGACAGTGAAAGAGACAGCTCGTTTTCAGGTCTGGAAAATATACTCAGGCCATGTTTCCATTAGCTTCCAGCAATGCACAGGATGGCTTGTATACCGCTCTATGATGACAGGGAGCGCTCTCCTGCCTGTCAGTACAATAAAATCACCTCTATGAGTAACAGGAGCCATGTCAGTGGGAGACTCTACTGCCGACATAGCGCTATCCACACTAGCACTTCTGTCACTGTATGATGTCGCTCAGAAGGAGAGCTGTAACTATGCACTTTGGCGCCCTGGGCGCGGTCTGCTTGAACGAGCCCCTTATAATGAGTGGCCCTGGAGCAAGCAGTGTAAAACGTGCCCTTTGATAGAGCGGCTCAATGGAGACACTCTGGGGCGCCTGGGCCAAAGCCCCGTTCACCCCGCCGTAGATATGGCGCTGCTCAGAGGTGTGTTTTTCACACGCCTGTGTGACGTAAGTTATACTGAAGAAAGCGGTAGTGTATAGCCTCAGCTAAGTGCAAGATGGGACAGATTGGTTTTTTAGCGTAAAGAGTAAACACATATTTCAAGGGAACATTCAAAGTGAAGTTGCCCGTTAACGCCCCTGTGGTCACAGGACTAAAAAAGGGGAATATTATAACAACACATAAATCCAGGGTCTTTATTAAAACCATGATTTTTTTGAGTAGCAAAGTTCTGAATGCAAGTTCCCAAGTTTGTTATTTAAAGGTTTTATGCAGGTTTCCTTCAAGAACAAGGTCTGAGAAGTCACACATAGAGTGAGCCTTTGTGAAGGTGTTGACACATGGGTGATACAGTGTTTTTGTCGTTTATCCTTTTTTTGTTGGAGTTCATTTGGGAGTACAGTGGTTGTCTGCTCTCACCTATGAGACACCGAACTGCCTCAAACTCCCACCACTGTGCCTAGGTTGGACAGCACACATTGCACATCTGAGTAAATATCTAGAGCCCAATACGACTGACTAGCAGCCATGACTATCTGAATTTAGAAGAGAGTTCTAAATTCAAAGTGTCAAGGTTTTCGCCAGTTTAGGTTTTTGTCAGTTTAGGTTAGGTTTAGGTCTCTCTCTCTTTCTGTATAGAGATAGATACATAGATATGCTCTCTGTGTGTATAGTCTTTATATACAGTATTGTATGTACATGTATGCATGTAAGCATAACATTATACACACCCACAATACTGCAGTTCATTAGATTTTATTTTCTCTGATACTGAAATATTAAGTTAAAAAAAATGTGGGGAAAACTGTTGACAATGCTGATTTTAATCACCCTCCACTATACACTAAAACTTTTCCTGAATTCAAAGGGAGTTGCATGTGCATTAATTAGTGCTTGATCAGATCTTTAATATGAAAGATTGCACTAAAATCATGCAGTATTTTGCAGGCACTGGCACGTGTATCTCCGTGTATCCTGGGAAATCCCTTTTGTGTGTATGGTTGCAACAGGAGAATCTGCATGTAACAGGATGATGATGTCTACCAGTCTTTTATGCTTATAGCTCTCTCTCACTTCCAATGCATAAAAAAAGTTGTCATATGGGGTATATTAACATTTCATATTACATGTATCAATAATTGTTATGTATATCAGTCAAACACATATCAGCATCATCAGAGAATTTTCTACATTTTGATGTCTGGACCAAAAGCCCAAAACTACATTTGATCAGAAATAAAAATAAATAATCTAATACAAATAAAGCAAGAAAGAGATCCAAGATTTAAAGGTTAATCCTGCCCACTTTCTCACCCAAGTAATCCCATTAAAGACAATGGGATTCCACGCCTGAGTAAAGAAAGAAGAATTTGGGCTATATGCTTTCATTCTGACTGCCAAAGCAAAATTTCGAACTGATACATACAAAATGAATCCACAGCAACACTGGGTTACCATGGAAGCTGAGCATATAGGCCAAGCCAGTCTGCAACGTGTGCTGTTTCTCTCTCAAAAAATGATAAAAACAGAAGGACTAGGTAACTGTTCATTATGCACATTTTTGCAATTTGGAAAGTAACTAACAGAAAAATAAAACCATATTCCAACTATGGCCCCCTTGGCACCAATTTATAACAATCCAGTATACTCTCTTGCATTGAATAGTCAAAATTATGTTCTTTGGACTTGAGGCAGGAATAATGTAATTGTAATAGATCTGTATGAACAGTATGTTGCTTTCTCTAGGTCAGAGAAAGTTAAAATAAACTATTTTTTACAAAAGTGCCAATATTTCAGAGTAAGACACGTTTATAACAATCAGGGAAAGATAGGCTAAGAACTCTAGCAGATCTATAGCAGTATTAAGAAACACAAACTTTGGAAATGGATGAACAGATATGTTCTTTTTCTCTACTTAAATAAACAATTCTGCAAACCATATATGACCAATTTATCCCTAGGAGAAAAGGCAGCCCAACACAGACACAACATAGTCTGAGAGAAAGGCAAGACAAATTGCTAGCAAAACTTCAATTTACACTATGCATTTAAGCAATATTTTGCAAAATATGGTGCATCTCCTAAAGGCAATGTACACCTTGCCAGATCAGACCCTCTTGGCATCCAGAGGTTATTCAAACTGGGTTGCACTAACTCTGAGATCAGTTGGAGGTGTGATGGTGTATATGAACCCCATGCTGGCCACGAGAGTTGAGGGGCTGCTATGGGCTCAGTAAGCTTCATCCTGAAAGAGATGTCAGGCTGGGAGGGGTGGGTTAAAAAAACAAGACAGCAAGCTCAGCTGGGAACTGGCCAGTAGCTGACGGAAAACCGTGGTCTGCCAGGGCCTCCCTGTTAGTATCATTTTGTTAGCAGAAAACGTGGGATGTGTGTTAAAGCAAAGCTGCTGCAGCTGGGGTGTGACTGAAGGGAAGGGAGATAAAAGCTCAGCCCAGCGGGGCCAAAAGTTCCTCTGACTTTTTTCAACTTGGATTTTGACTTGAGCACTCTGCTACCCTGGACAGTGTTGAGCCCTCGCAGTAACAGCAGGATGCAGACCCGCAAGTAGAGTTGCTATTGTGCTGGGCCACACCATGAGGGGGCTTGCTGGGATGGCTCTTCTGCCACACAGGGGTTGTCAGAAAGTGGGCAACTTGCGACGTTCACACAGAGGGTACATCTACACTTCACACTGGAAAAATAATTTCCAGCTTGAGATGTATGTAGAGCTAGTGTGCTAAAAGCAGAAACATACCCACAATGTTATGAGCAGTCAGAGGGGATAACCATACCAGGTGTGTCCCTGTCTAAAATGGTAGGGTATGAATTCAAGCTGGCTGGCTCCCCTGCCACGGTGCTGGTGCTGCGGCTTCTAGAACATTTTGCTCTGTTAGAGCTGGTGTGGATGCGCCTCCCTGAGATAGGAATCACACCTCCAAGTGTAGATGTACCCTTTGTAAAGCAAGGGACATGTTAAATTTTCCTGCACAACTACTTCTTAGAACTATCAAGCAATTCCAAAAACAATTAACCATGCTGTTAAACAATCAGAAAATACCATTTATTTAAATATTTTTGGATGTTTACTACTTTTAAAAAAATATTGATTTACAATACAACACAATGTGAGGTGTACAGTGTGCACTTTATATTTATATTTTAATACAAATATTTGCCCTGTAGAAAAGAAGTGAAAGAAATAGTCAATTCACCTTATACAAGTACTGCAGTACAATTCCTTTATCATGAAAAACGAACAAGGAGTCCTGTGATACTTAAAGACTAATCAATTTATTGCATGAGCTTTCATGGGAGAAAATCCCACTTCGCCAGATCTTTTGAAGATGGGGGAACTTACAGACAAAGTGGGATTTTCTCCCACGAAAGCTCATGTAATAAATAAATTTGCTAGTCTTTAAGTGCCACAGGACTCCGTGTTTGTTTTACTGAACTAGACTAACACAGCTGCCCCTTTGGAACTTTATCATGAACGTTGAACTTACAAAGGTAGAATGATTAACAAAAAAACAAAAACCTGAACTCAAAAGTAAATAATGCAAAACTTTAGCACCTACAAGTCCACTCAGTCCTACGCCCTGCTCAGCCAATCACTTGTACAAATGAATTTATTTACATTTACAGGAAATAATGATGCCGGCTTCTTTTTTACAATGTCACCTGAAAGTGAGAACAGACATTCACATGGCACATCTGTAGCTGGCACTGGAGAATATTTATGTACCAGATATGCAAAACATTCATATGCGCCTTTGTGCTTCAACCGCAATTTCAGAGGAGAGGCTTCCATGACAGGCTCTTCGGGATAATGACCCAAAGCAGAGTAGACCGACACATGTTCGTTTTCACCATCAAAGGCAAACGTCACCAATATAATTGATTTTCTTTTTTGGTGGCTTTACCTCTATAGTTTCTGCATCAGTGTTGCTCTTTTAAGAGATGTCTGACAGCACCCTCTCAGATTTTGAAAGGCACTTAAGATTCTTAAATTTCGGGACAAGCTGTAGTTATCTTCGAAAATTGCACGCTGGTACCTTGTTTGCATTTTGTCAAATCTGCAGTGAGAGTGTTTTTAAACTGAACAACCTGCTGGGTCATCATTCGAGCTGCCATAACATGGAATATGTGGTAGAAAGCAGGTAAAACTACAGAGCAGGACACATACAATTCTCCCTCTAGAGTCAGTCACAAATTTAATTAACACAATTTTTTAAATGAGCATCATCAGCATGGGAAGCAAGTCCTCGAGAATGGTGGCCAAAGCACGAAGGAAAGTACAAATATATAGCATATTTGACACATGAATACCTTGCCACACTGGTTATAACTGAGCTATGCGAATGTCTCTTCTCATTTTCAGGTAACACTGTAAATAAGAAGCAGACAGCTTTATCTCCCGTAAATGTAAACATTGTCTTAATGACTGGCTGAACAAGAAGTAGGACTGAGTGGACTTGTGGGCTCTAAAGATTTACATTGTTTTGTTTCCAAGTCCAGTTACATAACAAAAGAAAATCTACGTTAGTAAGCTGTACTTTTACCATAAAGACACTGCACTATATTATTTGTATGAAGTGAACTGAAACACACTATTTGTTTTATCTTTTTTACAGTGAAAATATTTGTAATAAAATACAGTGAGTGCCGTGCATTTTGGATTCTGTACTGTGACTGAAATCAATATCTTCGAAAATTTAGAAAAACATTTATAATAAATTTAAATTGGTATTCCATTATTGTTTAAGAGACAAATTAAAAGTGCATTAATCATAATTAATTTTTTAATCTAGTTAATTCAAAACAAATTAACCGCTTGAGTTAACTGCGATTAATTGACAGCCTTACAAGTTATTTCTTTAAGAAATTTCAGACTGCAGTTCAGTAAATCATTGAAACATGCCTGACTTTGAGAAACCAAGTAGATCTATAGTCTATCCATTTTCAGAAAAACATTTAAGTCCCATTGCTTTCAGAAAGGCCTTAGCACATATCTGAAACTAAACAGGTGTGTAAGTGCTGTGCTGGACCTTAAGTACAGAATTCCATGACTGTCCTTACAAGTACGGGAAGTAATGATGACAGCAAAACTCACTGATCTAAAATAACGGACACATATAGCAGTAACCTAGAAATGTAGCATCTTTATTATTACATTCACAAACTAATCCCAATAAGAATGCTAGAGACTCTGTGCATCCTCCCCTACAGCAGAAAAATAAGACGCCACACGCAGACAACTTAGGTTGTGTGAATAAAATGCCTCATGTATTATGTATTGTGACCTAACCTTACAAAATTGAAAGTTCTCCAGAAATGGTTAGGAAAGTAAGTGCTGCCCAACAGTGACTTTTCAATGCTGTGAATACAGTAGGGCAGCTGTTTCAATAGGGTTCAGTATTGATTAAAATACTCAAAACAGTATTGTCTGCAATAAATAAGTTAGGTAAAAATCTGATGTTACTTTCTATTGTCTCCGCTATACAGTGGTATAGCGAGGGTGTCTGGCACCTGTGGGCTAAGCCCACATTTGTGCTCCTCCGGGTACTCCATGCCACCCCATGTCTTGCAGCCCGTCACCACTTGCCCAGCACCTCACCCACCCCTCCACTATTGCTTCTACAGCATCTTTCAGCTGAGGATCTCATGATGTTTTACAAACACTGATTTCAACCCAATGCAATTCCTGAGAGGCTGGGAGATCTTATTTTTTACTCTTATAAACAGGGAAACTGAGGCACACAGTGCTTACATCCTTTCCCACAGTCACACAGTAAGCTACTGGCAAAGTCAGAAACAGAGCACAAAATTCCTGATTATCAATTCCATGTTCTAAACTTTTTGATCAATAGCATTAAGGTCTCAAAGTCTGGTTATTTCTCAACTTTATTATTATTTTTTTTTAGCAGAATACAAAAATATATCACCCAAAAAGCAGAAAAACAATATTCTTCCTTTTCTAAACAGTGAACATGTTCACGTCTATTGTCTACCATCTACATCGCCATTCAAGTTAGACCAAAGGGGTGTGAACTGCACTGCTCACTAGTTGGCTGCACAGTAACCCCCCGACATGGATGCTGCACTTCATGTACAAAGTGAAAATTACCTTTTTGCATTAACATTGTCATAAGTTCATAGATTCCAAGGGCTGAAAAGACCATTGTGATCATCTAGTCCGATCTCTTGTATAACATAAACACAGGCCATAAAACTTTCCCCAAATAATTCCTAGACCACAGTCCTATTTATACAAGTTAAATCTTGTGCTTCACCTCATGCCAGTTAAAATGCTTGATTTATTATGGCATCCTAAAAATGAAGTTTATAACTGCTCTGAGACGGATGCTTTACAGTGCCAATGCCAAACACCATCATAATCAAACTATAACACATCATAAGCCCTGCTTTTAAAAATAATGCTGGTGGTCATTCTTGAGTCAAACCACCGTTGGATGATACAAAATGTGTTCTCTGTAATCTGTTGAATGAGTTTATTACCCTGTCAAACAAAAAGGGAATCTAAACATATGCACTTTTTTTTTCTTCCTTGCACAGTAGTTTTAAGCCATCCTTCCTGACATCCAAACTAAATCATATGCCTCTATATTAAAAATGCAGCTAGTCTTGAGCTGGAGAAATTCATGACTTGCTTTCACAATGGAAATGAGTCGTATCTGTGTCCTAAGAAGGAGTCAGTCAATATCCCCCGCCTTTCCAAATGGAGTAACCCACGAGCGTGAAGCAATGCAGAAAGGTGAGATCTGTGCCATGCACTAGACCAGGCTAAGAGAAGCTGTGTCACACAGGTACCAGCAAGGCTGGCATCAAGGCATTCCAATCACTGCATTTGAAAAGGGATGATGACATGGCTAGAAATGAGGGAGTGGCACTTCCCTGCCTCTTTAACAGTGTTAACTTGTTCTCTGTCAATATAAAATATAGTAATTTGTTCCAGTTGCCTTTCAGACCATTGGAATTCCTGCTGCTTTGGGGCGGGGAGTGGGAGAATAAAACTATGCCCCTCTAGCATTTTGATTTTCAAGGTGAAGGTAACGTATTATTTGAAACAGGTCCTGATTATCACATCGCAAAAGCTTTCTTAACTTTACACAAGTCTGGCTTCCTCAGAAAGGTAAGTAGGGAAAAAGAAAGAAAGAAAGAAAGAAAGAAAGAAAAAGAATTCTCCTGAGGACTTACAGCGGTCACACCTGTCCTATGGGCAGCACATCATGCCTTCCATATGGCCCACATAAAACACCCTCAGAAAAAGGCAAGCTGGATTAGCTGTCTGGCAAAGTGTGTCAGTGAAACATATCAATAAGAAGTTGTTATTGAATTTATTGCTGTTTTTTAACAATAGATGGTCACAACATTGCTAGTTCAACAGGAAACATATATCTTGCACTTAAAATTGATTTTTCTAAGTAGCCTTTGAAAACTATTCTTAATCATTTGTATTTCCCGATGTTTCACCTTGAGCTTTTGTTTATTTTATTTTAATATTTCTGCGTGTTGATTTACAACTGCACAGTAAAGAGGAATTAAAAGGGGCCAAATGAAGATCATCTGATCAAGTCAAGTTGGACAGTTAGTACATCATCAAAGTAAAGATTTTTAAAGAGATGTTCCGGGGGGTGGGGATGTGAGGCCAGTAGAAAAAGGTCTGGAGGATTAGAAACAGAGCAAATACAAGATTAGGGTGAAATGCTTAATCGTGCTTGAACTTCTGAAGAGTTGGGGGGACCATATGTTACAGGTATTATCAGTCAGTGTTTTGCACAGGATTTTGTGGCCCCTAAGCAAATTTTTCTCTTCTATAAACTGCTGTGACAGTTTTTAAGCCATAATTTGCCAGAGTGGCATATTTGTTCTGAAAAAGTCCTGATAATGGATGAAATAGCTAGGGATGGGCAGGAGCTTGAAAACAACATTGTGGAGGTTCTGCTGGGCAAGCGCTCATCATGACAAAAAACAACAACAGTTAATGCACAGAGGAGCTTGTGCAGCAACCAAATGTGAGAGTATTGTGTGGCTCATGGGAGGTCCACCCGGATGGGGAACTCAACAGTGGGATGTGGGAAGGAATAAAAGGACCAGCTGCAGACCCATCTCCTCGTGCCTATTTTTGCTCACCTATACTCCGCAGATGGGCTGCTGGGGAAGAGGTGCTTCTGGGTTACTACCATGACAGGATACTGTCTGCACTGTGTTGCTGAGATGCAATTCTCACTAAGGCCTTGATTTTGCATCAAGTGACAAGGGCATAAGAAGAAGTACAACTCCTTAGCTGGGCCTGCAAGTGTAACGTTGTGTGCCCACTTAATCCCCAGCCACAGTGCAGTGGAGGTGCGGAGAGGCTAGGCATGCACAAAGTCTTGGCTCTTCTCATCCCCCACCAACCCAGCTAAGGCACTGCAGTGAAACAAGCCAGCATAAAATTATTATGCTTTGAAACAGGATGGAGTGGAAGAGAGCAGCTGGGGAAATCACTGCCTCCTGAAGCTCACTTTCGTCTGTGGCCAGAGATGGTGCAGCAATGCTTATGGCAGGCTGTTTGCTTTCAACTGGACGTCTGGACAGCAGTCAGGTTCAGGTTCCCTGAAAGGTGTGACTGTCGTCTGAACCTCTCAGGATTCTGCCACCTCAAACAGTGGGCTAGATTTTCAGGACATTACATGGACCATTGTGTGAGCTGACTATTCAGCTGAGCCATTTGTACACACAAGAGCAGGAACAGCACATGGGAGTTAGCCAGACAGCTTTTCCAGAAGCAGGCCCAGTGACTGGGCTTGGGCAGTTCCACCTAACCACAAGCAGGTCATCTAATTTCCAGGTACATGAGAAACTGTTTGTATAAAATAACCTTCCCATAAAGATGGTCAGTATAAACAATCAAAATCACTCTAGCCTATTCATGTTATTGCTGCCTGCTTCACAAATATTTATGCAAATCATTTACATTTTCTAAAGTTTTATGGGAAGCACTGGCTTAATTATGGATCAGCATTACAAAGGCTCGCCCAGCATTCCTCAAACCCGACTTGTAAAAGAATAATGTAATCAGTGGGAAGGATGATGAGCTGCCCATGAAATGGCCTGTCTCAATATGACACTAATGCTGTATCTGATCAAAAACACCCAGTATAAACTACGAGGCTCTCTGTAAATGATTACATAAAAATCTGCTTCAAGGTACATTTTTCCTTAATTTAGAATCAAAAGTCAGACTTTGTAGAAATTGCTTTCACTAAGCCTAACACTAATAAAAAAGGTTTACAACAGCTTTGCAAACTTTAGTCCTTGCTTATTTGAGAAAACTTTTGTTTATTTTCCATAAATGCACATAAGATCGTTAGTCTATTTTCTGCAACACAGGGGTTATGGTGAGTATGGCTGGTCTGGTCCATTTCTATAGAAATTTTTCAAAACTATTTTACACAGATTTTTTAAAAAAACAATGTCAGTGCAGATTTACTTGTGGAATGTTAGAAGCCAAACTAAAACTATGTTGCATTAGGAGAAAGTAAAACCAACCAGCCTAAAGCTTACTCCAGGTTCATCAAGGGACTCGCTACGTTTTATGAACCTCCCAAGTGAACCTCAGTCAGTGTGCATAAGACTTCACTGTATTTAAACTAAGTCTGGAAAACATGTCTGAAGTCAAATCATGATGCTGGAAGTGATGTATTCCCTTCTCTTTGTTATGAAGACAGCAAAGACAAAGGAGCTGGCACCAAGACAATGTTGGTGGTTGCAGAAAAAACATAGGACTGATGTGGGGAAGGATGCATGTAGATAGGTTGTAAGTTTCTAGAGCAGTGTTCTCAGCCTTTTGCAGCTCACGTCACACCTGGAGGCATATCAGGACCCTAAAGGACACACCAAACCACCCCACTTGAGCCAAATCCAGCCATTTCCCCAGCTCTCCGTGACACACATACCACTGTGTGGTGAAGCAGTAATGTGTCCTGACACAGTGGTTGAGAACAATTGGTCTAGAGAATGACTGATGACAGACAATCCTGTGAAGATGCTTCAACTGTTTCTTTTTGTCAGTGGCTTGCAAACACTTTCTACAAAATACTTGATGAATCCCATCAGGTGCATGACCTTTACATTTCTCTTCCTAGCCTGTAGCCAGAAGTGTTGTTTCTCAACAGTATCAGATACCATGGGACTAGCAGCTAAATGGAGGGACTAGGGAGTCCATGGACTAACTAGAAAGGAAGGCTGCAGCCAAGGATAAATTTTGTAGTGATGATCCAATATTCTTCTGGAAGGAACTGAATCTCCCCAAATAAGTACAGTCCAAGCAAAATGAGCAGAGGCTGCTGATGTCTGGAAAGCCACAGAAGAGATCATAGAATCATAGGGTTGGAAGGGACCTCCTAGGTCATCTAGTCCAACCCCCTGCCAGAGGCAGGACCACTCCCACTAAACCATCCCAGTCATGGTTTTGTCCAGCTGGGTCTTAAAACACCTCCAGAGATGGAGACTCCACCCTAGGCAGCTCATTCCAATGGGACAGTTCAAATGTTAGGAGAATATTGCCCATCTACCAGCAGGTTAGCTGGAGAAGAAATCACCTTTGGATGGATGAACGAGTCCTTTAACAAAGAAGCTGTTTTGGGTAAATTACAATCTTGCCTTTGCATTTTGGTACTACACACAGTTTCAAAGCTTATTTGTTTAGTCTTTTGTACTTATCAGGACATTCCTGTTCACATAAAATGATGTCTCCTGTTACCAACTAGAGAAGAAAGGATAAATGCTCCTTAGAATTAGACTGAAGTTGTTATCTTGTTAGTTTACCATCCTTAATAACCTGGCTCATGGCCTTAACTTAAAATATCCAGGATTAATTCCCTTGCCCTAGTGCAGTTCAGGAGCATAGCCAGTCCGTGTGTTTTGGCCAGGCTCCTGGAATTGCAAGGTGAGTGCAGCCAAGGGCTGTCCCCACCAGCCTCATGGAGGGGAAGAGCCACCACGCCAGGTCCACCAGCGACGCAAACTTTGCAGCCATAGGGCTGGCCAGCTGCCAATGGCCAGGGCTTCAAGAGAAGCAGAGGTGCTGGTGCTGGCACTTCCGCCCCACTTGCAGGGCTGGCTAAACCCATAGGTAAATGAGGCTCTGGCTTGGGACATCACTGCCTTAGGGGCACTGTGGACCCACGCTGGGGGTGAGTGGGCAGGACCCCATGCTTGCACCCCTCCCTGAGCCAGCCACTCTGCCCCAGGGGCAGAATTGGCCAGCCCATGGGGAAGACTCCGCTTTCTCACTCCGCCTCTGGGCCGACTCTCGAACAGCTGGCCCAGGGGTGGGGTGGGAGAGAGGAATCCCCCTCTGGGTCGGCTGTTCCCCACCCTCGGGCCGGGCCGAGCCGGTCCAGAGCAGAGGTTGCATTCTCAAAAGCGAAAGTTGGCTTGGGCATCACAGCCCCTTCATCTGGCCCTGCCCACTTGTGACCACCGGCTGCTGGGTGGACCCACAGCAGCAAAATTCGCACCACTGCTGGGGGCTAAGGTGGGTAGGCCTCAGGGGTGAGTGGGTGGACCCGGGCCACCTGGGCCCACCTGTGACTACACATGGCAGAGTTTCAAGTAGCTCTACAGAAAGCAAATACCTTCTCCCAAACCTTTTTCTTACGAGCCATCTAGGTTAGAATCAGATAATTCTTCCTGAGCTAAGAAGAGCAGAATCAAGGCATCTAATGGTATGTCTTCACTGATGGTGGCAAAAATCACTGTCGTCAGCCTGACGTTCCGGGCGCGATTAGCAGCGAGTATGAACTCGCTGCTGCACTCCGGAAGGTCGGTGCCAAAAGTCCGTCCCCCTAGAAGGTGTAGGGGAAAGCCAACCACAAGCAATTTGTGATAGACTTTCAGCAGTGTGTCCCAGTGGCTTAGAAAGTTGCCGGCAGATACTCAAGGCATTTTACTTGCCTTGTGTATCTGCTGGTCAGCTGCCACCAAAAAGTCCTGGAAGTGCAGACTAGGGCTAACTCTCAGAGACTCCCCTTCTGACTCTTTTAGTTTGGGTTAGATGCGGAATAAGCTGAGAAAGGGGAAAGCTTTCTTTTCCTAAGTCTCTTTTGCTACAGGAGAGCAGCCACAATTCTATTTCACCAGGGTTATGGGCACAGGACCTAAGAGTCAAGAGATGTGGATTCTATTTCTGGATCTGCCTCTAATCTGCTGACCTTACAAAAAACAATTAATCTCTTTCTGTCTGTTTCCCCTTCTTCCCTCCCTGCCTCATCTACATAGAGCAGGGGTCTCAAACTTAAATCACCACAAAGGTCCACAGGAAGAACATTAGCTCGAAGGCTGCAAGAATGAAACCTATTCATAAAATGATATTGCAAATATTGATAACAGTAGTGTCATTGCAGGCTACACGAAATAACTTCAGGGACCACATGTGGCCCACAGGTCATGAGTTTAAGACCCCTGATATAGACCATAAGCTCTTTGGGACAGGGACTGACTCTTATGGTGGGTTTCCACAGTGATCTTATTTGGGGCCTCTCGGCGCTACCGTAACACACGTCATAATGAAGAACAAAGGGGAAGCTACTTGTGCTGGAGAAATGGTAGCTGATTTGTTCACAATTAACCAAAGACAACCTGAGGCTGCAAGACTACCTGTTCTGTTGCCTGAAGGCAGAATAATTCATGCAGGTTGGGGCTGGAGCGAAGTCCTAGCTGCAGTACTCCTCCAAAATTGTAAAGTAGAGATACAACTTTCATCAGCAGGATCTTTCTGCAAAGTGGTGGTCTTTCAAAATGCATACTTTTATTAGAATGAAAATCAAGAGAAAAAGCACAATCTCTGGTGATGTGATGAATGGTGCTCTTTAATGCTGGAAAAGATTTCCCAGAGTGGGGCTGATGACAGTATTGCCAAATAGGTGTTGAAAGAATATGACACTTTGCCAGAAGTTGCTTTTAGACCACAAATAAAAACTCTTGCTTTAATTTTGTTCTCGTTCCAAACCTAGAACAAATAACTAGCAAAAACCAAGCACAAACACAAGGATGAAATCAATAAAGGAAAATATTCCCAAGCTACTAAGGGAGAGTTTACAACCATGACAGAAAGAGGGGAAAAAAAGGCTTTCCCCATAAATGACTGTACATCACTTAAGTGGCTGTTGTAGGAACACACACACACACACACACACACACACACACACACACACACACACA
>ML682063.1:9915412-10037360 GCA_007922195.1 Podocnemis expansa
ACACACACACACACACACACACACACACACACACACACACACACACAGAGTACCAAAATGATTAGTAGTCCTTATAATTTTTCCCTAGCTAGTGTAAGATGTGATTTCTTTTCTTATCCCTGGCTCAGCCTTTTCTGAATCTCACTAAGTTATTTGAGTCATAATATCCTGTGGCCAGTAGATCCACAACCTAATTACCTACTACATACATTTATCCTTCTGTCCTTTTTAAAATTCATTTCTTTTAATTTTATCAAGTCCCCTCTGGTTCCCCTGAATGCAGAATCAAGATGCATAGGCGATAGATAAGACTTTGTACATCGCTGTGCCTGTGTCTGTCTTTGCAGGCTAGTGCCTGATTGTTCCCTACACCATACAGTTCACTGCTTCATCAGGTGTAATTTTAAATATCCCAATCGATGAGGCTACTACAGGTTCATAAGAGAGACCATTCACAACTTAGTAAGTCGACTTACTGTCAATAGTGCTCATCATATATTCTGAACAAACACTCTTGCATTGACAGATGAATGAACTATTTAACACAGGTTTTCTTGTCTCTAATTTCTATCATCTGCTTGGCCTTCTCTGCACCATTCATTAGTTTATAGAACTATTCTCTCTCTTACATAACTTTTCAGACTTCATCCAGAAGCGCCACTAGCCCAGGAAAAGACCCTGGGCTCAGTGCGCTGGGATATGGGGCTCAAGCTGTGTACAAATACTGTCGCCGTGGGGCTAACGGTGGACCCAGGGCCCGGGCGCTGGGACTTAGGGCTCAGGCCCTGTAAGCCCAGTGCCAGTATCACCCCTGACTTCATCACTGACCTGCAAACACATGGCGTATTAACCCTTCATTTGTTAGGTTGCTAAGTAGTCCACATTTGTATCAGCCAAATTATTTCAATGAGGAAGTGTTTATTAAACAGCTCTTCAATCACTTCTGCAAATGTTAAACACTGTTTCACCATTCTTGCATGAGAAGCTCTAGTTTCAGCTTCACCTTATTTTTTTCATCTCTTGACAATTTCTCAATATACAAACTCTCTTCACAGACACTTAAAACCTTCATTCAATCCCTTCCCACCCCAGCATGTACACACGTGCACGCATGTGATAATGCTTTAACTTTTCATTTAAAAAAATGTTAATTTAAAACAAGACTGCTACAAATTAATATCTATAAGTGGCACAGAGGCTGATTAGTCGGTCACTACTCTGTCTCAGCAACGCTTGCCAGGACTGACATGCTCCCTACAACTGACACACTGTTGTCATAAACTGTATCTACAAGGTACTTGTAGGGTGTCATGTACAAACTGTTAACACATTAGTTCTGAAAAGCATTGAGTGGTAGTTGTTTGAGGCATGTACTAAGAGTTACAAATATGTGCTAAGTTCCAAAGGGGTAGTCATGTTAGTCTGGTTCAGCAAAACAAACAAGGAGTCTTGTGGCACTTTTAAAGACTAACAAATTTATTTATCACGTGAGCTTTCATGGGACTAAATCTCACCTCATCAACACTTGAAGATGAGGATCTTACACAATGGGAGGAAAATACATGCAGGGAAGTATACGTCATAGGAGAATTGTGTTCTTAAAATGTATTTGGCAAGCATTGCCTAAGCCAGAGGTGGGCAAACTAGGACCTGTAAATCAGATGTGGCCTGCCTGAGCCTTTCATCCAGCCCATAGCTGGCGACATGGAGTGTGCCTGCCACAGCTGCAATCCCCCTCTGTCTGACAGACCACACCCCTTTCCCACCACATGGGCCCAGCTGCACTTGGCTGGAGTGTGGCAGACGCTCACCTCTCCCTCCCAGGCAATGTTCCCTATAAGCTGCGTGGCCGCGCGACTGCGCAGCTCCCCGCCACTGACCTACGCAGGGGGCACTGCCATCCGTGCATGGCCAGCAGCCAGAGTCCCCACCTGGCCGCAAGCTGGCTGAAAACTCCTCTGGAGCTGGAAGTTTTAAAACCTCCCACCCAGAGAAGCTCTGACGGAGCATGCTCAGAAGTTCTGCGCATGCTCCGTCAGCGCTTCTCCAGCCAGAGGACCCATGGCTTCACTGCATCGCTCCAGCGGCTGGGTAGAGTGCAGATAGGTCGGGCCAGCTGGGGGATCACTAGGAGAGCAGGTTAGGGTGGGAGGAAAGAAGGGATCGGATTGGCTTGGGGGGCTTACAGGGACAGCAGGGGGCAGGATCAGGCCCATGGGGGTGCACAGCAAGCAACGTGAGTTGCTTAGCTGCCTCAGGGCCTTAGCAGGAACACTGCTCCCAGCTCCACCCCTTCCTCCCACAGGTGGGCTTAGCAGTGCTCTGGCTGGAGTGCAGTGGCTAGTCTCCCCAGGGCTCAGAGGTATCCTAAGCTATAGCACAGCAGACAGCGGTCACCCCCCTCAGGAGCCAGGACCCAGTGACAGACAGCTCCTATCTCCCAGCTCTCCCTCCTAGACCCATCCATGCCCCCTGTGGTGCCAAAAGTAAGTGCAAAAAAAAGGGGCAGGGGTTGCAATAAATAGTGGGATAAAACCTCAAAAAACTCTCTCTTCCACGTTCCATTCCTTCACAACCCCATTCCCACCACATGTGGCCCACCATACAGTGGATGTGGCCCTCAGGCCAAAAAGTTTGCCCACCCATGTCCTAAGTCATGCCTTTCCCAGATAAAAGACTGTGGTTCCACTTGCCTGAATCTATCTCCAAAATAAATTAGGCAAGGTTTGACCAAAGACAAACACATTTACATGCATAGGAAACAAAGCGATCATAAGGGAAAGTGAAGAAAGATGAATACTTAATCTCAGTGGAAAGTGGAGCCTTGTACCCCCAGGAAGCCTTCTGGCCTCTTGAAGCTGTCACTAAACTCTGAGAAGAAAGCATGGCATCCGTATCCAAGCAGGAGAAGAAAAAAAGCTTTGGCTGGATTTATTTTTCAAAGAATATATTTCAAAGATTCACTGGGTTATAAAGACACAGGGGTTCGAACCTGAAATGATCATGATGAGAATCAACTGATTATATACAGTAGTGTATTATAAAAGTGTATTGAAGTCTTTTGTAAATGCCTATGACACACTGGTGACAAATATCACTGAGAAATGTGTGCATTAATATGCACATTATAGGGGAGGGATGATGATAAAGCCCAGGGATTCTGGAGGAATTATGACCAAACACAGGGAGAAACAGGTTTTCTCCCAGATAAGAGGGAACCAGCTATCTACCTGTCTCCAAACAAAACCAGGGAAGCCCTATGTGCATACAGATCAGCAGGGGGATGGGAAATCTGCAGGAAGGGAGGGAAAGAAGGTAGCCCTTACTGCCTGGCTCTTATAACAGACACAATGAACTATGGGGTAGGAGGCAGCACAAGATATCTGAGTTATGCATCACATGAGGGGTTAAAGCGACCAGAGCTCTTCAGCCAAGGGGGTTGAAGGCTCTGAGACGTGAGTTAAGAAGAGAAATCTGCTTAGGCAATGACTGTAACTGGCTAAAATTAAGTTTTAGCTATAGAAGTGTATGTTTACTCTTGTTTGTTTCCAACTCTTTCTTTATTCTTTACACTTGGTTTCATTGAATCTTATATCCTTTTTAAAAATAAACTGGTTTTACTTTTACTATAAACCATTCAGTGCGGTGACTGAAATAAGAGTGATTATCAAACCCCAGTTAAATTAATGAGCTCACTGTACTGTCCCTCTAAAGCAGCAATGACCATACCAACTTCTGTGTGTTCCTGGAGAGGACCAGACGCTTGAGGGAGATGCTTCTGGGGAGCTCGGGAGCTGGGATTCATTGCTTGTTCCTGCAAAGCAAGGTCTCAACTGGCAGAGGGCTGAAGAGTTTACCAGCAAGGAAGACATGCTGGTGTGTCAGGGAGTTGTCACACAACTTAGCAATAGTAAAACTCTAACTTGCTGAGACTCAGAGGAGCAGCACAGTATTTCACAATTCTGGCAACCTCAGCAGGCTGTCACCTTGGCAAGCGATTTTGGGGAAATTTGGAACTGAGAGGATGTTCAGATCATTCTGCAAAAAGTAACTGGAGAATGGAAACTGGGGTGTGCCCTGCATGCTTATCTACTGGCTGCTAGCCTTCGGGCTGTGAACTACAGCAACATAGAATTAAAGACACCCAGAGTTGCAGGGAAAGAGATGACAGAATCTCTTACTGGCCTGGTCTGAACCGCAGAGTATCAAACTGCGTTATCACCCGAAAATTACGTGGACACCATCATGTACATGTTAAACATTGCAAATTGGTTTTATTGCAGACCTTTCTTATTCTACATAAAGAGAAAAACCAAGAAAGCCTTGTGCTCTCTGTGCTCTTTCTGCAGTTCACAGCAAGTGTCCTGTCTAATGTCACTTACTGTGAAATAACCCTGGCACGAGGGAAATACAAAATACAACATTAGCACCTTGTTGGACCTCTGAGATACCCATTTGCCAAAGTGTTATAGAAATGATGGCAAAATGCATTTAACAAGCCTTTCTGAAACATTTAAGTCAGTCATCTAGACAAAATATAAACATGATTGCAGAGAAATGCTAAAAAAATCTACTTGAGATATATTAAATAAGATTAGCACCTGCTGGGTATCAGCTAGAGAACTGAAAATAAATAAGATTTCTTTTATTAGGCTATCTTTCTTTACTCTTATTCAGTGTATCTATTTAACTGTTGCATCTAAGATATTTAATCTCTGAGTTTCCTCTGATTTGTTTGTACTTGATATGCTGTCAATAGTGCAGAAGATACGAAAGACTAACTAAAGTAAAAAAGAAAAGTACATTTTGAAGTAGTAACCCTTGTCCAGCTTATCCCCTATGTATTTTACACATGGCTAACCGAGATAAGTGCTGAGGTTTGAAAATGTTGTAATAAATCTTTATAAACCCAGGGATTTTTTTGCTTCCACACATTTCTTACTAGGAACAGTGGTGGCTGAGAATACAGAGAGGATGAAGAAGGGGACAGAATTGGTATTTCTGTCTGCCTCCTGCTCCCCAGCTCCTTTGGGCACAGAAAAAAACATGGCACACCATGTAGAAAAGACACAGGTAGTCAGAAAGATCATCACTATCCCATCACAGACCTAATAAAACAATGAAGATTTCTCAAAGTACTCTTCTCAGACCTCAGAAAACACTCTGTAAAAGCTCAAAGACTAGTCTCTTTCACCGACAGCAGTTGGTCCCATAAAAGATATTATCTCACATATTGTGCCTCCTCTGCACCATTCATTTAAGGCTGTTTCAAAGGGAATTTGGGTTGGACAAAATGGCTGTTTGAATAACCACCGTGTGCTGTCCACTTCTGGCAGCCACAAAGCTAAGTGCGAAAAAGGCTCAACACTTCCATTTTGTTATTTGTTTATGATTTTACTGTGAATCCCCTAGACCAGTGTTTCTTAATGACTGGTCTGTGGGCTGGTACCAGTCCCTGAGATCCTCCTGATATGGATTAGGAAGGCAGCTGCCAGCAAGCCAATCTGCAGTATCAAAAAGGTTGAGAAATGTTGTCCTAAATCACTCCCTGGCTCTGTGAGGGTAGGGGGAATTAACCGGAGACCCAAGAATGTGTGGTGTTTCGGATTTCCTTAGGGTATTGGGGTTGCCAGAGTGAGAGATGGGAGGGTTGTTTTAGTGCTAGGGAAACCTGTCTGTCTGGTTCCCTCGGCTTTCAGTTCACTTCTAATAAAAACTCTATATGGAGATGTGAGTATGCTGCCTCTATTATTGGATTATAATTCATCAAATTGCAACAGAATCCAAAAACCATAGTTCTGCTATTTCAACTAAGGAACCATCTTCATTGTATTCATAGTACCTCTATCCTCTTTCCAGCCTATAGGCACTAGGGGGCAAGATAGTCATGAACAGATTTCTCACCATTATTGCTTACTGGTGGGGAGCAATAATCTCCAGCAACAAAAAGGAAATGCAGGCCTGATATGTTTGATATGAAAAACAAACAGAATAAAGCCCTGTGATTTTAAAAATAAATAACTCTAGCACAGTCTTAATAAAGCATAAAGAAACATAAAAGGTCAAAAAAAGTCTCTCAATATATCCTTCTAGATAGATCTATATACACATTTGATTTGCAACCTCTGTGCGCCTGTATCACTGAAGTCAGCCACAGGACCATACAACAAAAGCCCTGAAAAGGAAGGAAAGTGAGACTGAGAGAAGGAAGATGGGCATGGGAGTGGAAGCTATAGAAGTGTTGTGGACAAGGTGGGGAAAACAGCAACTGTAAGTCAAGTGGGTGCACATCTTTATGGAAAGCAGAGAGTAGAGGAAAAGAACAAGAGAATTGAGAAGTTTGAAAGAGGTAGCCGTGTTAGTCTAGTTCAGCAAAATGAGCAAGGAGTCCTATGGCACTTTTAAAGACTAACACATTTATTTATCGCATGAACTCTCGTGGGAGAAAAGCCTACTTCGTCAAAAGTTTGGAAGACACTTCAAAGCGTCTGATGAAGTAGGATTTTCTCCCACAAAAGCTCATGTGATAAATAAATTTGTTAGTCTTTCAGAAAACTGAGAGTTACAGCAGTGCTCTAGATAGAGTGGCAGCTCAGAGAAGGAAGAATGCTAAAGAAGGAAGGGTGATTCAAGTGCCCGTGGGAGGCAGATATGAAGGGGAAGCCTCCATAAATGATTTTCTGGACTGTTTATTCAATACAGCATAGTATGTTCAGTGAATTTATCAGTGGAAAAACCAACTTTGCCTGCTGCAACAAACCAGGCTCACCTAACTCAGGTAAAAGCGTAGCAATCTGTTCATTGCTGACCCCTGTTGCATTAACCGAGGTGGAACAGCTGAGTAAATCTGTGGACCCAATTATTGCAACTCCCCACCAGGCACCAGCAATAGTGTCAGTCAGTTCCCATATTGCTAATCACAAAGGCAAGGGAGGGCAAGTTTTATTTCAGCAGTAATAGTTGTATTTGATCATCCAATAATACTGAGACCTAAAGCTCAGGCAACTATGGATTTTTCCCTAAATTTGAAAAACTGTAAGCGATTAACTTCCACAACTCTTCAGGAAGGAGCTATATTCAAAATGAATTCAATCCTGCATGGCTTGCAGCCAGCAAGCTCTGGAGTTATTGCTTGCTTCTTTTGTAAGGTCGCAATAATTCAGTCCTGCCTATGCTGTGTGCAAACACCAACTAGAGAAGGGGGGAGGCTATTACTGTGTACTCCACCGTCTGTCCTTGCTGCTCTTGCTGATGCTTCAGTGCTGTGAAGCCACCCAGCAGATAGATCAATTCATCTTTTCCTTTAACCTATCATCCCATCGAGCCTGCTGGGAAAGGGTAGCTCTCAAGCCACGTAATGGGAAAACTGGACTGGAAAAGGCTCCCTCACTGGTGGAACTGGACCTATAGTCTTTTAGAGTAGTGCTGTTAGAATCATAAGATTTTCCCTAGCCTCACTGGTCCGTTAAATCCAACAGGCATGCTCTGACAGCAGCCAATACCAAAATCTATAGAGAAATTATCCATCTAGCCAACAGTGCATTGCTGTATGTATGTGTAGGAATGAGTTTCCTCCTGATCCCTGGCAAATGATCAGCTTATGCTCTGAAGCATGAGATTTGTTGCAAACTAAAATCTAACAACCTCCTGTTGTTAGAACATTTTATGAACAATAATATGTCTCCTGTGTTACACTGCCTAACATGGCTGGCAGAATCAGGCATAATGTGTACACGTATCACTCACAATCCATCCCATGATCTCAGAGTGCTTTACAAAGGAAAATATATCTCAGATAGGGAAATTGAGGTTCAGTAAAGTACGCTCACTTGGCTAGGCCACAGAGTACTTCCAGAACTTGAAGAAGAACCCAAATCTCTGCAACCCACCCACCTCCAGTGCTCTATCCACTCAGCCATTCTCTTTGCTTAAGGAGCACTGGCAAATAAGACATCAGAAAATAAAAAGGAGAAAGGCAACACAAGTGAAAAGAAATTAATCTACCCCTCAAACCATGGTGTTAATAAAGATCTGCTACCTATAGATGCATATAGTTTTAAGGTCTGTTTTACTAGCCCAGCATTTCCCTCCCAGTGGAGTAGAACCAGAGTGAACTGAGCACCAATAACAACAAGCTTAATGGCTGTGCTGTAAAATCCTATTTATAAGCCTGTAGATGCTAGCTATCTGTCTTGTAAAATCAAGCAGAGTTGCACATCTGCTCCCCAAATGAACTCTCATGGAAAGCGTTAAAGCATACTCCACTCTGATTAATGTCTGAGTTAGGTGCCTGATATCCAGGCATTTCCTGCCTGCCTCTTTATTTGTTTTTTTATTTTAAATACAAGTCTCTCCTGAACTCCTTCAGCCACCTTTTGTGTAACTGTCCTTCCACTAAAGTCAGCGACACAGCACACAGTGAGTCTATAAGACCATCCCGGAACTTGAACTTATCAAGAAATGAAGCAGAACCAACTGCAGACAGCAGAGTGGCATGTATGCAGTTGTGACTCACCTTTCATGAAAGACTCTGTCTGGTGAAGGTGATAAAGAAATAGCAGCTTTCTGAGAAGACATGTAGATATAAAAGTACAAGGTGTGGAATATGGAAAAGCATTACATAACATAATAGCTATTCAATAAAGTCTATTGGTAAGCATTTCCACTTGTGAAACACCCAAACTTGGTAAAAACGATCAAGATGATGCCACTGGGTGCTCTTTGGAAAAGGGGTTGGAATGCAGATGCCTTGTGTTTAGACAGGGTATGCAGATAAGCCCATATTACACGTGAGAACCATACTGCATGCATACAGGAGGGCAGCGGCATGGTTGTCTAGAGAACTTTGAAGCTCTGATGATCTTAAATAACATGAATAAGGATGAGAAGATCTGGTTCACTGAGTTCTTTGGATGGCAATGGCTGAACATTATTAATTATGATTGTTTCCTTTTCCTGTCTCCAGAAGAGCACACCAAAATCCACATAGCTCTCCAGTGCAGATTGCACATGCTCATCCTGAACTCTAAATCAGATTACACTCATTCACACATTCTCTGGGGAAGATAGCTATTCCCCCATTGTATCCTAGAGAGCCTAAATATTAAGAGAGCAATTTATCACTAACCTATGCATTGTTAACAATTAATCCTGTTTTACTATGGTCTCAAGTAACCTTTCCAAAGAAGCAGTTTAAATAAAAGAGGAAAAAGAAACCAACTAGTCTTCTATAAACAAACCAGCTTCCAACTTAATCTTAGTGTCAGAAACAGAATCACCATGAGTTTTGAACAGGCTACTTCTCAGTATATAATCCAAAAGGTGCATTAGAGAACCTAAAAATGCCGCCACTTTCTAGCGAATGGCAGGGGAAAGAATTATGATGTAGCCAACAATGGGAAGCTCATGACCCCTCCAACACTCACCAAAGCCAGGTCAGCTCTCAGATAAACTGCTGTACATTGTCTTCTTGAAAAGCTTCCTGATGAAGTGAGAATGAAAATGCCTGGCCCTAAAGTGTTCCGTAAATCCTTGCTCAAAAGCAACTGTGTCCTTCCTTCCCTCATTTGGATGTTTAAACAGAAGCAGCTATTGCATGGACATACACACTGTCCAAATGCCATTCAGAACCTCTACTTTACGGACAGATACAGCTCCCTGGGTGTTTCAGGATCATCTGCCCTCTGTTCATCACATAGGAAATGAATCCAAACACACACGAGAAAATAGCTTTGGGGAACATAGCTTGTTTGTGAAATATTACCTTTTTTTATTTTATTTGTGTAAGTGAGTTCTAGTGTTCATAAAAAATCAGCAACTAATGCAATGGATAGAAACAGTCACAGCATAACAAGTCTGATTGCAGGCTTTCTCACCTATGTCTACCACTGAATCCCAGCCCTCATCTGCAACCCCCTTGTGTTTGACTCATGGGTCTCTCCTTATGTAGCAGAGACTGCTGTGGCCATGTTGAATAGTACTGAAATACATGGTGGTTGCAGGATGGTAACTAGTGAACCTGGTTTTGCAGAGATTCAAATTGATACATGAAAGGTGAGTGACTTGAGGTTAAACCAGTCACGCTGAGTTGTTTTTGATTTTCTTCAGCTGGCCCTGCTTGCAGACAATCTGAGAAGGTTAGAGAATATAAACCCACAGTTTAGCTCAGAAGGTTAAATAAGCAAGACCCCCTTTTGCAATATTTCTTTTTCTCATTGGAAAAATGTGCAGCCTATTAGAAAGACCAGTGGTAACTTCTCTTGGGAACATTACCATCTCTTCCCTGTGAGGTTAATTATATTTATTTTTAAGTCATGTCTATGAGGGTTCCTTATCTATTTTATTCTTCAAAATTAATCCAAGGGAATTACTTGTTTCGCTCTTTTTCTTTCAGCTTTGCTCAACCTATTGGCATTCCATTACACTTCTAGAAAGCACATGCCATTGTCCTACTCTACCTCATATGTCACAATAAGATTGCTGCTAATCCTTCTGGAAGAACATGTTCACACAGATATTCAATGCAAAGTACACAAATACCCAAGACTCTGGTGGAGGTCTGAATTTTAACATGAAGTTTCTATAAGATGATGGGAGAACTCAGCCGAAAAGGTAATGAGATAGTGCAAATCTCATTTCTGAGTTGCTAATTGAAAGCCAACACCTGTCAGCAATAACCAGCAGTTATTACCTTCTCATAGGAGTTCAGTGGCCAATATGAAATAGATTCAACAGCACAACCTAGCACCTCAGGGACTGCTTTCCTTATCAACAAACAAATCAGGAATTCAACTTAGATTGTAAGCTCTGAAGGGCAGAGATCATGGGTTTTGTTCATTTGTCAGTAATTAGATGGAAGTGGTAGGTACCCTCTTTACAGGGTTAAGACACATTGTCAGAGTGGTGTGAGGAAGGCCCATCATATAGATTTTGTGAATACGTACAGGACACTGAGTTCCAGGGTTGTCAATTCAGCACCTTCCAGCAGCACTTGATTCACCAAACAAATGGGGGAAAAAGGAAAAGAAAAAAAAAAGCTGACCTTTGTTGAAGAATATACACATCCAGGGTTTATTTCCATAGGATGAACTCAGACATCGTGTGACAGGGTCCCTAGAAGGTGCCTTGGAGGATAAAACCCTGCATTTATTCACTCAACAGTTAAGGAAACGTACTTTTATCAGGCTTAAAACTGATGCACATTTTGGATGAATTCTTAAAGAAGAATGTTTAAACTGTTCTGGTTCAATGAATATTAGTTTGTATTCAGCCTCTGTAAAAAGAGCTCAAATGCTAAGGGTTTGCAATGCATTCTTTGGAAGTATAGAGTTTGTGGGACAGTGTCCGCCAGAAAGCTTCTGTGGGTGCTTTCTTGGATTTCTGAGTTTTTAATTCACGGCAGTTTCCTCAGATAAACCCTAGTAGTGGAAAAATAGAAGAGTTTACAGCACAGAAGCCTCCCTCACAGGGAGGATTCCCAGCAGTTAGCTTTGCACTTTTGAAAAGAAACAAGCACATTTATTTATTGCATGAGCTTTCATGGGAGAAAATCCCACTTCATCAGATGCTTTGAAGATGGGGGAGCTTACAAAATGGAGGGAAATAAATGCAAGGAAGTCATGTGACCTGTTCCCATGACTTACACTTGCCTGCATTTACTTTCCTCCTATTCTGTAAGTTTCCCCATCTTCAAAGCATCTGACCAAGTGGGATTTTCTCTAAGAAAGCTCATGTAATAAATAGTCTTGAAGTGCTACAGAACTCCTTGTTTGTTTTACTGAACTAGACTAACACGGCTGCCCCTTTGGGACTTTTGAAAAGATAAATGGTCCCTCCTAAGTTTTCTCTTGCAGGACTATTTGGCATTAAGGTGAAAACAAAAAAAGAAACAAATTCTCTAGGAAGGAAGGATGAACAGATGAATGGATGAGGATAAAACTAGAAATATTAGGGAAAAAATTCTAGCTTCCCATCTATTCCAGAAAAAGAGCAGGTTTTTGCATTGTGGTTATGTCATAAAAGCTGTTTTAACCTTCAGTAAAACTCATCAGGATGTGCAGAGCCGACCAGCAGAAGCACAAAGGTCAGGTAGAAAAAATGGTTAGAAATGATACATTGGAAAATAATGCCCTATGGACTCGTGGGGAGATATGGGAACTCCAGCTCAAGCCACATCTTGTAGCAAAAGAGTGGCTTAAGATCAGTGAGGTGGATGAAGTTGTAGATCTTTGGAGAGTGGAAGAAAGGTTATAAAGGTGGAAGACTGCAAAACAATTATTGATTCAAAGGCTCAAGCATTAATACTTAGCTGTGGGTTCACAGACTCAGAGATATTACTAATGGAAAAGACTTATTAGGTCAGCTCTGATATTTTTCTCTGTTGCTTTGTTCAGTCCATTTTCAAATTGTACCCAAACTTTTGAACTCTGTCCCAGACTTTAATATAAACCTTGTGAAAATTTAAGCGAGTTCAGATCCAGGGTTCTTGTTCAGTCCTTTACAGAAGGAAGATCAAACTGCAAAGTTCAAATTGGAATTGAAGTTGGAACCAGCACTTCTTTCTAAGTTTGTAGTGGTAACGCTGGTGGTGTTTTGGATCAGGAGCTCTGACTCTCTCTCAATTCCAGGAACAGGACTTTAATTCTTTAAGTGTGCAGACACATCTGGATCCTTATTCTTTTGTGAAGGGCTTTTAGTATTACACTGAAGTGCTCACAGTGTTAATTGATTGAATGCTACATCACTAATTCCATCCGGGAAATTCTACTTTTCTCCTTCCACAGGTGTACATAACTCAGGTGATTATAGTCAAGTACAATAATTGATAAAACAATCAAGCCTATGTTATACTGCACTGTGAATGGCTGGTCCAGGTCCCATCCCCAATAAAGTGAGTGGAAAAAAGTTTTTTCTTGACTTCATAGTGGCACAAGAATGAGGCAAAGAAAAAGAGAGATTCTCTGAGAAGAGGAAATCACGCAAAGAAGTTACCTTTATGGAAATAAAACAGAATTTCCAAAACAAGCAAGGAGTCCTGTGGCACTTAGGGTATGCCTATATTAGCAAGCTTAGTTCAGACCTGCTTAGTCCGAAATAAGCAATGTCCAGTTATTTAGAACTAACAGCTGCTTTTTAGTTTGAATTAACCGCTTAGTTCAAACTTATTTAGCTCAAACTAGCACAGCTACATCATGCTAATTCAAACTAAAGTTCAAACTAAGTACAAACTAAGCGGTTAATTTTTTTTTTTTTAATTCAAACTAGGCAAAGCCTAGTGTAGAAGAGCACCAAATTAGTCCAGATTAAGCCCCTTTAATTTGGAATAATTTGCTAGTTTGGACATAGCCTTAAAGACTAACACATGCTTTGACATCTGATGAAGTGGACTTTTTTCCCACAAAAACTCAGGCGATGAATAAATCTGTTAGTCTTTAAGTGCCACAGGACTCCTTGCCTGTTTTGCTGAACTAGACTAACACAGTGATCCCTTTGGAACTTGAGAACTTGCAAAGTTCAACCTCTCATACAGTTCAGCTTGTGGCCAGGTGCAACACTTGTGGATGTGATACATGACTATATTATGCCCTAGATTTACACTACCTCCAGGAGAACACATCTTAAACTGGACAATGCCTACTCCAGTGCTTTCTTGTACAGAATTTCATGACAAGTCAGTCACACAATTAGAGAGAAATTACAACAGACATCGATACGCATGAAGTGTAGCAAGCAATTTATTCCCAATAGGGCCCACAGGTTTTTTATTGCCTTTCTGAAATCCAGTGAAGCTAGCTGTCATTTTGATTCAGGAGACTGAGCTTTGATCAAAGTTTCTTTTGGCTTTTCTTCCTTTTGACGAGACCCCAATCTCTGCATGCTGGGCCGCACCCTACTTCCAACTCTATTACTTGATGTAAAATTTTGTAGACTGCAAGGAAAAAGACAAGCCAGAATCTTCTTGATTAATATCAGTTCAACCCACTAGAAAATGAGAAAGCAAGATAGGAGCATGAATATGATGCCTAAATGAGCACTACCTCTGTTGTCAAAGTAAAAGAAAGAAGATAAAAGGAGAAAAAAAGTAATTCCATTACCACATTCTTCAAGTCTTCTGAGACTAAGGGGACATGGGGTCACTAAGGTAATAGAGAGCTTCCTGTCCCCATTTGTTAATCTAACATAAAACTGGGATGTTTCCTGACCAGAGTAATTTGGCTGACAAATACTCCCCCCCCACAGGTACTGTTTACCTTTCTCTTCATGGTATAAGATGGAAAGGATGGCAGGTTGACCTCTAGGCCAGACTGGCTCATCTTTCGGTGGGGGAGTCCTTTTACAGGGAGGACAGTCTGGGAGAAGTATGTATCTGACACCTTGGAGATGATATAGGTAAAAGTCACTGAAATCAGAGATTAGACATGAAAAAGACCTCTGAGGTCATGTTGCCCATCCCTTCCCACCCTCTGAGCCACTGTGATTGTACTCCATGATATATTTTCAAGTGCTTTGTTCTCTCCAGCATTAAATTACACAAGTGATGAGACTTCCAGCATGCAACATGCCGTACAGTAATTATAGTGTTTTGTGCCTAAACATTTCTACAGGCAGATCGCTAATCAGCCTGTTAATGATTTAGCTGAGGGGGTAGGCCCAAGCTGAGTTCTCATAACCTTGGCCCGATGGAAGTTTTAATCCCTTCCAAGAGTAAAACAAAATTCAGTCCATTTCCAGAAAAGAAATAATGAAATGTTACGTTACTGAAATGTATATTAAGGGGGTTTTGTTTGACACGAACTATTCTCTGACAAGTACTAAAATTGATTTCTCATGACAGTCACAAGACAGTTCCATGTGCGTGGTAGGTATTTATATCTGAAATGGCCTCCATAACAATTAAAACCAGAGTTGGTTTCAGTCAATGGACTAGTAGTAAGCACAAATGGGACTCAGGCATCCAACTCCCATTCACGTTTTGGAAAATCTCCCCTCAGATTCCAGTCCCAGTGATGCTATTCTAAATCTGGAATAACTCCAGTGAGTTCACATGCATCCCCATACATCTGGAGTTTCTAAAGGAGTTACTCTAGATTTGCACCAGTACAGCTGAGATTGGAATCTAGTCCCATGAGTCTCAATCATTGCTGGTCCCTGATGGAATCGAACAAGCCGCAGAAGATCCACAAGGGAGCCTGTCGTCATGGGATTTCCTGACAGCTTTGCAGAGAGGGACTAACGCCTCTGATAAAGTTTGGAGAGTGTCCAAATTAGTGTAGATTTCCACTCCTTTTAGAAAGTTCTCCGATCAGTAACATTGTTCTATTTCTGCCCAGAGCATGCTTCTGCAGATCTACGTGCTGGTCTTCATGTAGCCTCACTCCTAGAAAACGTCCAGTGTGCTTGCTGAATTTTTCATGAATAGCTTATTAAATATGCAGGCTTTCAGGTGTGCAGTGGAGCTGACATTTTTACCCTTTAGGATCAACACAAGCCATATCTTTTGTAAAGAACGATCTAAAGCATAGAAGTGCCTTGATTTTCAGAATACATTTGGGCAGCAAATTGTCCTCACAGACCCTTGAGCTGCCACATCATCGTTTTTCTCAAGTGCTTTTTTTATGCCATTTATTAGCATTGCTAATACCAAACATCTCATTTTTATGCCACTAGCAGTGATTCTGAAAGCCACACTGAACTTTCTAATCCATTTATCTATTAATTTATTATCTAATTAAGGCTCACAGTGACAATGCTATTTGTTTAAAATGCCCTCAGACTAAACCAATAGAGAACACACACGCATTGAAATCAATTTAAATGCTCTTTCCTTAATCAGTTTGTAACTGTTGCAAGTTTGAAGAGAAGCAAAATTCATTTCAGTTGATCAGAATTTAATAATTTACTCACAGAGTAACAAACTGATAGAAATAAATGTGTGCATTATATCATGTGGAAATAAAACAGTATACATTGTGTGTTTCATACCAACACCAAGCCTGGTGAACTCTGCGCGAAAAATGTCTTAGAATCTGGATTCAAACTCAACAGAGGAGAAAAAAATGCTACATGGAGGTTTTACAGTAAATCTTCTGTGGCATTGTGCATGATATTTGTGTAGATAGTCTCTGCTAAAATTGTGTTAGTTGCAGTGTAGCAAAAAGGTTACTGCCACATACATACGCTGCACGTTTATTATAGCAAAACAACATGCCGCACAAGATCACTTGTGCTTTTTAAACATGTACAAACTCAGTTCTGGTTCTTGGCAGACTGGAATGTTCTGCCTGAGCATCCATGCTTGGAGATGTTATGCACAATCAGGGGTTAAAGTATAATTTGGTGGTCCCCGGAACCCTCCTAAATTTCTGGGCCTCCTTCATGCACCCCAGGTACTGCCTCCCCATACACCTGCCTCCTACCACAACTACCCCCCCCCGCCCCGCGCCGGCCCCCACAAGGCCGGCCCCCCTCCAACTCTTTCCTCATGGCCTCCCCAGCCCCCGTCCCGAACCCTTCTTCCCCCCCCACCCCCCCACATGCTTTCCCCACCAACCACCCTGCCCAACGCCAGCTTACCCAGTGAGGCAGGAAAGGGCTGTGCAGGGACAGCCCTCGAAGGTCACGATGCAGCTGAGCAAGTTCCTTGCCGGTTCCCTGACCCCACCAGGCCCCTTCCCCGCTGCCTGCCAGCTCCCTGAGCACCCCCATAACTTGCTCAGCTGCATCATCAGCTTAGAGGGAACACTGGACCTGATCCTATGACTTACACTTCCCTACATTTAGTTTCCTCCCCTCCTGTAGGTTTTTCCATCTTCAAAACACCTGAGCAAGTGGGATTTTCTCACACAGGAGCTCATGCGATAAATTCGTTAGTCTTTAAAAGAGCCACAGGACCCGTTGTTTGTTTTGCTGAACTAGACTAACATGGCTACCCCTTTGGAACTTCAAAATATTCCATGTACTCATGATCCATCATCATCATCCAGAGAAAATCATCATCCAGGGAAAATCACGGGATTTGAACTTGCACAAAAAATATACATTTCATGATAAGCCAGAGAAATGACTTGAATACCTTTCCAAGCAAACAGAACAGTTTTACTGATGCAGCTCTACCAATCAACTTAAAAAAAACCAAAAAAACAAAAACAAAAAACCTTCTTAAAGCAACATTTTCTTGTCACTAAAAAGAAACTAAAATCAGAGAAAAAAATAAAATCTGCTGTATGTTTATTAGTAAGGGAAATACTTTAATGCTGTAAGCAGTTTTTTTTTAGAGTAGGGCTTAGGGGACCACAGGGGCCAGTGGTGGGATAGGGCATTAGGGAGGGGGTTAGGGAAAGGTTCAGGGGGCCAACAGCATGATTGGTGTTGTGGTGACTTATTGGACTTACCTACTTAATCCAAAGCAAGCAAGGAGTCCTGTGGCACTTTTAAAGACTAGCAAGTATTTATCACATGAGCTTTCGTGGAAGAAAATCCCACTTCATCAGACACTTTGAAGAGGGGGACGTGGGATTTTTCTCTCATGAAAGCTCATCTGATAAATACTTGCTAGGCTTTAAAAGTGCCACAGGACTCCTTGCTTGCTTTGGATTAAGTAGGTAAGTCCAACGAGTCACCCCAACACCCAGTCATGCTGTTGGTCCCCTGAACCCTTACCTAACCCCCTCCCTAACACCTCACCCCGCCACTGGCTCCCTTGGTCCCCTGAGACCTAACTAACTCCCTCCCTCACCACCCGTCTCTCCGCTGGTCCCCATGGTGTCCCCAAGCCCCCATCTCCCTGCTGGTTCCCTGAACCCTTCCCCAACCCCCTCCCAAACCCCCGTCTCACCGCTGGTCCCCGTGGTCCCCCAACCATTCCCCCAACCGTGCCATGCCATCTTCCCCTACAGCCCCAGACCAATCCCCTCCCCTGCGCCCTTTCCCCACCAGGCCAGCGCATCTGTTCCCGAATCCCCCCCCCCCAGGACTCCCTTACCTGGCCATCATGTGGAGCGACCCTGACACAGGCTGAGGCTCCCACCTGGACCCGGCTCTGACTGAGCATGCTCAGAGGTTCTGAGCATGCTGAATCACAGCAGGCCCCACGCAGGAGTTTTCAAAACTCCCAAGCCCAGCCTGGGGCAGTTCCCTGCCGACCAGAAGACTCTGTCTTCTAGCCGGGTGGAGGCCACAGCTGCCAGCTGTCCTATTTTTAGGGGGCCCGGGAACACAGTGTTCTCGTGTGTTCCCCAATTTTAGGGGGCTGCAGAATGCAGCATTCTGGTACATTCCCCTATTTTTAAGGGAGCCCCAGGAACACCATTCCAGGATATTCTGGCTAACTTTAACCCCCGTACAAAATACCCCCAGAGCTGAGGAAGGCAGCACAAAGAGAAGGTCCCTTGCTGCAACAATACAAGAGGTCTGTCCAGCATTCCCTCTACAATAGTCTTCCTACACTTGCCCTGCACAGGTATCCCTCCTCTAGGGACTCTTAACTGCTCCGCCATATCAAATGGTGAACTGGATGCAAAAACGGACATCATGCATTCAGATACAAAATTTACATGCCCATTTCCAGTGGCCATATGTCCAGAATAGGTACACATAACTGCAGGCTGGTTTACAGTCCCTAACTCACTGGAAGATCACGCTTTAAGTGAATTACCTAAGGTGACAATGGGATTGTATAGGCAAGAGCAGAATGCGAAAGAGAAGCCCCAGACTCCCTCCCCCTAGCAGGAGTACAGGTGGCCACACTGAAGGGCAGTGTTTTATTTGGTTATTTACGAATACCTCAAAGCATCTTTCGGACTCCTCATTAATGAATGCTGACACCATGGCCTCTAATATAAATCCCCATGGATTTATTCCATCCTGCCCAACCTGAAAATGCACGGATGGACTTCCATTTTATCTCGATGTTTGTGTCTGAACATGATTTAGGACAACCCCAGCTGTTTTTTCCTCCCCTGCATGAAGCATCACCTTCTTTTCAGCTGGTTATTTATAGCACAGCATAAGATATTTTTCAGATGAAGAAAGGCAGAAGAAGCCAGGCTGAAAATGCAGTTAGCAAAGGTTTCCTCAAGTAAAAAATAACTGGATAACTCTTTGGAAAATATTTACTTCCCAAATATATTTTTATTTTAATACTGAACTAATTGCAAAAAGAAAATGAAATAAAACCAAGCTATTTGTGGTCTGAACTGTACAAAAGAAAACAATTTTCTTATTAGCTGAGTTTTGAAACTTGTACAATGTGTTGTCTATGTTCACTACAAAGGGAAGTTGTGGTCTGGGGCACACAGCCATTCACTTTGACTGGAAATTGACAGAAACTTTTAAAAATGAAAAGTGAAGAAATAAATGGAATGTGCTGCTTTTTCTTTGCATGAAGCAAGGAGGCTCGTGTCGCCAGATCTAACGCCTGTTGAAGGGAACAGGGAATCTATCTACTGATTTCAGTGGGGAGAGAAAAGAGGCTATCCGTGTTGCACAACAGAAGCGTTCTATAAAATCACATCACAGTGGCCAATCAGCAGCCCTGCCACCCAAAGAGCTGTGGAGGGAGGATCTGGTTGAGTAGGTTTGCTGCATGATGTCTTTTTGAGTGACAGACATGAGCCAGAGTAACAGATGTGCGTTCAATCAGCACATTCTGTTTCCAGAGTGTCTTTCTTCCCTTTTGTACCATATTTGCCTTGGCTGGCACTGAGATGTTGAATGAGGTTTAAGATTGGGAATGTTTTCTGCATTAGAGATTTTAGTTAATAATCTGCGGGGTAAGTACTAAAACTAATTAAAGGTGCCAGCCTCAGAAAAGGCTCAGCTAGTTGATCCTGACAGGCACTGGGTGACTTTGGAGGACACTCAGCACCTAAAAAGATTGGCCCCGAAGATAGTTACATTTGCTTTACTATTAGATGCTAATGTCAGATTTACCACATGGGGCCAGCGAAGGAGGAGCCCCTTATATGTACTGGTGAACAGTGACTCACACAAGTGCCTTAAGAGACAAGTGTCCGTGAAGCTGCTCATCAGGCTCACTCGTATTTTGTAATTATTTTAAATGCTTCTCTCATGTCTCCCCCCACCCCCCCAAAAAGTGAATTCAGCAGCCACATATACAATCTCAGCAGGAAAAGATGAGGCCCCTTAAAGGGCCCTGTAAGAGTAAACAGTAATTGACTCCTGTGATTGTTGCGAAGGAAAGGGCCACAGAAGTAGTGTGGTCATCTACAACAAAATAAAGAGAATGAGAGGAGGGTGCCAGCAGGGAACACCGAGTGCAGGAAATCCCAGGTGGAAAAGTGCCAGGCTGTTAGCCGGGGAGACTGATGCCCTCTGTTTAGCTAGGAAGCCAACAATCAGATGGTAGGTAAGCCATGATCTTTTGATCAGGGCTGGAATTGGGCCAAAGTCCACCTAAAGAGGAAAACCCTTGTAACCTATTAGCAGTAATTGCTCACATTACCCATACAGTCAATAATTTGGGCTCCATTCAATTTCAGGAGCAGAATCAACCAGACCCTTTATTTCCAGCCTCGGATATATCTTTGAGTACCAGTGACATCAATGGAATACCAATTTTTCTGGGTAAAATGAATGCACAGAAACAAATTCTGCTCTCAGTTACAATAGCATAAACCAGGCTTATATCATGTGTCAGAGCACAAAATAAAACCCACAGGATCTTATCCATAGATTTGCAAATCAAGTGACCAAGGTGGCATATCTGCATAAACAATAGTTCAGTGATAGTTGAATACCATGCAACAAAAAAGCTAACAGGAAATCCTTTGGTACTTTTCTTTTGCTGAACTAGACTAACACGGCTACCCCTACAGTATTAAACTACTACACAAGTCCAATGTTACCATTTGAATTTATCCGCTATTAGCAGTTCTGTTCTTACTCATATCAGAACAAGTTTATTGACTATGAGATAGAGATTAGCATCACTTAGCACCTTTGTATTTCTGGAAAACTTTTAGATCACAAAAATAAAAGACTGCAGTTGCCTAATTCAGGAAAGAGAAAGCGAGGAAAAACAGTAGATATAACACAAAAGACAAGGAATGGCCTTCAGGTTCAGTCAAGATCTGGGCTATTCATTACTACCATTAAACTAGTATTTAGGCTCTACCAAGGACTTCCTATGTGACCTCGGACAAGTCAAAACTCATTGGGTCCCCATCACTTCCTCCCTCAGTAAAATGGGCATAATAATATATCCTTGCCTCAAAAGGGGTTGGCAAGCATAAATTCTCCAAATTAAACACCATTACCAACTGAGTTCTTATTTAGAGTCTATAAAACCTGATGGTACATAAAGGCTGAGTGATGTGAGTCCACATGAGTTTCTCCATATAAACTTCAAGTCAACAGAAAGTGACAGATTATTTTTCCAGCACTCCTTATGAAGCTAAAATTAACATGGGTTATTTGTTAGCATTGGTTGATGAGAACTTAAGCTTCTATTACGCCTTATTCTGTCTAAATATCTTTGTGACACCAATGATATCAGTACAACTCTGGAAATTTGTGGTATCTGGTCAGCTGCTGCTAAGGGGCCATCAATGGGAGAGCAACATATTGTTTGAGTTTTGGTTTTCGGTATTTTTGCAGCTCGCATTTTTTAAAAGGGAACTACCACAAACAATGGATTAGGAAAACAAATGAGGAGTCTAGTGTTACTTTTAAAGACTAACAAATTTATTTATCGTTAGTCTTTAAAAGCACCACCAGACTCCTTGTTTGTTTTGCTGAACTAGACTGCCACAGTTACCTCTTTGGAAGTTGCCAAGCAATGGATTCTTAGGCTTAACCTCGCCTTACTTATTTAAATTCCAAAGAGGCAGCCATGTTAGTCTCGTTCAGTAAAACAAACGAGGAGTCCTGGGTCACTTAAAGACTAATGCTGTGACAGTGTGACCTGATCCCATGCCTTACACTTCCCTGCATTTATTTCCTCCAATTCTGAAAGTCCCCATCTTCAAAGAGTCTGATGAAGTGGGATTTTCTCCCACAACAGCTTATGCAATAAATAAATTTGTTAGACTTTAATTATCACAGGACTCCTTGCTTGTTTTAGTTATTTAAAACAGTAATTTTCAACCAGGGGCATTCAGAGTCTTGCAGGGGGTACCTCAGTTCATCTAGATCCATGGTGTCCAACATGGTTGCCAATCGCCATGTGTGGTGAAACAGCGATTGACCTGTGGTGAATTGATGCTTTACTCCTGTCACCTCTTTTTTTTCCAATTAAATAAAAATCTGCTATGTGGATTGGTTGAAGAATTTACTCCAAAAATTTGAACGGTACTTTTCCGATTTTGAAAAGTACAGAATTTTTTTGAATTCATGCAAGATCCATTTCACTGTGACATCTACAATTCTCAACTATCTCAAGAGCTTGTGAGGCTTCTTTCTTTAGAGAGGCACCTTTTTGAGACAGATGTGATTTTACTTCAGAGCACTCAACATCTGAAAGATGATTCAATTGGTACAATTTTAAATCAAAATGAGTTAGTGGTTCTAAAGACAGTTATTCCAAAACTGTTTTCAATTTTTGGTTCAACGTGGCCTGCAAATCAACTTTTTCTATGGTAAAAATGGTAAAAGCAAAATATAGGTTGCAGATATTGGATGAAAATTTGGAGGCGGAGTTGAGATGTAGTCTAACTGATTTTATGCCTGATTTCCCAGCAACTTAATGAACCGATATGTCAGATTTCACATTCACTCTATCAATAAATAATTCAAAACATTCTTGTGTATTTCTACCCTTCTATATTCTACAAAAACACAGTTAAGGGGGTTTTTTTGGTCACGTGGTGAAAATGTTAACATATTCACCACAATTTTGGTGAGTATGAAAAAAAGTTGGATTGCTGAATTCCAGATATTTGCCTACTATTAGAAAAGGCTATATAAAAAAGCACTTGGCAAAGTCAGTACAAACTAAAATATTATCAGGACAATGACTTGTTCATACTGCGCTATATAGCATATCCTGAAATGGAAGTACAATATTTATATTCCAATTGATTTATTTTATTATGTGGTAAAATGCAAAAGTAAACAATTTTGCTGTACTAGTGTGCTGTGACACTTTGGCATTTTTATGTCTGATTTTGTAAGCAAGTAGCCTTTAAGTGAAATGAAACTTGGGGGTAGGCAAGACACAGCAGAGAGAGGGGTACGGTGGTCTGAGAAGGCTGAGAGCCACTGATTTAAAACACAAGGGAATTGCTTTCAAATTTGGGTAAAAAAATGTTATGCCAGGCTGCAAGGGGTTTGGAGAGTGAGCCAAGTGTCCAGGGAACAGAAAGAGCAGAATCTTGGACCAGTGGATAGCTGTATGAACAACTTCATATGAGCACCTGTCAGAGAAGATGGCATTAACGGCTGGTGACATACAAAAAAACACCAGACTCTGCTTTATCTGCAACAGTAGAGGCACAACATGCTATACAACCTTCACTTTGCCAACCGCTCCTATTGTTTGGATTAACCTGGTCTTTCTCACAGGCTTGCAAAATGCTTTTGAAAGGGACCTGATATTGTTGGTCCCTGACCAATCTCAGAGAACAAACAGCCTAGAGGTGATTCAAACAGATAGTATCAGTGCTGCTTTAACATCAGCGAAGGATTTTCCTGCTTCAATACAATTTTGTTGCTGAAATGTTCAGCCAATATATTTGTCTCCACACCGATCTTATTGTACAGATGCGCCATGAGTATAAGACTCAACTATGGTTGGATTTCAGGAATAATCCTTAAAGGCAAAACTAAAAAGTCCAGGCTTTCCGCTTCTTTTGACTAAATTAGGAAATCCTTCTCTCAAACCAGTGTCTCTGTGAGAAGGAAACAAAATGGATTGATAAGCATCTCCTCTCATGTTCCACTCTCACATTAGAGACTTAGTACTATGAGAAGAAAATTCACAAGTGACAGAGCCATGCTTCCTCCAGGAGGGAAAGAATCAATACCAGGTTTAAAAAAAAAAAAGATAGCTAATGAAATGAAATGAAAGAGCATTTGGGGTCAGATCTGCAGTTGGTAGAAATTGACTTATAAGGAGATAGGCTGATTTACACCATCTGAGGATGTAGCCCAAGATTAATGGGGAAGCTGGCCCATGTATTAGTGAATTAATCAGACTTGGTACATTTTGGTGCAGCTACTCAAGATTTCTCTTGTCTTCAGAAGACAATTTGGGGATTTCCTACAGAAAAGGCACAATGTTTTAATGTGGAAGATTATAGTCTGTCTTCCAGTGTAACAGAACCACACACAGTATTCCAACTGTGAGGCAACCTTTACTTTATATAATGACATTAGGACATTTGCAGAATTATTGTTTTATTCCTGTCTTTGTACAGCCTGGAATTTTCTTTACTTCTGTGACTTTTGCTATGTATGGGGCTTGGATTTCAGCAAGCTGTCGGCAGTGACCCCTAAGGTCATTTTCCTGAGTGGTTGCATTTAATTTAGAAGCCAGCAACGTGTATGACTAGCTCAAAGTATTCCTTCCAAGGTGCACTACCCTGTGCACTTGTCAGAATAGAAGTTCACTGCCATCCACCTAATTTTGTTAGGTCACTTTGGAATTCCTCATGCTCTTCTCCAGGCTTGACTATCTCCATACTATTGAGTCATCTGCTAATGTTGCCATCTCCCTTGTCACCCCCTTTTCAATTAATTAAAGAATATATTAAACAGCACCAATCACTGTAGCACTCCTACTCTTAGCATTTTGCTTGGTGAGAATTAAGCATTTATTCCTAGTCTGTAAAAATAATGGCAGTCCTGTGGCACCTTAAAGACTTCTTCAGGTATAAGCTTTCATGGGCTCTAACCCACTTGGTCAGATGCATGAAGTGGAGACTAAACCACAGCTGAGAGGTACGTATACACATGCCAGAATGAAGGAGGGCAAGTGATAGCAAAGTCAGTTCAGTTAGGTTAGATGAGGTCCATTCCCACCAGCTGATTAGAAGGTGAGAATGTATGAAAAGGGACCATTAGTAATGTGCTAACCATTCCAAGTCCCCATTCAGACCCTCCTTGTTTACACACAGCCTGCCAACCTGAAGCAAATACTCACCAGCAGCCGAACACAAGACAACAAGAATGCTATCCCAGGAACCCATCCCTGCAACAAACCCTGTTGCCAGCTCTGCCCACACATCGATTCCAGTGATAAAACTTCACAGGTCCCAACCACATTAGCCATGCTATTGGGGCTCATTCACCTGCACACCCAATAATGTGGTATGTGCCAGCAACGCTCCTCTGACATGTACGTTGGCCAAACCGGACTGTCCTTACATAAAAGGATAAATGGACACAAATTGATCATCAAAAATGGCACCTTCCTTAAACCAGTAGGAAAACAGTGCAGTTTCCGAGGGCACTCAGTACCAGACTTGAAAATTGCCATACTTAAAAAATAGGCTTCAGTGTGAAACTGCAGAGCTGGAACTGGTTGCAAGCTTGACACAATCAGGGTGGGTATGAATAGAGACTTGGAATGATTAGCACATTACAAAAAGTAAACTCCCACTGCTGGTGGTGTCTCTGAGTCCATGGCCGGGGCTGGCTCCTGCCACTAGTGGTGGCTCCAGGTCCCCGGTCAACACCCAGGGCTGCCGATGGGAGATCCAGATCCCACTGGCAGTGGCTGCTCTGGGTCCCTGGCTGGAGCCGAATCCTGCCAGCAGCGGTGGCTACAGGTCCCCTGCCAGGGCTGGATCCTGCCATTGGTGGTGACCCTAGGTCCCGGCCGGGGACAGCTCCCGCCACCATCGGCGGCTCTGGCTCCCTACCTGGGGCGAGATCTCATCATTGGTGGTGGTCTTGGGTCACAGATGGGGCCAGGTCTCACCACCAGCTCCGGCTCCAGTGCCCTGGCTAGGGCCACATACCACCTCCTGTGGCAGCTCCAGGTCCCCAGCCGGCGCCCACTCCTGTTACCTTCCCACAATTTTTTGAGAGAGAACCAAAAAGCCCAATGACTACAATATTTGTCATTTTGAAAGTTTTATATTTGTGCCATACCCCCACCCCCTAAACTACTAGGCCCCTGCAGTTAGGCATGTGGCTGGGGCACTATATTCTGTGCTGGAAAGCAAACCCCTTATAGATTTGTAGAAATCAATGTGTTGTGCTTTTTAATTTCACAGAAATACCTCCCAACAATACTGTATGTAGAGCACTGTTTGTGGAGAAGTGAGCTTTAATAATGAATTGTATTGATTAAGGTAGAAATGCCAGATGATTCAGCAGACACTGTCATTAGGGGAGCAACTGGAAAGTAACACTGCCTTCTTGGACACTCAGTGTGAATGTTAAAAATGCCCAGAAATTAACATTCACAGAACTCCGCTAAAAAAAAAAAATAAAATAAAGACCTTTATTTCAATGAGTGACTTTCTAAGCTTGAAAGAGGCTTCCTAGTCCATACAGATAAGCTGTCCTTTTTTTCAAAATTTGCTCTTCCTACAGGATCATGTGTGTACATCATCTTTTAGCTTCCTTGTTACAAGACTTCATTAACTCTCTATCCTTACATTTCAGGGATAGGAGAAAGAAGGCTGTTTAAATTACTGGAATACATGTCTCTAAAGCTATTGGGAATGAAAAGTGCTTGCCTTTTGGGATGAACGCATGTACGCTTATGCAAACACCTTTAAAACCCTACTGACCAGCGTACTGTACATGTGTGGCATATCACAACCTTCAGGAGCTGGATGGCATCTGGTGGATCACAAGGATGATTCTTAAGTGTCATGCCTGCAGGAGATAAGGATTCTAGGGTGTGCCTAAGTATGCTAGTTATACAAATCAGAGTAAAGATGGGAAATAACCATTTTGGTCCAGAGATGAGGTGGGCATAAACTCCCACCCAAAAGTTGCTTTATAATTGGTCTCTTGGTGATGTGCAGCTATTTAGTATGAGTTTACTAAGCATTTATTATATCTAGATAAATAAATAGAGCAGTGTGAGAAGGTAACAAGAATGGTTGATTACTCATTTTTTTGTACATTTCTTACACGTTTTCTCTGCAAACTCTACAGCTATTTCTACATGAGAGCACTGTTAACAATAACTTGACATTATCCCATGTCTTACACTCCCTTGCATTTATCTGCATCCAATTAATGTAAGATCCCCCTCTTCAAAGTGTCTGACGAAGTGGGATATTCTCCCACGAAAGCTCATGCAATAAATAAATCTGTTAGTCTTTTAAGTGCCACAAGAGCCCTTGCTTTTTTTGACGTTATAAAGTGCTTGTCACCAGCAGGTCTCAAAATGCTTTTTACAAAGGAGGGCAGTATTGTAGCCCTATTTGGAAGAGGTGGAGGCAGGGCCAGAACTAAGGCAGGGCGTATCGAGCAGCTCTGTTCACCGCTCAATCTGAGGGCACAGTCTGTGTGCTGCTTGCTCCGGATGCACGTGCGGCACCAAAATACCTAGTCTGGCACCGAGTAGAGGTGAAGTGACTTCCTCATGGCCATCCAGCAGGCCCATGGCAGAGCTAGAACCAGGGCTCCTGAGTCTCAGGCTGGTGCCCAGCCCAGTAGACCACTCTGTTCTCCCTTAACTAGCGAATAGTAAGGGGAAAATGTATAATGGGAATGTGGAGCTTTAAAGTGGTGGCATGGCTGGCTCACCAAGAATAATGTGGTAAGTGTTGTAAGAGGTATGTAAATGAGAGCCTGATTGCATTGCTGCTCATGTCTCAAAAGAATGGCATTACCCTAAACTACTGAGCCTTGGCCAAGTAAAAATTTTGGACAGAGACTAGGCATCTTATTTGCTGATATAATGGAATTTCCACTACTCAGTGGTTTAAATGAACTCTTCTGGAGACCTTGATTTAGCACTGATAAATCACTGATGAAATCTAATGCTCAGTTATAAAGAGAGGATTCGGCCACAGTCCCCCCCGCCATTTATATAGAAACTACTGAAGATACTTGCTATGAGAACCCCACACAATCTCAACACCATACACTTCGTGCTTCTGGCTTTCATTGCTAAGGCATAGTTATCGTTTGTGGTTGCTGACTGACAAGGTTTGTACACTCAAAAATGATGAAACCAACGTACCCCTATGGCCACACACTTGCTTTCAAGAGCTGTAATCTATTCCCTTTTCATTTCTATACATTCCTGGGGTGACATGTCAGTGGAAATAACATATGCATGGGTTAGCCTTCATCTCTTATAGGCATGATTTATGTTCCTCATGCAACTGCTCTTAAAGTGATCATTTTTATTTACACTATGTTTCAGCACAGCCGCCTATCAAACACCCCCTCAGACTTCCCTAAAGGGAAGCAGCTCCTGAGCAGGGGAATGGAGTTACAGCCACTAGAGTAGCAAAGACTGCTACATCACAACCGGCGTGCTGGCAGCTCACAAACTTTTATGCTGAATCGTTTCCATTCAGACGTATACCAAGGGAATTTAAGCCTTGTCTACACGAGAAGGTTCCACCAACATGATTTGCAACCAGTCTCATTAAACAAGTGAAAACTTCAAACCTGGGTCTGAACAGCTTTAAAGGCTTGTTAAAGCTGTTCCAGTACAACTCGAAAAAGCTTTTAAATCAATACAGCTCACCAGTGAAAACCCTCATCTAGACACTTTTATTTTGATATAAGTGAGCCTCCCCTCTTGGTCAAAGACCCAGGAGCGTGATACTGGGTCCTGAGGTCGAGAAGATGGAGACCATCAACGTGGTACTGGAGATCATGGCTGAGATGCTGTGGGCTAGTTCCACAATGGGGAATGGCATCAGTAGACCGATCACAGTGGTGGCCCCATGGCAGATTTACCCCTGGAGATGTGTGACTTTGTGTCTTAGAGATGAGGATAAGGCCAGCTGAGTGGGAGGCTTTCAAGTAACTGGCCACCTGAAGGACCACCAGCATCATGGGCACTATTAGGCAAAGGGGCCCCCTTTCGATTCAGGTGTTGGGGGTGGCTCCTTCAGAGGGGTTTCAATCCTCGGAGAAGAGGCTGGCACTAAGCCACTCCAGAGCAGGTTACTGCACTGACATGGGTTCTTTGCCCAGTCTCATCTTATCCCTCTTCTGCACAAGAGAACAGCTTCAACTGGTGGACCATTTCTCTTGCTGCTTCTTCAGCATTGGGGAAGGCCATCAGCACTGAGAATGGCTCAATGTAGGGCACTCGACACTGATGCTGAACTACTTGGTGTTGAGACTAAGCAGGAGGTTCTGAAAGCTGTTTCCAATAACAGGAATTTCAGACGAGAGCTCCCATCATTCTTAGTCCATGGCCTGCAACCTTTGCAAATCTTGCACTTATCCCTCATGTGTGTTTCTGCAAAACACTTAAAGCAACTGTCATGAGCATCATTAAGCAGGAAAGGCTGTGGTGAACAGAACACAATTTGAAGCCCAAGGACCAAGGTGTCCCCATCACTGAGCAAACACCCCCAATGGGGGACCACTATCTTTAACTTACTAACTAACAAACAAACAATTTACAGCCACCACCACCAACTTCCCATGAAAGAACCACTAGGCACTTGCAAACACAAGAGGGAAAGCCATTTTAACAACTGTCGCAGGCAGTAAGAAGGAACTGAGGGGGTGTAGGGCTGTTGGCACTACATATATCATGCCATGAGTGCAGGACTCCAGAGGGAGACAGAGCTGGCCCTATATACCACAGCAAAAAAACCCCTCTTCCAGTCGTGCATGATTGTGTGCACACACCTAACATGGAATCGACACGAGCAAGCCCTCGAAGAAGAAACTGATTTACTACAGCATTCTAATTTTTCACATAATCAATTTCCTCTCACAACTGCTTGTTTGTTGTTCAACATACAAGAGTAATATAGTTCCAGACCTTGCTCGGGGCAGGTAATGATGGTATGTTTGTGGGCTGAAATAGCAATTCATTTCAGACAGAGGTAATTCATTGCAGACACTCTTTAAGAGACTAGGGGGAGAAAATAAAACGACAGATGATTTTACAGTAGTTAAGGGCTTAAAAAAAAAAACACACCTGCTGACCCTGAAACTGGTAATACCAGAAAATGAAAAGATTAACGCAAAGAACAGTCATTGACACTTGGGGTTTGATAGCCATGTTTCGCTGGACACCTATACTTATCTTTTTTTAAAAAAGCTGAAAAACAAACAGAGTGTTTGTTTCTTTGCCTCTCGCACCAGTCATAGAGCTAGAATCTTTATGGAAAAACATTAAATAAACTAATAGGAATAAACAAAAAGTCCTGTGGCAACTTGAAGGCTAAAAAAAATTGAGTGTAAGTTTTTGTGAGCTAGAACTCACTTCATCATGCATCTGACAAAGTGGGTTCTGGCCTACAAAAGCTTATGCCCAAACAAATTTGTTAGTCTTTAAGATGCCACAGGACTCTTCATTTGTTTTGCTGAAACACCACAACCACTCTGGAACTGATAGGAATGAAATCTCTGTTAAATTCTGTGGGTGTTTCAAGTTATTTCTGTAGCACTCTGTTGAAGGATATTCTTTTCTATTTCTATCAGATCTTATACAATACTTACACAAAGGTCATCATTTCTAGCCACTTCTATATTTTTCCATAAGGGAAGTAACATTTTATTTATTATTTGTTTTGCAATTATAAAGTGATTGGTGATGAACGGCATGTGGAAGCAATGACCATTCATGCTCAGCTGACTATTTACAATCTAAAAAACAGGATTAGAGAACAGAGGTTTTACTCTGGGAAAGTCAGAGGTGATGCTAACTTGGTGGGGAGGAGTTCCTCTCATTTAAAATTAGACTCAAACTGTCCCTTTAAAGACTGTGAGCTGAGACGCACAAACAAAGATGGTTAGAGACATGCAAGTACCTTGTAAACGACATTGCTGGGTTCAGGATTTACGGGGTCTGATTCACCACTGGATGACTCCAATTTTTATGCTGGCCTAATAATAATTCCATTCACATTTAGGAAGTTACTCCATCATAAAAAAAAATGGAGCAATCCAAAAAGGAATTACCGGTAGGCCCACTCTCTCAATGACTTCACATCTGGTTTGCTAAGTTTACCAGTCGAAAGCTTCACTCATCTTCCCTCACCCTCTGCCCAGCCCTAGAGCTAGCCCTGCAAATTAAACTAGATCTGAACAGCCGGCTGTGTCCTTTGTTCGTTACCGGCATAGATTCAGCATTCAGAATTTATCAGGTAGTTGTGCTGAGGATGCAAGAGGTAGAATAGAATCAAGCTCTTTCTTAGATAGCTGCTTAGGCTCTGCAGTGTTAATAGGAGTAAAGGCTTGGTTTGAACAGTAAAATTAGCCGATATGACTTGGAAAGAAGATCTTTAGAGAAAAGTGGTACTAGTTACCCTTTTTTTCCACTACAACTGCACTTTAACACAGATTATATGGGACGAAAACAGCATGAGTCATTTAATTTTGGAGAATATTACAACGGCAATCAGACTAATCAGCAATTCTACTAAACAATCAAGGACTATTAGTCCATTGCACTGCATGGAGGTGTTAAAATTATTTGCCTAATTAATAATAAAGGGTGACTTCGAAGTAATTGTATTGTGAACTCCTTATATCTGGAATACTGATTCAGTTCATAAGCAAAAAAACGGGAACTAGCTAAAAGCAGGGGTTTCCCATTCCAGATGGAAATCACATCTAGGAAAGCCCACCTTTTTCCTCACAGCAGTGTGAACAATAAAGTGGTTGGATGGCATGTCCTTGTTCTGGTTACAGCCCTAGTGCATTTTCAGACACACAGGTTAAGGATGCTGCTTGCATCAAAGGAAAGGAGGTTTTAGGATGCACAAAAGAAGATGGTACCACAGTAATCTTAGTAGAAAGGCTGCAAAAGAAGGGTGCAGACCTTTAAGTGGATCCTGAATTGAGTGGAAGTTTCAGCACACCTTTGGACCTGGCTCTTTATTAGGGAGGAACTGTGAACTTGCAACTATAAATCCCCTAAAAGTTAAGGGGTGCAAAGAGGATAAAGCATATCCAGCTGAGGATGGGCTCCTCAGAACACAAGGACAGTGGATCAGATCTGTTTAATACAGTATCATATTGGCCAGTCCCAGAGGGAGCACATAAAAAACACCCATTATAAAATGAATTGTGCAAAATTCTAGATGTGCAACAGGGAGTGAAAGTGAATTTCTTTCTAACCCCATCTGCTGAGTAGCTTTGGAATAATTCCTACAAATATCTGAGGCTGGATTTACTGTTTGCTACCACGAGTAGCCCTACTGACTTCTCCTGGACGACGCATAGTAACGTGCCTGGGCCTGCATTTGTGAGGACTGATAGTCATCGCAAACAGTATCCTCATTTGCTTAGCCCCAGGTGCTATTTATTCTTTTCCCTATAACTATTTAATGGTTTGGATTACAGATTACATACATGTTAGGTATTTAATTGCCCTCATTAATCATTTTCATTTCTTAACATTTTCCGACTGGTGGAACAAATTCAAGAAAGCCCATCCATTAAAACAAATATTGGGCCAGTTTTGATCTGCCTAGATCCATCTCTGTTTGAGTACCTAAGAGAGCTAAATGCTAATAAGCCATATAACATCTGTTTGCCATCAACTGCTTTGTCTCGAGTTGTTTGTTTTTTAAAAAGTTAATAAAAATGGCATTTGGAAACTGGTTTTGATTAGGCGGGTCACATTGCACAAACACTCCCTCTAAGGACAGAATATTCAGAAGGGCTCAGCTCCCAGTTAGGCACCCAAGGAATTCACCACGCCTGGAAGATTAATCTAGACAGAAGTGCCACAGTAGCAGCGGCCGCTTGTTGAACACTGTTGAAAAACGAGCCCCAGTTTTGTACTCTATACACAAAGTCCAGGGTGAAATCCTCTCCTCTTGAACAGGCCCACTGACAGCAATTCTGGGTCCTAGGGCAAAATAGTCAATGGCTGCTCTAGAGAGGTAGGGCTGAAGTCCCAGTGAGCTTCTACTAGAAGTTTTTACTTCTCTGTGATTTGTCCTGCAGGTTTCTGGGTGGCTGAGGAGGTGGGAGATTACTGACTACACCTCAGGAAACTGAGCAGCAGATAATACCCCCTCAATGGCCCAGGAACCTGCATGGCACAGAATAAATAAGGTTGGCTCAGGGCAGGGATGGAAAGTGTGAGGAACAGGGACTTTGGGGGAAGAGGGAGAGTGGAGGAGAGGATACGGATCTATCCTCCCATCCACCCAGGCCCTTTTAAATCACAGGGCCCTGGCCCCTTTGCCCCTTCCCCACTCCCTCCATTGGCACGCCTCATTAAAATCAATGAAATAACTCCAATCCACTTTAATGGGTCCAGGATTTCACCCTTGGCCTTGGGTTCCTCTGAGAAGTTGGTCCCATGGACCTGATCAAAACCTCACTGAAAGAACTGAATGACCTTTCCTCACATTGGTTGAATTGCATCAAGACTTAAATCAGAGTTTCCTCCTAAGCTCTAAAGCACGGTTTCATTTTCTACATCTCCTCAATCCAATACATACTTTTCACTGGAAGCTGCCTCATTCACAGATGTCAATTTTACCCCACTGCTGCAGTACAGTCTGACAACTTCTGTTCACTTACTCCCACCACTCCACGAAATACTGGTTAAAGCCAGCTATGTAGCTGCCCGGAAAGTTGCTGGATTTGGAAAACCTTGCTGCATCTTGTCAGCCACTCAGGCAGAATTAAAGGGACACAGTTAAGTGGAAAAAAAAAAATCACCCTTCTGTCAGAGTATTTTTTTAACCTATTCTTGCTACTATTAATCTTTAAAATGGTTATTACTGAAAGAGATTAGAGGAAAACCTAATTACTTGGCCATTGGCTATTCTAGGGTGGGTCTTTCTAGGGCAGGTCTACACTGCCCACCGTTTTCAGTGGCAGTATAACAAAGTACATGAGTTACTTAAAATAATTGGCGTATCACAGTTCCACCACCCTAAGCTTGTATTATTTCCATGAACCATTTTGAAAGGTTTTCCTTTTGTTCCAACACAGATAAAAACCTTGAATTTTGTCATAGTATTTTTGTTTTTCTATAAGCCCTACATGCTAACATGGTGTGTATAGTCGTTGGTCCATGTAAGCCTAAGAGTTTGTTTCTTTTGCCAACAGAACCTCTTGCATGGTACGTATAGTCAGTTGCATTGTTTCCCTTATGCGTGGGATTCCCCAAGTTGTTTTTTTGTGAGTTTTTTTTTTAGGGGGAGGGTGTCACCCTTCTGTTTCTCTACCTTCCATCATTTATTTTAAAGGCCTGCTGGGGCAGCTATGGTTTCTTTCTTTATGTCTGCAGAGTGCATAGTAGATGCTACCAGCAATAAATATGATTAATTTAGGGGGGGGAAAGAGGCACGTGAATAAGCATTATTTTTCCTTTTATACCAGTGAGGGAGGTGAGCCACAGACTGGGTTAAATATCAAACTTTAGTTAGTGGCCTGTCATTTGGGTGCCCAATTGACACCTGATTTTCAGAGTTGTTGCCCCTTCCCTGTTGACTGTAAAAGGAATTGCAGTGGCACCCACATTTAGCAGACATTTTAAAATGTGAGCTAAAGACCGCTTACCAAAGGTGACCCAGTGAGTCAGTAGAAAAGTCTGGAATAAAAGCCAGCTCTCCCAGCCTCACATTAAATCCTCAGCCTGCCCCTTTTATGTTTAATACATCTCTAACTGTATCCTGTACTTTATACTGTGGAAAAACTAGACAAGACTTCAGCCCACAATTATGCAGAATGTTTAGGTGGAATAAATGCAGATTTCTTCCCGAAGTTCGTCTTCAAGAAGCCACAGCTTCCAAAGTATTTTACAAATGTTTCCTGACAAATAAGAGCCAGAATCCTGAAATGCTATGACTGGTCTAAAGCATGTCTAATGATGTCTGTGCCAAGATTTATAGAGAAATCAAATTCTCAGATTTAAGTATAAAAACTGAGTTTAATTCATTACCGGTGCACACTTAAAAGCAACATTACATTTTATATACTTCCATACCGCCAACAAACATGCACCTAGAGCCTACACCATTTTATAAGCACAATATATTTGATATGTACCAGGAGCTGTAGGCAAATGGTGAGGTTTATCTACCACAAAAAAGCAATAAGTGTCTCCACTCCTGTATTGGAATTTACAAGCAATTTCTTTTCAAAATTAGTGTTTGTTGCTTAGGAACTAATTTTCATCTGCCTCTGTAGGGAGCTGGAAAAGTCATTCAGAAGCGAGCAGTTTACGATAATGCACAAAGGAAGACTCAACAGTTGTAAGGCATTTCTTTTGAGATGTAAGCACTAAAGTAACAAATAGAGATGTATGTGGGTGAATAAAGACCAACACAAAGTGTAACAAATGACACTTAGAAAGAGAGGGCTAAACGTGTTCAGTCTCAGGCTTCCATTACTAAAAAACATTGTTATGTAAACAGATGTGAATGTAATATGTGGCATAAAATGTTAAAAATAGCCTTGGACAGAAACCTCATCAAGTGGATTAAATTAGCCACAAGCTCGAGTCAAGACAGCTCAGTGGGCTGGGAATCAGATACAGATTTACCTCTAAAAATTTCTAGCTTGCACCCAGCTCAGTGTTTTGACCTTGCCAACCCCTACTGGCATGTGAGAAAATTTATTCATGTGAACAGACATACTGAAGTTAATAAATTACTTGTATAAGAAACTGTACTCACCCCATCTGCCTAGGTACTTGTGTCTTCCATCATAACCAACAAACATTAATGAACTGGGCCTTGATCCTCTTTCCAATGACCTCAGTGGAGCAGCATCAAGTCCCTAATCCTTCAACATCCCTTTGTACAGAGATATATTACAGTCTCCATTTTACAGATGAAGAGCAAAGGCACTTAGAAATTAAGTATATGAATCCAAAGCCCATAGAAGTCAGTGGGAGTTTCCCACTGACTTCAACTTTTCTTAGTTCTGCAGGCCAAGCCTTCTGAGCAATGTTCACTATAATTTTTCGTAGATTGTGTGCACAAAAGAAATCTTTGTGTGCACAAAGATTTTCTTTGTGTGCGCTAATATTAGCACTGTTGAATTTTTTGGTGCACGCTTTATGTTGTTGTTTGCACAGGTTTCATGACCTATTTGCGTGTGCACACGCACACAGCTTAGAGGAAACAGTGCCTCTGAGCTAACCCTGGCCAGCCACAGGTATTTTATTGAAGTGCGGATATGCCGTCCATTGACTTAAGCAAAGTCATGGAGGATGTCTAAGATAAAACTGAGTAATGAAGTCAAGTTTCCTGACACCTAGTCCAGTGCTATAATTACAAGAACATCCTTCCCTCACCTATTTATGGCTCTCCACTTTAGGACAGCAGTTAGAAACGCTCATCACCTTTAAGGATGTACTTATGTGCATCTGACTTCACTGGGACTTAATCATCTGCTTAAGAGCGGTCCTGATCAGGGATGCTTTTCTGAATGGGGCCTGAGGACTGGCCTCAGATAGGTGGAATTATGGTTACCAATTTTCTGTACAGCACTTTTCTTCAGTACATTTCAAAACTTTTCATAAAGGAGGTTAGAATTCTGATCCCCATTTTACTGAAATGGAAACGAAGGTAGAGAGGGGAAGAGACCTGTCCACTGCCATCTGGAAGCCCCTGGTGGAGCTGGAAATAGAATCCAAGTCACCTGAGCATCAGTCTAGTGCTCCACCCACTAGGACACACTGTCTCCCCAATAGCATATTGGGGTTACCTCGTCAGACCCTTGGTGAAAATAGCTGGTGGTCTCAATGCAGGCCTTAGTGCACGGGTGTCTAGGTCACAAAAAACTATCACCAAAATTAGCAGGTCTGGCACAAAATTAGGATGGCTCATTGGTTAGGGTGCTATCATGGGATGTGGGTACAATTTTCTGCTGCCACATACTCTGTGTGTGTGACCTTGGAATAATAGCTTAGCCTTTCAGGGCCTTAGCTTCTCATATGCGAAATGGCCATGGCAGCTCTGTTCTATCTCAGAGGGGAGTTGTGGAAAAAAAAATATTAAAAGGTTATGAAGTTCCCAATTACAGTGATAGGGACCTGTAACTTGAACTTCATTCTCTAGAGGTATTTCCTGCGGTAATGAGTGAGGAGACAAAGTAGAGAAATAAGGGAAGCTTACATGGGTCCTGCCCATTCAGGACCTATTTTGTGAACACATAAAGTAGCACAGCCTCTGGGGCTATGAAAACACCTCACATGAGAATTGCATTCTAAAACGTGTTTCATTTTTCTAAAAGATGAAATACAAAATCACAAACATTTCCCATGGGACAAGTAAAGGAGAAAAACAGGACAAGAGGAACGTTCATGAGCCCTTTCTGGAATTTGCAGAGGGGAGGCAGAAGGGTTATCCACTTGGGCAGACACTTAGCTTGTATAAACAGAGGTAAATCTACAGATAAGGGCACCCACACATGCCACTTTAAACCTCTGATCTGGCCCTCTATTTTTTAAATTAATTTCCAATGATCCAAAGACATAAAAGAAAAAAAATGTACATACAAACAAAACCTTCACATCTATTTAAACAGGAAATTTAAATCTCAAGCAAATTAATCAGCTTCATCTTGCCTGGAAAATACAGGGCATAAATAAGGAATGGTTCTATCCAATATGATTTTACAGGAGGTGACAGCATTTGGAGCCACCAATTTTCCATGGTCAATTGTCAATCACTGAGCACCATGCTGATAAGAAAGCAGAGAGGGGAGAGCATCCCTGATGATATACCTTATGTAACTTCCCTTAAGAGTGCCTCAGAGGCGCTCCATCCTCCCTTGGGTAAAGTGAAAATCCTCCTAGGAGATTTTGATTATCCTGCTGCAAGTTAAATGACAAAATCAGCATGAGATCCTTTGCCTCTCTGAATGAGGTTTTGTTTTTGCTGGATGTGAGGGTGGGGGAGTTTTAGTGGCTTAATGCACATCTCATTGTTGTCAAATAATTGTGTTTAGCCAGTGCGTAACATTACAGAGCAGAAATCAAACGGAAATATCTCCGATACATTCAATTTAAACAGCATGGGTATGCCTATACTGGGAGTCTCAGAGCCCCTGTCAATAAGATGTCTTGATTTCATTGGGGCAGTCTTGATACATTGGGTTTTTTTCCTATATAGGGTCTATTACCCCCACCCCTTGGCCCGATTTTTCACACTTGCTATCCGGTCAGCCTACTGTCAACTGACTTGGGCTCATGGATCTCACGCTGGGGGGCTAAAAATAGCAGCATAGATATTTGGGCTTTGGTGGGCAGGTCTTCACTGATGTTTGAACTACCTGATTGACTGCTTGGGTCTGTGAAGACCTGCTCAGCCGACTGGAAGTCTGATCCCAGAACACCACCCGGGCAAGGGGGTATCGCTGAGTTGAAAGGAAGCCTTCTCCATTCAGCTCAGCAGAATGGACAAGCTGGGAGTTAGGCATTCGAACTGCAGTACCCAAGTTACTTTAAGTAACTTTCATATCTCAGTTTGACTGCCACCGAAAAGGCCAGGCAATGCAGACCTGCTCAGACTCTGAAACCTGGCAAGAGGGAAAGGTCTTGGAGCCCAGGCTGCGAAAACTTGCTGCTGTGCATTGCTATGTAGAAAGTACCTGTAGAAACAAACAGCGCCCTTTCCTAAGCTAAATAAATAAATTAATTAAACAAAGAAGGGAATAAACTCCTTATAAGATCCTACAAATCACAAACCAGAGCTGCATGGCACAGCTTTTTTTCCTTCTGCTTTTAAAATAGCCCAGTGCTAAGTGATGAACAGCAGACTCTGGGGCTGCCAGGATGAAGCAGAGTTTACTAAACAACCTAGTGCACGTGCTCATAATTCAGTTTTCTAAACAGTTATTCGCAAAATCCACAAAAAGTCAGACCCAAATGAAAAACACAAGCTATCTGATGATGAGAAATAAAAAGTGACAGAAGTCTGGATCCACATTTCAACAGTCTGGTTGTGTTCTCTGCAGGAAACAATGATCCCTCCAAGGTACTGGTTACCTCCATTTACTGAAATTGTTAACACGAACTGTCACAGACCAAAGAAAATAACATGTCTGTAGGACTTAATTCTTCATCAAAAAGAACACTGTCAAGTTGACAAAGGAGTAACAGGGAAAGACTGTCAAATGTATTAACTTCAACTTAATAGAAATAGCTATGTTTTAATGTATTTTTTAATTTGAATGTTAACAGTTTTTGTTTGTTTGTTTTTTAACATTAAAGATTCCTGTGCCATTTTGGAGACCCAAACACTATAGTCCTATGCTAGGATTCAATGCTTACCCATTCATGTCAATGGGATTTTTGCTATTTTCTTCAGTGGGAACAGGACTAGGCTTCTGGTGTGTGACACTTGGAAATTAAAGCTACACAGACCCAAAAAGGGAAGCTGATCAGTCTAGATTCACTAAGCAAATGGACATCCAAAAGAGCATCACTAAGCAAATGGACATCCAAAAGAGCAAAACAGCATTGCATGAAATGTCTTCTCAGGCTGCAATGAGATCTCAGATTGCAATGTGTACATGCCCCTGGCTGGCCTGGTCCTGAAAGATACTATGCACCTGCAATTTCCATTCCTAGACCAGATCCTCAACTACTGTAAACTGATATATCCTTTTTACAGTCAGACTCTAAACAGGAAAAGAACCATTCTTCCAGTTCTTGTAATCTAGAGCATTAGTAACAGGTAACATTAGTAACTTTTCCAACATCTTATTCTGTTCTTGCTATGAGATGATGTGGTGTTGCTAACATTCACAGTTTTCTTGGAAGTCTTGTGATATTGATGTACTGTATATGGTATTTATGTTCTAGTTATTAAAACTCCAGTGCTCTTGCAGTCACTCACTAATATAAAGATCCCAGCTCTTTCTTAAATGAGTATCAAGATCTCATGGTTGTGGAGAATAGCTGGAAAACTTAAAACCAAAAGGAAAATATAAAGGCCACAGGTACGAGTTTGTTTTTAAGCTGATGATTTTTAAGCCACTCATGGCTTTTTGGCTATGTTCACACAGGGCAGGCTTATTTTGAAACAAGCTGTTTCAAAACAAGCTGTTTAGAAATAACTTTTTATTTCAAAACACCTTATTTCAAAGGACAAAAACTTTGTCCTCGAAATAAGGGAGCGAAATAGCAGGTCCAAAGTGTGGACCTGCTATTTCGCTTGGGGAGGGGATTGCAGGCACCCACCAGGTGGGGCACAGCCGGGGCTTTAAAGCCCCTGGGGTGAGGCGCCCCACTGTGCCTCACCTGGCGGGTGCCTGCAGAGGGCTGCAGGCACCCGCGGGGTGCGGCGCAGCCCCGCACCTCACTCTGCGGGTGTCCGCTGTCCCCTGCAGACACCCGCGGGGGGAGGCACAGCCCCGCGCCCCCCCCGCGGACACCCCTCAGCACCCTGGCCAGGGTGCTGAGGGGGCGCCGCCCCCCCTCCGGGTGCGTCAACCCCGGGGGGAGGGAGCCAAGCTAGTTATTTAGAAATTACAGTTGAAACAACATGTTCGCACAGGGCTGTTTCAAAACCAAATGAGGTTTTAGCTGTTTTGAAACAACAGCAGCTATTTCGAAACAAGCAGTTTGCTTGTTTCGAAATGGTCGTGCGTTGTGTGGCCATGGCAATTCTTATTTCGAAACAACCCCTGTTGTTTCGAAATAAGAACTGTGTGTGAACATACCCTTTGAGACCTGAAGCCAGAACTTTGACTATCTGTAGAATGGTGGTCATGTGGCCTTGTGAACAAGAAAGAAAAGAGAAAGAAAGCATCCCACAAGTATTTTTAAGCTGTGGATGACAAAATTCCTACGATACCTACTGCAGTAATTACAAACTTCTCATCTAAATAATGAACTAAGTAAAGCCAGCAATACTCTCCACCGCTTTGAGTGCTCTGATCCACCTCCTTCCCAAAGTCAGGCTCCATCGTTGATAAGATATTGTCTGGACATGCCAGGAAAGCTAAGGTGAAGGCTGAGAGAAATGTATTTCACCCTAGTTTTGGGTTTATGGACACAGTTTTTAAGTATTGTTCCCTTATGCTTCATTAAGTTTCCTTCTGAGAAATGAGACAACAGTTTATCTTTCCTCAAAACTAAGGTCTGCTTCAGTCCCCAAAACAACGGCTATGTTCTAAGGACTAGGAAAACAGATTGATTCAAAGAGTCTGCCTCACCTAGCTCCACATCAGAAACAGCGGGACAAACTTTTTGGTTAGAGTGAGGGCTGGATTCTCAGCTGCCATAAACTAGTGTCATTTCCTTTGTATTAAAAGAGCTACACAGATTGTCTGAGGAGCTGGCATGGGACACCTCCAGCTCTCTCTGTTACACTATTTGTTGGGTTCTTTCTCTCCCTCACCGCTAGTCTTCTATAAAAGCAGATTTTCCAAAACTCCTTCATATCTAATTGAAGTGGATGCTGTCCACTTAAGCAGGGCACTGGGACTAAACGACTCATGGGATTGTTAGACTTGACCTCTGGGCTTGAATGCACTTCTGGTTGATAGGCAGGCACTGAGAAATATTCATACCTCCCGGATTTTTGGTGCTTGCAAGGCAGGATACCATATTGCTATTTTATGGAGCCATTTTACTCATTCAATTGTCAAGGCTGAAAGACAGTTTTCATTTACAGCTAAACTGACACCTTCACACAAAACTTCTAGTCAAAATCCTATAAAATATGAAGTCTCATCTTAGCCTGAAATTCATCACAATTTTTTCTGAGGCTAGAGTAGAATTTTGAGGCAAAGAATTCTACTAGCAAGTTTTTTAGTTATATTTCTTAGTAAACAGTGGTTGACAGCTCACTGTCAGGTATGCAAATGTTGCAATCAGTGACCAACCCTGGAAATTCAGATAGGACTAGACCAAGAGAAAGTCTCTTGCTCGTAAGTGAGGGATAAGTGAGGATATGAGGACAGAGTTAAAGTGGTGTTGGAACCTTTGTTGTAAATTTCTTGATTGCGAGTATTTAGTGGGGAGGAAGAAGAGCAACTGCTGATTTATTACAGAACCATTAGCCTTTTTTATTAAGGGCAATATATTCTCAACTATAATTCTGCCCTGAAGTTGTGGTCCGGGGATTCTAGTGTAGTTCAGCAAATAAAAAAAATATTACTTCTGTGTGGGAAGGTGGTTCATTTTTCTCACACACAATGAAGTTAGTTGCATACAATATGAGAGTGTGAAAGCTGCACTGTATTGAGAAAAGATATCAAATTTACATTAAAACATGTATACATTTCACAGGATACCAATCAGGCTACAGGGCCAAAACTGATCCCCATGAAACCAATGAGTAAACTGCTGCCGATATCCATACAGCACCAAAATCTGGCCCTTGAAAGAAACACTAAACATTTATTTAAAGAATCTGAATTAATTCTTCTAAGTTTTGTAGCCCTTTTATCATCAACAGGGCATGATCCCACGTGCTGTAAAATTCTTGTAGTCCATGAATGTCTGGCGTTGGCATTAATTAAAAACACACATTAAAAAAAAACAAATATAGAATTAATAGTTTAATAAGAAACAATATAAGTGAAATACAACATGTGGACAAGAAATAGCCCCAAAGTAGGTAAGATAGGATCACAGACAATTTTTTCGTTTGTTTTTCAAGTGGTTTGAAATGGGTACACCCACCAGGATAATACTTTGACTCTCTCTTTGTAACAGTGTTATACTTCTAAGTCTCTTGACAGGCAAACTACTAATGAGTTAAGAAAATATCATGGTGCATTGTTGTGGACAGACATGTTTTAGAGGATAATAACTTTCCTGCTAACAACAGGGAGTGCTGGTGTGCTTCATAAGGGCTAGAAGAAACTGTAAAGTATTTTACAAAGACACACAGGTTTTATTTAGTAATCCAAGAATATAGCCAAAGAAATCTGGCCTCTTGGAATAAAGCTGCGTTAGGTGAGCTAAGACAAAGGAAGTCAAAGTCCAATGACTTTCGTTCAAGAAATGGGTAGTGCACTGGAAAACTGATTAATAAACAAAGACAATATGGAGAAAACCAGTCTGAGTATGTCTACTTTGTGTTTTAAAGTCTGTGGCAGCTACTATCAGAGCCTGAGTCTGCAGACCTGGGCTGTGAGACTCACTGCTGCAGGTTTTAAACTTCACAGTGGACGCATACATGATGTCTAAACAGACTGAGTGTCAGACGAGTCATGAGAGACCCTGAAAAAGCTTCATTTTAGGACAGAATGTGGGCCCCTCCCCAGAGTATCTGATCACCTCATAAACAATAACATAGATAAGGTAAACTGAGGCACAGAGTGGTTAAATGACATAAGCAAGGATAAACGAGGTCAGAAGCAGAACAAAATCCTGGTCTCCTGTGTCAGATTACAGTGCCTTAACCACAAGATTCCCTTTGCTGCCCCAAAATGTGGTTGGAAAAATTAGGCTGTACATTTTATAAGCAACTCTGTAACTGCAACTGTCAGGGGGCAATGATAAGGGACTAGCCAACTTCCTATTGCCCTCAGCCCCTGCAACAGCAGGACTTTGTGAGAGACGGCCACAGAGGCCTTCCCTTCTTGCTGGAGAACTACACAAATGCTGTTTTCAGCAGTTGCCTTGGGGATCCTTCATGTCGTCAGAAGGGTAGATCAAATTCAGAACCTCAGAAATCTTTGTGATATCAGCAGATTTAGGCACCGAGGCTCACATTTTTGAAAGCATTTAGGCTTTGCTCAGCTCAGAACTGCAACACGTAATTCATTTCAGAGCCGAAGGGCCATAGGCAGTTAGGCAGTTAAGTCCCATAGAAAGCTAATGGGACTTAGGCTCTTGCATCCCTCAGACACCTTTGAAAATGTGACAGGTTTCTAAGTCAGTCAAGCACTGCGATGCTGAGCTGATTAAGGTCTAAACACCTGTAAAAATCAGGGCCTGAGTACTTTATTCCCAGTCCAGCAAATCACTGAAGCTCGTGGTTAACTTTCCTCAGACAGTCTCTCACTGAAGCCAGAGGAATTAGGCCCATGTGGTTAAGTGGTTTAATGAATAGGGATACGATTATTTGTTCCTGTGATTAAGTGCTCTCTTGAATTAGGGCCTTATTTAATATAACACTCCTTCCCCACCCTGCTTCTCCCACTCCTCCCATCATTGCTGTTGATCTCACTTTTAGGTTGTGTATTATATTTAAATTCTAAACTCTTCGGACCTCAGATTTTTCTAGCTAGTTCATGAGCTCTCAGGACGTGCCTTGTCTTTTTAAATAGTGTACGTAATGCCCAGAGGGGTAGGTCCTGATACTTGATCAAGGCCTATAGATGTCATTATAGTAATGGGCAAGGAATGTGACTTTTATTTGATTGTCATGTGCCTAACACATTTGGGTACCCACAACTATTAACGTCTGGATTATTTCGAGACTAGAGTGGGTTACCTACCTATAGGTCTCAGGTGCTTCTAATCTGCTCATCAGAACAGCAACACCACCAAGAATTCTTGTACATATTTCACACACACACCCCATCAATATTATCATAGATGGAGGTCTCATATCCAGCAGAATGAGAATGTTGCGCTCAGTCCATCATAATAGTGGGTGCGATTTACAAAATGTGGATTTGGATTTGAAATGTTCCGAAAATGCACACGTTTGGAACTGGGATTTTAGTTCACGTGCCAACAATGAAGATGATGCCAGAAGGAGATAGATAGATAAATATATGACTGGATAGCGTAGATGATGCCAGAAGGAGATAGATAAATAGATAGATCTGACTGGATAGCATAGTGGTTAAGAGCACCGTAGCACTTAAAAGCGATACCCTTTGATACGGGAGACCGGGGTTCAAATCCTGGTGGGTACCTGCCTACCTTCCCAGTAGGGGTCCTGGGGCAAAAGACCCCCTAACGCCTCACTTGCCTACCTCAAATATGAGAGTGATGTGAACTAGGAGAGTCATGCTGGCTCGGACATCGCCCGGACTAACAAGGTCTGTGCCAGATGTTGGGGAATGAGGACAATCTGATGATAAGTGGGCTACTGGAACAAACCATGTATGGATGAGACAAGAAAACCTGGAATTGATGGAATGCTACTACAACAGTAGACCTAATGAGAGGGGATATATGAAGCGTATGAGGGAACTATGGATGGACAAAAGACCTACATCCACACTAACTGAGAAACAGCTAGTTACCCAACGCTTCAACATAGTAAAGAGGCAGCTGCTCTCACAACGGGAGATAGACCAACTCCACATTACATCCCAGACTCAAGAAGACGACCCAGAAGAACAACTAGATGTGCAGCCAACACCTGAAGCTGGAACTTCACTGCCACCCCCTCCATTACAGAGCACAGCAGCTGAGATGAGGCATAAGATCATGGATAAACTAGCTACAGTCAACACTCGAGACCGATTACCAAGGCTCGGGGGAGAAGTACCATCAGATAGTATGCTAGAAGATGCCAATAGAGCCCTAATGACAATTCCTACTACCACCATAACTCAAACCAATTAACTGGCATATGCTACAGCCTCTGTAATCCTGGAGATGCTTGGCTACATGATCAAGAACAGCAGCAGTACATACCCCCCCTGGAAAATGAGGTTGGAGGATAAGATCAAGGCAACCCGGAGAGAAGTTAGCCGGCTGGTGGAACTACAGAAGGGTGTAGAGATTAAGGATAAGACTCGGCTACTGAAAAAATACAAGGGCCAAACTCCATCTGAAGCCCTAGAGACTGCAAAACTAAGGCTCACAGCACTGGCTACCAGGCTAAGGAGATACACTAGAGAAGCAGAGGCCAAAAAGATAAATGCCCTGTTCTCCAAAGAACCATCCAAGGTGTACGCCCAACTGCAGTGCAACAACACAATAACAGTAGAGCCACCAACAGCAGAAACTGAACACTACTGGAAGAACATCTGGGAGAAAGAGAAGAGACATAACACCAGTGCAAAGTGGCTGCAGGACCTGAGAACAGACCACAGCAATCTCCCGGAACAGGAACCAGTCACCATCACAGTAGCAGACATCCAACAGCGGGTCAAGAACATGAAGAACTGGACAGCACCTGGACCGGACATGATCCACACCTATTGGCTAAAGAAACTAACAGCAGTGCATGAACGCCTGGCAGCACAGATGAACCAGCTGCTAGCAGCAGGCTCCCACCCAGACTGGCTAACACAAGGAAGGACAGTGCTGATCATGAAAGACCCCCACAAGGGAACAGCACCATCCAACTACCGGCCAATAACCTGCCTCCCCACAACATGGAAAGTCCTATCAGGCATCATAGCCGCCAAGCTACAGGACCACGTGGGCCAGTACATGAGCACAGCTCAGAAGGGCATTGGGAACAACACCAGAGGCTCAAAACACCAGCTGCTCATAGATAGAGCAGTCACCCAAGACTCAAGGTCTAGACAGACCAATCTGAGCACAACCTGGATTGACTACAGGAAAGCCTATGACTCAATGCCGCACACATGGATCTGTGAATGTCTGGCGCTATACAAAGTCAACAGGACACTAAGGACCTTCCTTAAGAACTCAATGGGATTGTGGAAGACAACGCTGGAAGTCAACTCAAGACAGCTTGCACAAGTGGCCATCAAGTGCGGCATATACCAAGGTGATGCGCTGTCCCCGCTGCTGTTCTGCATTGGCTTGAACCCCCTCAGCCAGATAATCACAAGGACTGGATATGGATACAAGTTCAAGAGTGGAACTACCATCAGCCACCTCCTCTACATGGATGACATCAAGCTGTATGCTAAGAATGAACGAGACATCGACTCGCTAATCCACCTGACACGGATCTACAGTGAGGATATTGGGATGTCATTCGGACTGGAGAAGTGTGGCCGGATGGTAGTAAAGAGAGGAAAGGTAGTCAAGACTGATGGGGTGGAACTACCAGCAGGCCACATAGCAGACATACAGACCAGCTACAAGTACCTTGGCATCCCACAGTCACATGGGACTCACGATGAGGAGGCAAGGAAGACAGCAACATCCAAGTACCACCAAAGGATAAGACAGGTCCTGAAGAGCCAGCTCAATGGGAAGAACAAGATCCACGCCATCAACAGGTACGCCCTGCCAGTCATCAGATGCCCTGCCGGTATAGTGAGCTGGCCAAAGGAGGACATGGAGGCTGCCGATGTGAAGACCCGGAAGCTCCTCACAATGTACGGAGGTTTCCACCCCAAGTCCAACACCCAGAGACTGTACGCCAGCCGGAAAGAAGGTGGGCGGGGTTTGGTCAGTGTCAAAGCCACAGTCCTGGATGAAACCCAGAGCATCCAGGAGTACATCAGTAAGATGGCACCCAAAGATGAGCTGCTGAGAGAATGCCTGAGACAGCAGCAGCAGACATGGGAGGAAGATCAAGCAGAAGAAGTGCCATGGCAAGACAAGACCCTGCATGGGATGTACCATCGACAGATAGCTGAGGTGGCTGACATTAGGAAATCCTACCAGTGGCTGGAAAAGGCTGGACTAAAAGACAGCACTGAGGCACTGATCATAGCAGCACAAGAACAGGCACTGAGCACCAGATCCATTGAAGCAGGGGTCTACCACACTAGAAAGGACCCAAGGTGCAGACTGTGCAGAGAGGCCTCAGAGACAGTCCAACACATAGTGGCAGGATGTAAGATGCAGGCAGGAACAGCATACACTGAACGGCACAACCAAGTAGCTGGCATTGTGTACAGGAACATCTGCACAGTGTATGGGCTAGACCCTCCCAAGACCAGATGGGAGATCCCACAGAAGGTCGTGGAGAATAACAGGGCTAAGATTCTGTGGGACTTCCAGATCCAGACAGACAGGCAGGTACTGGCCAATCAACCAGACATCGTGGTAATAGACAAGGACCAGAAGACAGCGGTGGTGATAGATGTAGCAGTGCCAAGTGACAGCAACATCAGGAAGAAGGAGTATGAGAAGCTGGAGAAGTACCAGGGCCTGAAAGAGGAACTGGAGAGGATGTGGAAAGTGAAGGCCAAAGTGGTCCCAGTGGTGGTAGGAACACTCGGGGCTGTGACTCCTAAGCTGGGAGAGTGGCTCCAACAGATCCCAGGAACATCATCAGAGCTCTCTGTCCAGAAGAGTGCAGTGCTAGGAACAGCTAAGATACTGCGCAGAACCCTCAAACTCCCAGGCCTCTGGCAGAGGACCCGAGGTTGAGGATGACACATACCACCCATAGGGGTGAGAGGGGAATATTTGTTTATATATATATATATATATATATATATATATATATATATAATGTACGTGTACACACACACACACACACACACACACACACACACACACACACACACACTTTTGACCAAGATATCACAGGCCTGAAGAACCTCACTCAGGAATTTCTTCATTAACCCCATAATTTTGGAAAGGAAAGAAGAAAAAGTGAGTGATACCAGGGGTGTAGCCAGCCCCCTTTTTCTGGCTGGGTCCCTGAATCTGCAGGGTGGGCCTGGCCAGAGTAGACCTGCTTCCAGTCATGCGACGAGGACCTTTCTGACGATACTCCAGATGGTTGGGAGGAAGATGGATGGGGAGAAGCAGGCTGACTCCTGCTGCATAAGGGCAAGGAGCTGCCTGAGGCTGGAGGCGCACAGGTGGAGAGAAGCCCACCCTGGCCCATCTGCCCACAGTGTTGCTGCTTATGGCCATGGCCCAGATGCTGGCTGGTCCAGTGGCGGCAAGCTTGCATCACTGCTGGGTGCTGCGCCGGGCAAGGGTGGGCAGGCCTGCTGGTCAACTGGGTGGGCCTGTGCCAACCCAAGCCCACGTGCAGCAACGTCCCCGAGTGACACAAAGCAAGAGAGATACAGTATGTCACCATTTTAAATAGAAAGTTAGCTGAGTAACATAGAACCATAGAAGGCTAGGGTTGGGCAGGACCAGAGAAGGTAACCTAGATCAAATCCCCTGCTCAAAGAAGGACCAAACCCAGCTAAATCATCCCAGCCAGGGCTTTGTGAAGCCACACCTTAAAAATCTCCAAGTATGGAGATTCTAGCACCTCTCTAGTTAGCTCATTCCATACTTCACCACCCTCCTAGTGAACAAGCTTTTCCTAATATCCAGTGTAGACCTCCACCACTTCAACTTGAGATCATTGCTCCTAGTTCTGTCATCTTCCACCATGGAGAACAGTAACTCCATTTTCCCTGGAATCCCCTTTCAAGTAGTTAAAGGTTGCTGTTAAATCCTCTCTCATTTTTCTCTTCTGCAGACTAAACAAGCCTACCTCATATGGTCCCTCAGCCTTTCTTCACAACTCACACGTGCCAGCCCCACTAATAATTTGCCCTCTGCTGGATTCTCTCTAATTTGTCCACATCCTTTCTGTAGTGGGGGGCCCAAAATTGGACACAAGACTCCAAACGCGACCTTCCACTTCCCTCAATCTGCTGGCAAAGCTCCTACTAATGCAGCCCAATATGCCATTAGCCTTCTTGGCAATAAGGACACAGAGCATGTTATTTGGATGTTGAGGTGGAACATACTACTGCGATCAGCATAACACAGCTGTTGAATTCCTTTACACCGTAAGGATCGTTACTTTAGGGAAGTGACTTCCAAGGTACTTTTCACACTAATAGTATAATTCCTCAAGCTAGCAGTATTTCATCCTCAGTGTATTATATCCATAGAGATCTATATGCATATATTCATGATGTGCCCACACATCTATCATCCATCTTAAGTTCTTAAATAGTACCCTTTGCTATGGCATTGCTCACGGTGACACCTTAAAACAATCTCCATTTACAGAAACAAACACCACGAATATTGCCTTCTAGCTCCTAAAGCCCTGCATCATTAAACACCAGGTAATGACTGGATTCTTAACTGCTTTTCTCCTCAGATATATTAAAGGCTTTTTAAACAGCTGAATACAGTACTTGGAAACAACAATCCCACTGAAATGGACTGTTAATGAATGATTTATTAGAGTGGCAGCAGCAGCTTTCTCTGGGATCATTTCTTAATTAACAACCACTAACTAGTTGATGCCTTTAAAAAAAATGCAAAAAAGAAAAGATTTGCCCTTTCTTTCGTCTAATGGAGCAGAATTTTGAAGATTTCTATTCAGTTTCTGCATCAGGGCAACAGAAACCCAATGAGCCTACTTAAAGTGGCAGGCAATCTGTGTTATTCTCTATTTGCATTAAGTCATATGCCCCCCCCCAACAACTTGTTATCTGGAACCAAGGTAGGCAATCCTGTTTTGCTTTTTTAATAAAGGGGCAGGGCTTGGACCTTAGGAACTGGCAGAGTACTTGCGAACACTCTTCCCCTGGGCAAGTGAAGTAGTGCTGTGAACAGTAGAGGAGCAAGGGTCATCACTGAAACTGGACTGGAGAAAAGAGGACTCAGGAGAGATGCTGCCATGCCATAATCCACCAGTCTCCATCATTATGATTGTTTATGTTTCACGAGCAGGAAATGCACACGGATGTGCACAAAGGGTTTAATGTTCCATACAAAGAATGGTCTGCACAGTAAGGCACCTGAATCAGTACCTAGGTACTTAAAGAAATATTTTAGAAACTAACAAGTACTTTGAGGTGTCCAACCTAAGACACCACCATTTAAAAACTGGGCCCTAAAAATCGCTTCTCCAAATGGCTGATAGATAGTCTAAGATCTTGAACCTGTTCCCAGTCACTCAACAGATGGTTTAATAAACTACAAGAAAGCCGAATTAGATCCTCAGTGTGAGATCTGATCGTACAAGGTTCTGAGCACCCTTTGCTCCCCTCTCATCTACTAATGCTATAATTCTGTGAAAAACAAACAAAAAAAAACCAATTGAAAGTGTCTGTAAACTGATGTTCCTGGTGGCACTCATGTTGTGCTATACAAGCAGTGAAGAACAGATGCATTTACAAGCTCACCTTTTTTCAGTGTGCCTTTCTTCCCTCCCACTCTGCCAACAGTTAGTTCTCTGTTATATTTGAGTATGCTGGGATCTCTCTGTTTAATTCCTAAATCAGACTATGGTCTGCTCTGCAGTGCATTGCACTGGAGATGGTGCTTAGGCATGTTGACGGTCCTGGGAAGCGCCTTGCCAGGGTTTTGATAAGAGGAAGAGGAACACAACTGTTTTGTTGCCTTTGAAGAGGACGCAACATCCATGATCTTCTGGTACCTGACCAGCTCACTGATTAGTGTCGACAAAGCTCCTACCACATATGCATAGTCTGATTTCTATATCGGGGATGGGGGACAGCTCCTCAGGCCAACAGGGCCATGTGTGCCTGTGTGCAAACTTTGTGCCTGCCCAATCCCTACAGTATCAGTGGGCAACAACCCCCTGCTCTCCCAAATGACACCCGTGACCAGTCGAGCTCAGTGGCATTCTTGCACTTGCTCATCACTTACGCCCCAGGTTGTGGCTGGTCCCAGGCATCGGGGTAAGAGTAAATGGAGCTTTCTTGCACTCTATCCCTTGGTGCATCCACTCCGCTTTATGGTTCTGCTTTGATTATAATAGGATAGAAATACCCTGGACTGCCAACAAAGACTACAACCATAAATTGCCACAGGGAGTACAGGCCCCATCTGTTTATCTAGACATCGTTATCTATTCTAATTGAGACATTTATACTATGCTGATTCTCCCCTTATTCTTACCAGAAATCCTTGTTCAAGAGGACTGTGAGAAGAAGAGAGGCATAGATTGATAGATTTTAAAGGTCAGATGGGAGCATTATGAATTTATATAAGAACGCAGAAAGCAGCATACAGAAGACAAGGAAAGGTACACAGTGTTATTCCAAGCATCACACACCTAGAAAGGGATTAGCAAAAGAGGTCTTCCCATTTGCCACATAATATCAGAGGCCTGGTTACAGGAAAGGGGGTGGGGGCCTAGATTAAACGCATTGATTCTTGTAACGCTTTCTTACTTTTTAGTAATGTTTCAGTCGACAGCAGTCAGTATTCACCCAGTGCCAACTGATGGCTGGATGGCATCCAAATGACCTTAACGGCTTTAGAATATTGCCAGGTGAAATGAAGCTAGCGTGACTCTAAGCAGCACGCAACTGCAGTTTCAGATAATAATTCCTGCTGCTCCTCCATTTGTGCTGCACCAAAGAGATCAGAGTATGGACTGATGGGCCATGGGTGAAGAGGTTCTTTGGTTCAAGTCCCATTCACTCCCCACGCCCACTCTCAAGACAGCATCAGCACAAAGCTTAAACTACTAGTCCAAAGAGGCAGGCATGTTAGTCTAGTTCAGCAAAACAGAAAGGAATCTTGTGGCACTTTCAAAGGCTAATGAATTTATTTATCACATAAGGTTCTGTGGGAGAAAATCCCACTTCAGATGCAGGAGGATGGGAAAAAGTATAGGAAGCAGGGATAAATGCAGGGAAGTAAGTGTAATCACAGGATCAGGTAGGTCCAGGCTTCAAAGAGAGACTTCAGAATTAGAATCTATTTGCAAATTTGATACCATCATCTTGGGTTTGAATAGAGATATTTCTTGGCTTTCTCAAGATGAACAGTGATTGGCACCTCTCTCAGCCTCCCTATCTGTTGTTGCACTCAGTTTGAATCAATACAACCTGTTTGATTTGCTGAAATAATCTGACCTGATACCATGACGACACTTACTTCCTGTCCTTTTTCCCATCTTCAAGCAGCTGACAAAGTGGGATCTCTCCCACGAAAGCTCATGCAATGAATACATTTGTTAGTCTTTACAAATGTCACAAGACTCCTTGTTTGTTTTGCTGAAATTACTGGTTTGTGAAGAAACAAAAAGAAAAATAGCTGGGGGAAGAAAAAAACCAAGAGGCTTTGAATGCAAGAGAGTGAGGATTTAAATTTGAACCCAACCTCCTCTCACTGGGACTGAGAAAAAATACTGATTGCCACAGAGGCATTTAAATGACCTCTCAATGGGATGAAATAGGAAAGCAGAAGTGCAGGGACAGCAAAGAATTTGCCTCTAAAATGTAGTAATTGATATTAATTCTGGCACCTTGGGTTTCATTGTCAGTGAGGCAGATGAAATGACAAAGTGCACTTTCTGTTACTCCGTCATCCCCCACAATCACTTTGTCACATCTTGCTGAAAAAGTGACCTGACTTGCTCACCCATCATTCCCCATCTGCCTCACCTGTCACCTTGCGTGGTAACAGGGAGAAGCAGTTTATTTTCTGATCTCAGGACTGCATTCTGGCCTTGGTTTGCTGTTGGGTTTTTCTGTTTATGTTTTAAGTGATAGGAAAAAGAAAATCAGAATGCAGACAGAGCATGTGACTGCATGCAGAGGTCCCTGCTCTGCACCTTCCAGAGAACTTTACAAATGCTCATTAATTAAGGCTCACAAAAAACCCTTGTGAGACTATTAGATCTGTCTACTTCCCCTATGCTACCGACCGTGAAAGCAAGACACAGAGTGGCTATGTGCTTTGCACAAGTCACACTGTGAATCAGTGGCAAAAAGAGAAAAAGACCCCTGACATCTTGAGTCTCAGCCCCATTTTCTAACTAGCAAATAAAGTTCCTTCTCTGGCCATGACCCAGGCAGACTAAGAGCAAAATCCCTGTTTCTCACATCTTAATACGTGCAAAAGAATAGCTTAAGAAGGCAGGGGAGCTCAGGGCGTAAAACAGAAAACACTAGGGTGAAAAAAAGTTTTGGTCATCAAAAAGAGGCAAACAGGAATTAGCATTACGTCAGAATTTTAAAATTTCCAGATTTCAAGAATGGCACGACCGGATTTAGGTTAGGATGTTGAATCCGAGTACTAGTGATGGGCCAAAATCACTTTGTATTTTGGGAAGTGAATCTCCAGATTTGAATCTACTTTACAGTTTTGGTTCTGGGTCAGGTGCAGAATTGGAAAAGGCGTATTTCCCAGTTCTAGTTCAGGGGTGGCTGAGATCTCTTCACTTGTTAAGCTTTATGTGTGGGAGCTGGATGGTGTTAACAGCCTGTGATGTAAAGGAGGTCAGATTAGATCAGCAGCGCCCACATTTTTTGTGTCATGCCTCATCATTAGTGGGATGTGACCACCCTCCCCACTCCATTAGTGCACAGTTGGTTCAGCAGAGGAGCTTGGGGTGAAGGTAGAACTGGGGAGAGGGGAAAGCTGACCTGGGGGCACTGAGGGAATGAGGGCACAGATAGGCTGGAGCAGAGTAGGGGGGCAGAATAGGACTGGGGCTGGGATCTATGGCTGGGAGCAAGGTTGGAAGTGGAGCCACATCTAGGGACTAGGTCCAGGAGCCAAGACCATGGACCAGGAGCAGAGCTGGGGGTAGAGCTGGGCTGTGCGGCATTTCCTCTCTGTCCCCCAGCGGAGGCTGGTCCAGTCTCGCTGTGTCATCCCAAATGTTCCTCTGCACCCACCCCACACACAAGAAAGTGTTCATCCCACAATCTGGGGACCATTGGTCTAGAAGATCTGGTGGTTTCTTCTAGCTTTAACCTTTGACATTTGAATAGAAGGCAATAGTCTCGGGAGAACTACTTGCAAGATTCTGGGTCCATTAACCCTGAACTCAAACCCAACACCAAGCCCTGCTCAGCTTCTACCCCAAAGCGCTTACCATAAATCTAGCCTAGATTAAGATGCAAACACAACATAATCAGTCACCTCTAGTAAAAAGCACTGAGACTTGAAAACAATTTTATGTTAAGCTTCATAACAAAACAAACAAACAGAAAGCTGGCAGAAAGCTTCCCTCAGGCAAGGCTCCATGGTTGAACAATGGTTGGCAAATTTACCGGCTTATATATCCAATATGCATTTAGATGAAACCAACTTTGTCATTTAAAACAAAATCCCTTCAACTATACAGAGAAATCACTTCCCTCAGTGAAAGACACACACAGACTGCATTCTTGTACATTTGTTACCACTGTCATGTTGCATACAGCTTTATGTAAACAGCCAAGAATATAGTACTTGAGTAACTCTGAATTGTCAGAATAATAGTGCAAATAATATTGGGTCAGCATTTGTTCCCTATCCCCCGCCATTGGAGCTCTCATTTTATTTTCCATGTGCTTTTGACTTTTCAAAGCCTCTGCTGTTTGGCAAATTCACAGAGTTGGCTTCCAACTACCCTCAACTTAACTCTGTTGGTGATGAGATAATGAACATTTTAAACAAAACAAGTGAGGAAATTAAAAATTAACAGGCCACAAAACACTAAATGAGGCGGGAAGAATATCTGGTATGTTAGCAATATTCTCATTTTGTGAATGCGTGTAAGTATAAAGCTAGTGTATATAAAACCACAATCCCATTAATAATAATAAATATTTGCTACTTGTTTAGCACACAGCTCTCCTGTGTCCAGCATTCTTCCATCTGATCATTGAAATCCATGCAGAAATGCATAATGGTCATGTTACGGACAGCTGTTCACACTAAAGGAATGAATCCCACAGCACTATAGGTTTCCTTCATGAATAATTTTTATGCTCCACATTTTCAGTCCTTGTCAAACACGGCATCCCATATTTGGACCCTGGGAGGCTGAGAGATCTGCTGTAGGGCCTTGGATCTTACAGTGTTTTTAAGACCTTGCCTACTTCTTCACAACAACCTAGCAAGTTAGGTAAAATATATGTAGGAAACACTTCACTGTCCATCAGCACTTTAGGAATGGAAAACAGAATCTGTTTAATTGCACACAACTCAACTATGTTATAGATTAGAATGGGAAGTGAAGAATAATCTCCAGTTGATATTTGAGTGGGAAATTAATCAGGAATCCATGTAACACTGTAGGGCTCTGATGGGGGTCATATAACTTTATAGACAGATGCTCACCAAGGATTATATAGCATCTATGTGCCCTTTAAAATATTTCCTGCATCCACCCCACTTTACCTATAACAAAGTAAAGGCAGCAGAATTAATGCTCCAGCATTTTCCAATAAAGAGATCCGACTAGGACGTTCACATTTAAAAGGGTGCCAGCAGACTGAAGACCACAGACCCTGGAAACAGTAAGTGTATAAATCCTCCATCAACTTAATCAAAACAACGTGTATGACTCTAAACTTATTTCTGCCTCCAGGAACCCTCCCCCAAACAATATAATTCCTGTGGGTTACTCGAGTTTGGAGAAAACATAGCTACAAACCCAAAACTAAGTCCATGGCTGTGAAAAGTTTCACTGAGATTTCAGAACCTAGGCTGAATCTGGAGCAACTCTGTTCTTGCAGTATCTGAGGCTTTAGGTGCAAAGCATTCAAAATTTGCTGGTTTTGTGTGGTTTCATCCAGAGGCTGCACCTCATGCAATCTGAAGTTCTGCAAACCTGCCAAACAATTTCTTTTAGGTCTGCAAAACAAGTCTCAGTTTATGAACACTTTTTCTCCTAGTAATTTAAACCCACTCAGCCAGACCTTCAGCTGGTATGAATTGGTATAGCTCATGGGGTTTCCAGAGATTTAATTTAAAAAAAGAAGAGAGCAAAAGAAAAATGGGCCTGATTCTCCATTACCTTGGACCTTGTGCAATCATTGACATCAATAAAAAGTGACTGCACTAAAATGCTCCTATATCAGACTAGTGCCTTTTGATACCTGCTTTGCGCTGACTTTACAGTAATCCAAGACAAAGGGCATGGCAGAATCAGGTGCTGTGTTTTTTCTAGTCTCTGCAAAGTGGTGGGGATAGAACAGTCACCAGAAAGGGAGACAGCCATAAGTAGCTGTTTTATATACAATAGGAATCCCACACATATTTGTAGAGCCTGGCGTGGATACAAAATGCAGATCCTCATCCACTAATATCAGTGTGCCAAAGGGAAAGCCGTGTTAGTCTAGTAAAGCAAAGAGGCAAGGAGTCTTGTGGCCCTTAAAGACTAACAGATTTATAAATAAATTTGTTTATTTATAAATCTGTTAGTCTTTAAGGGCCACAAGACTCCTTACTTTTTTTTAATATCAATGTGTATCCAACCTGCTTTATGCACATCCACATTTGCACCACAGGAGCACATCTTCACACAGCACCTCTCAGGAGGAGCGTCTGGGTGGTCATGCCTGTATATTGTATAAGAAAGCTCCTGTGCACTCTATTATTGCTGCTGTTATGTTAATTGTATTTGTCAATCTTATGCAACAGTCAGGAAAACAAAAAGCAAACTATCTCAAGAATTAAGGATTCGGCAGTCCCTTCGGCAACTACTGTGACTCCTTCTGGGGCAGCCGTGTCCTGAACTGTTAGGACAGCGGGTGTCTCCCCCAATAACTGATCCACCACTATTTCCCAGGCTGCTGAACAGCTTATGGCTGCCAACGCTGTTCCCCCATCCCCTGATCAGTTCTTGGGTTGTCAGATGATCTGCGGTGGCCTGCCCGAGGGGCTGGCCTCTGACCCTAGGGAGAAGGGCTGGCCCCCAATCGGATGACAAGCCACCAAGCAACTGATCAGCAGCCACTTGCCTCACCCCTCTCTGAACTGCTGATCAGCAGCCAGATTCTCCAGTCCACTTTTGCTCCCCTGGGAGGGTGCGCGCAGAGAGAAGCAACCACAACAGGGCTCCCCGGACCCCAAGTCAGTTTCCTCATGTGGATACAGGTGTGGGGTGCAAGGGTTAAGGGCGACGAGGTAGTGCGGGGATGAAGGGCATAAGAGGAGCTGATGGAGCTCTCTGGCTGCCCAGCCAGTGTTTAATCTGTGCCAGGCCTGAGCCCTGACACCTTTTCCACTACAAATTAAGCACTGCTGGGCTATTATCTGCCCTGACTTGCAGGACTTGATCTTAGATATCTTTCTTGGAACAGCTGGTTTTCTTTGAAATATTAGCGTATAAAAATATTAATTAGCCACAGTTTCTGGCTTGCGGGATGTATGAGTCTCATTAATGGTGCAAACAGAGTTAGAGAAGGCTCTCTTGGAAGATGCACCAGATGCAGGGGTGGAATTCACAAAGCATACAACTCCACTGAGAAGGGGAAAGTCGTGCTCGTCTTGTCTCCATCGTTCCAGCGGTCACATGTTTTCATTCTTTGTCAGTTTCAGATTGACATACTTTGACACTTCACAATTATCACTTCCATCTTTGCTATCCAAATCCTCAAACTCTGTGTGGCCATTTTGTCTCCTCTTGTGACAGGTCTGTGCAGCTGATGAAAAAAATTGTCAGATGTATTGCAGGAATATTTTCCTCCTACAATGAGACAAGCCTTTTGGTCTCTTGATAAACATCCTGTCTCTTTTCTTCAGTCAAAGCTTTCATTCCCTTCATTCATGAGTGCACGAAAATCACTACTCAATGTACAGGCTTCAGTTCAGCGTTTGAGATTTTGCAAGGCCTTGGATTTCAGTGGACTTAGACTATCTACATCAGTGGTAGAAGGATGGAGAAGGTTTTTCAGTCTTTTGTGCCAAATGGGCACCCAGAGGAGAGCAGGCTGCCATGACTGCTCTTAATCATCTGATGTTTTCTTGAAGGGCTGCAGGAACTCTTATTAAGACACTGTAGGTCTTGTGGTCAAACCTATTAATGAGCTGAACAACCCCCTTGTCTGTCAAAATTTCATATATTCGGTCCCAGGGCTCTTTGATTGTCTTGAACATGAGTAGTGTGCTGTTCCATCATGTTTCTACATCTCCTTTCAGAGACTGATACAGCCTGCTTTGAAGTCCAGATCTCCTAAAGTAACAAGATCACAGCATGCCTGGATCATTGTTATGCCTTCCTTTTTCTGGTGTCCAGTTTTGGTCGTGTGCTCAAGTATGATATTTTAGAAGCTTGTTCACACTTAGGACTTGACAGTTTCACCCATGTTCAACTCCTTGGTCTGTAACGAAAATCATCTGGTATAGCTGTGTTTATTGAATCTTCTGAGTGCCTGAATAACAGCCGAACAATTTTCTCTGCAGTTTTTGGTTTCTCACTGTCGAATAGTCATGCAAATCACCCATGCCACCATTCCTAATTGTTGTGGCTGTATATAATGAATAGTTACTCCCAAATATGCAACTGTTCTGAAATCATCCATCCACAGAGTGAGTGTAACCCTCTACTTAATGGTGCCAATAACGGTTTTCCGCTCTGTCGAGATGTGTTTTCTTTTTTCTTCTGTCATGATAGCAGCAAGCCAGGCTAATATTGTGAAAAGTGGCACGTGCATCCATTTTTCCATCTTTGGCACCCATTTTAATCAAACATTGAGAACGTGTGAGGAATGCATCACCACTGACTACCTCAAAAGATACAAACTATAATTCCTGAGTCACAGTTCTAGTCATGTCTCATGTGATAGTGCCACATTTCTTGATGAAGATCTTCACCAAACTGGATCTGATTCTGGTCTACCCTTACGTTTATGTAAGTACGAAGTACCAGTTTTATGGCTACTAAAAAGTACAGACTTTTTACATTTGATACATGTAATATATACAGCCACAGTATCTCTCTTTTCTTCAGTAAGAAATATGAATGTATTCCATATTGGTGTCATGCTGAAGAAATGACACAAGGATTTAAAAAAAGCAGGGGGGACTTTAACCAGGATTGGCATAACTGGGGTGCATGGTACATGATTCTGTGCTGGCAGTGATGATGAAGCAACTCCAGACCCCAAGGACTGACTCAATCCAGCTGCTGTTGGACAGACTGTGCTGCTTGAGGAGCCTGGGACTGGCTACTGATCAGCTATTTGGCAGCCCCCCATCAGCTATTTGGCAGCCCCCCATCAGCTGTTTGGCAAAGGCAGCAAGCGCGGAGGCAGCAAGCCTCTAATCAGTTGTTCAGCAGCTGGCAAGAGGGGTAGGGCTGGCTGCTGATTACGTGAGTGGCGGTGATGGCAGCTGAGGGACGGGCAATCAGCTGAGTGGCAGCGGTGGGCATAGGGGCTGGCTGCCAATGGCCGCAGAACAGCTGATGGGCTGGGGTTTGCCATGGGACGGCTGATGCCGGTGCAGGGGGGCTAGCCACCAGCCACTGATCAGCTGCACAGAATCCTGATCACTTCTTCCTCTGCCTGGAGCTGGCTCCAGAAAGCTGGAGCTGCAGACCTGCATCCAATCTACAATCTGTGAAAATGGATATCCACGAATCTGCAGGGCTCTGAATATTTAGTTATTAAAGGCCTGATTGTTCACCACTGATTTGCCATTTACTTTAGAAAACACAGAATCAAGTTCTAAATTATTTTCTCATTCTCACTCTGTTTCTTTTATCACCCCGTCTCTGAATTTGCTCTATTTTTTTTTCCACAATGCTTTTTCAATTGATTTTTTTCTTGATTTTTTCCCTGCCTCCTTTTCCCTAGTCTCCCCTACCGTCAATGGAGCACAAATCTAACGATGATTGAATGCAAACCACTGTGCTTACATAGATTCAACTTTTTAGGACCATCTCTCATTTCAAGATGTAATCGAGCAAAATGCGGCACATTCAGTGGAGTGTGGCTTTGACTTTTTTGCTTTCATGAAACTCTAAACTGAAGCTAAAACTCAGGGGAAGTGAATAGATGGACACAGCAAACCCTAAACTCCACATTTTTGGAAGGCCTCAATCCTGAAAGATGTTCAGAGATCAAGACTCTCAGTGGCTATAGTTGGAGAGGGACATGCTAAGTTCTTTACAGGACAGGGTTCATTGGGCCTAACAAACAGCCATAAGCATATGAAACTCTGTGTCTAGAAAACCAAACATGCACACATCATCAGTTTTGGGCCTGTTGCCTGCAATGGCAGAAGAAAGTAATCTAACTGGTTTACTCGGCAACACGTGTTCTAATCTGGCTATTGAGGAAGGAACCATTTGAAGCTTTGAGTGTTTTCCATGTCCTAAGGAAGATTCAATATCTGTAAAACAATTTAGGCAGCTCAGTGATATTTAAAATGTCTGACCAAATCCTGGCTCAGATTGTGGAAATGAAGGCAAACAATTCCTAAGAGTTTAAAAAAACTTTGAACCTACTCCTTTGAAAGTGGTCAGGAAAACAAACTTTTGGATTCAAACTTGACTCTTGAGACCCTGTGATCTTTGTGTAAGGGGTCAAGTAAACTCAAGAGCATCCCTATGCAATGACACGGGAGGCTCTTCATTTTGAATGGTACCATCAAGTTGTACATGTGATCCCGCTGAAAAGACATCAGTCTATTGAAAACAGTTGCCAGGGATCAATTCAAATCTTACTTGGCACTCCTGGCTGCTGTTAGTTTGGCATGCACATGTGCTTTCTTTCCATGAGCCATCCTAGGCACTGTGCGGATAGCTCGCTCAGCAGACTTTGATGATATTGCCCAGAAAGACCACAGATTTAGTTCTCTGGTGAAGGCACTCAGCCCTCAATACACAAATACTAGCTCACCAAGTCAATGTCCACAAGTGCACTAACCTGAGTGCCCAGTAGCAGTCAGCCACGGGACTTTCTGCCACCCCCTAGGTGACCAAAAGGTTTCAGCAAGGCACCCAAACATTTATAGACAAAACCAAACAATCTGGGATAAACAACCTACCATCATGTGTTACCTGCCTTAGCTGGGGTTGCTCCTGCTTCGAGCAGGTTGTTGGAACTTGGACTAGATGATGTTGTCAGGTCACTTCCATCCCTACTCTTCTATGAGTCTATGTGTCATGACATATTTGTTACTTCGTCTTGTACCTGTCACTTGATGATTCAGAAAAAAACATTACTGTTCATCGTTTTTGTCTAGCCATCTTATCTTTTGCTAGGTTGGTGTATTTTTGGTTAGCCTGCTGGAATGTCTTCACATAATTCAATGTCTTTTAGTGACAATAATAGTACCCGAGTCCATCAGACACTGAACTTAGAGGCATTTGATTTAATATATGGCCTAACTTTGGTTCACAGCATCTTGTTTAAGCCTCAGGTTTGCACTAGGCATAATGCCCTATGAGTGGTGTCTAAATGTGTGTGTGGAGGGTCCTCCAAAGGTGAAATGCAAAGTTCAAGTGCTTACAAAGCTATTCCAAATCAGTAACTTTCAGGTCCCCTCTTTTTATTCTCTGCTCCCCAGCTAAGCCTGCACATCTGCAGTTTGTCACCACAAAGGACAGTTTTACATTTCTGATGATTGCCGAGGGAATATCACAATACAAGACTGCCACAGATATTCAGGTAGAGGTTGTACTCCATACCACACCATACACTGAACCCAATCCTGTCATATACCATACCACACAATATTCAGAACCTGATCCTGCTGTTACTGAAGACACGGGGGGCATGATGAGACTCAAAGTCAAATAACCGAGTAAATGCCTCAAGACAAAACCTAGCTGAAGACCTGTCGTGCCTGGTCTGGTTAAACAAAGCTCATCAATCCCTTGTTACAGAGTAATAGGAACATCTCTTGGTATATCACCACAGGTGGCCCTCTTTCTGTTTTCTTCTTTCAGAAAAAAAAGCGTGTTTGTTCCCCATGTTTTCAACTCATACTTTATACTTACCCACTTTCCTTCAGCCTAACCTTTCAAAAGACTTTTCAAATATTAATGAATTAAGCTTAAAAAACCCCAAACCTGTAGTAGGTAGACCCCATTTAACAATGAGTAAACTGAGGTTAAGAAAAGGTGAAGCTACTTGCCCAAGATCATACATTAATTTAGCAATGAACCTGGGAACAGATGCCAAGAATTCTGGCTCATGCACTGCTACCTTAACCACGACTCACAGTCCCCTCTTGTGCCTTGTGTCTGCTGAATGTGACTGCTTTGAAAGTAACAGATCATTGGTCGGTGTAAGCTCAGATACAATTAAAAGAATATTCCTCCCACCCCCCTTAAAATGCACAGCATCTCTGAAATTCTTAATCATCTAGGCTTTATAACTCTGTTTTATTACTTTCCAAATATACAATACTCATAAAAAAGGTAATTGCGTCTTTACAATAATGCCACTTCGTAATGTTCACTGACAAGGGGAATTATCATCATAGAGCAGAATACGATGGTTTGATTGTTTTGATCCTTTACCTAGTATCAGAAAGTTTTGAGGGCAAATGTTAGGCCTAAATAATAAGCCTGTGCTACTTAGGAAAATAGATTTGACTAACAAGCAATGGGTATCAGTGGATGAAATGGTACAGCCTGAATGCACTGAAGAAGTACGTCAAACAATGATGATCTGGGTTAAAACCTTATTAAAATGAATATAGAGGTCCACATTTATGCCTTGAGCCTGCATTGCCTAATGCACTGGTTTTCAAACTTAGGGTCGGGACCCAGTGCTGGTTTGCAGACCCTCAGGCACTGGGTCATGGCAACCCCTGCTGCTGCCACCAAATAAGTGGAATGCATTGCTCAAAGATGTAATTGTTGGGTTGTGGGCATAAATGATTTTTTCAACTAGGTCCCAAGGAAAAAAGTTTGAAAACCACTGGCCTAGCGCACGGGCAGATGGCTATGGAAATCCTGAACTCCTTGAGTAACTAGTACTACATTGGAAAAAACACACTTAAGTGAACGAGGTGCTGAGTACCCAGCTCTCACAATGACTTTACGTGGAACCCCTTGGTGGCAGGTATTGTAGGCCAGCCACCCTGAGCAGGCAGGTATGGCACACCCACACCTCACCCTGAGGTTCCCACCTCCTTCTGCTGCATCCCACTCTTCTGCTGTGTCCTCGGTGACGCTCCACTTCCTATCCTTCCTCAGCCTCTCCTCTGAAGCAGAAGTGTGAGTCTCCCATGACAGCTGGGGTGAGTCAATTAGAATTCAACTGATTTTATGACTCCCAGCCATCAACATAAGGTCTTTTGAATTGCTGAGACCATGCACGAACAATGACTAAAACTGGGCAAGGAAGCCTTACAATGGACATCTTGTTAAAATTTCTGTTTTAGACCTAGAAATCGAAATAGAATCCTGGATGAAGAGAGCAGAGAATACAGATTTAGGTTAGCTCAGGGCAGTAATTATTGATCCTTGATTTCTCTTTCTGCATTTTTAGTTTGAGTTTTGTCTGATCATGACCTCCCTGTATCTTGCATTGCATGTGTACCTATGTGTATAGCTGCGGAAGTGGCACCACATCCATCTACCTGCCAGCGCATCCTTCTATACACAATGGGCTCTACTATGGCTACGGGTCACGAGTCTGCATGGTAGGGTGGAGGGGGCAAGGCCACACTTGGGAGGCATAGGAGTATATAATCCTGCTGTCTTACCCTTTCATGTGTGGGCCCATGATGAGGGGCGAATATCCTTGCTCTCTCCCAGCTGCTGGGGCACAATGTGTATGTGCACTGAGGTAGCCATCCCCACACTGGCCTTGGAGAAGGGACTGTGATTTTGACAGGAGTGTGGAGGGCATGTGAAGGAGTGTTTTGGATACTTACTCCATTGAATGCATCTGTATTTGGACTGTCACAGTCAAGACCTAGCTTTGCAAGTATAAAGGGTGGGATTTTCAAAAGCACCCATGCCCCCTGGTTCTCAATGAGTCTTGTTCTCCTACATGCTTTTCTGAAAATCTCATCCAAAGCCGTTAACCCACTTTTGATGCAATATAAATTATAAATGATCTCATTTACCAAAAATCCATCTCCAGTGGTGCATTCAGACGTTCTATGGCCAGAAGGCACCATTATGATCATCTGGTCTGACCTCCTGTGTAACACAGGCCACAGAACTTCCCCAAAATCACTCAGAAAAGCATCCAGTATTGATTTAAAAATTGCCACTGATAAAGAATCCACCATGACTATTGGTAAATTGTTCCAATGATTAATATCATTAAAAACATATCCCTTATTCCCAGTCTGATTTTGTATGTCAACTTCCAGCCATTGGATCATGTTGTACCCTTCCCTGCTATACTGAAGAGCCCATTATTAAATAGTTGTTCCCCATGCAGGTACTTATAGACTGTAATCAAGCTACCCCTTAACCGTCTCACTGTTAAGCCAAATAGATTGAGCTCCTTAACTCTATCACTGAGGCATATCTTCTAATCCTTTATTCATTCTCATGGCTCTTCTCTAAACCATCTCCAATTTAGACTCATAGGGTACGTCCACACAGGCTTCTTATTTCGAAACAACAGAGGTTAATAACAGCTATTATTTCAAAACCATTAAACCTCACATCTAATCGAAATAGCTGTTGTTACAAACCGGTTGTTTCGAAACAACTGTTTCGAAACAACATGTCCGAATGGCCTTGTTTCAAAATAACCATTTTGAAACAAGGGCTATTTCGAAAGCAGGCTTTCCCTTAATTCGAATTAACAAACTGTTAATTCAAATTAACTCATTTTGAAATCAGGACTTTATTTCAAAATAACTCATTTCAAAATAGGTTATTTCAAAATAATGATGTATGTGTGGACATAGCCATAGACTTTAAAGTCAGAAGTGGCCATTATGATCTAGTCCGACCTCCTGCACAATGCGAGCCACCCACCCTCTCTTGTAACAGACCCCTAAACTATCACTGAGTTACTGAGATTCTCAGAGCATAGTTTAAAGACGAAGCTACAGAGAAGCCACCAGCAAGTGACCCGCACCCCGTATTTCTCAAACTGTGAGTACCGGAGACAGATAAATAATTCCAGCACAGCTGAATCAATGACAAATACAGAGATATGCTAATTCCATCTCAGTAGGGCTGCCATGGAAGCAGAAGAGTTGCTTTTACTGTCATCTTTTAACAGTATAAAGATCGTATACTACTACTATTAATAATGATCACTACCACAGTAGTTAGCATTCGAGATCTCAAAACACAGTCAAGAAGGTCACACATAGAATCATAGAATCATAGGGTTGGAAGGGACCCCACAAGGTCATCTAGTCCAACCCCCTGCCAAAAAAAGCAGGACCACTCCCATTAGATCATCCCAGTCAGTGTTTTGTCCAGCTGGGACTTGAACACCTCCAGAGATGGAGATTCCACCACCTCCCTAGGCAACTTATTCCAATGCTTCACCACTCGCCTAGTAAGGAAGTTTTTCCTAATATTCAGCCTGGACCGCCCCAGCTGTAACTTGAAGCCATTGCTTCTCGTTCTGCCCTCTGTTACTACCGAGAACAGTCGAGCTCCCTCCTCCTTGGAGCAACCCTTCAAGTAGTTGAAGGTTGCTATCAAATCCCCCCTCAGTCTTCTCTTCTGCAGGCTAAATAAGCCTAGTTCCTTCAGTCTTTCTTCATAGGGCTTGTGCTCCAGCCCTTTGATCATTTTGGTTGCCCTCCTCTGGACTCTCTCTAATTTGTCCATGTCCTTTTTGTAGTGGGGAGCCCAAAACTGGACACAGTATTCCAGATGTGGCCTCACTAGTGCAGAATAGAGGGGAATGATCACATCCCTCGATCTGCTGGTAACACTTCTTCTGATGCAGCCCAGTATGCCGTTGGCCTTTTTGGCAGCAAGAGCACACTGCTGACTCATATCCAGCTTCCCATCCACCATGACTCCCAGGTCCTTTTCTCCAGTGCTGCTATTTAGCTGATCACTCCCCAGCCTGTAGCAGTACATGGGGTTTTTTCGTCCCAAGTGCAGGATTTTACACTTATCCTTGTTGAACCTCATGAGATTCCTCTTGGCCCACTGCTCCAATTTGTCTAGGTCTCCCTGAATCCTGTCTCTGCCCTCTAGGGTGTCTACCGTTCCCCCCAGTTTGGTATCATCTGCAAACTTACTAAGTGTGCAATCTATCCCATCATCCAGATCATTAATGAAAACATTGAACAGAACTGGCCCCAGGACCGACCCCTGGGGCACACCACTTGTTACTGCCTGCCAACTTGACATGGACATCAATATTCCCATGGGGAAAACAGAGGTACCGGGAGGTAAAGTGATTTGCCCCAAATCACACAGTGAGTCAGTGGCGGAGACCAGAAGAAAATTCAAGCCTCCAGTACAGTGTTCTCTCTTATCTTTTCTGTTGACATCTTTTGCCACAATAAAGAACATTCAGGCTTCAGAAAAGTGAATAGAGAAATCAGCATTTCACCCCATGCTCTTTTTAGTCTCATCCAATTTGCTCGTGAAATGAAAATCTAGCAAGAGGAATGTTTGATGGCTGTGCATGTTAATATGCACTAAAACAAGTGCCTTCATTATCATCTTCAATGCTGGCTTTTCCCTTTTACCAGAGACATGGTGTGAAGGTTAGTATTAAGGTCAACCACACTCCGTGTTCACTAGTTTATTTCCAGATTTTGAGCTATTGGTACTGAGCTTGTTCAGGAAATCATCCCAGTGCATTGCAAGACTGATCAATAGTCTGTTGTTCTTTTTGCATATTAAGAAAATAACATTACAGAAATATATTTTTAAAAAATAGGTTTCAATCTCCCCCAACCTTTGAGCTAAATCTCTACAGGCAGGTTCTTTGATTTGTTTCTACACTGCCCTGCTCCCTTTAGTGTCCAAAGTAGGTTTTCTAAGTTTGTTTGTTTTTTTTTCTGTATGTAAACAAATGTATGCCACAAAGACACTTTGAAAGCTCTCCCCGCTGGATTTTCTGCATGCATGGTGTCAAACTGTCTTTTCACATTGCAGGGTTTTAAGAAGATAAAAAGGCATCATGGCACCATGGTAGCAGTTCAACTGTGGCATGTAGCAGCCAAATGCTTCTTCACAAGAGCATCTCAGCAGCATACCCCATTGCATGCGCCTTCTGTTTAAGATTCCACTCACGCTTCTGCGTGGTACATCATGGTCACCGTTTTACAGAAAACCCAGAAATTTGCTAAGGCACAGCTCTGTATGCTTCTGCCAACCAATATTTGTCCGTGCAGATTCTTTTGGGTATAGTATATTCCAAGGGTTCTCAACCGCTTTGTGGGGACATATTACTATCTCACCACACAGTGGTATTTTGCAGAGAGCCAGGGAAATAGCTGGATTTGGACTTGGGGTGGTGGGTGGGCCGATGTGTCCTCTGAGGTCATGATATACCATTGCAACCTGAAAAAGTTTGAGACCCACTGGTATATTCTACTTTGTTTCATGTCCTAATATTTTGTTATATTGCTGTCTCCTAAAAAATGAAATATAATGCTACCACACTTTCTAAATATTATGATGAATGATGTTAAATTTCAAAGATGCTAGGACAAATAGTGGCTTATATTATTGTGGTGGTAACACACATGACTCCACTTTCCCTCCAAATGACTCCACTTTCCCTTCAAAGGCTGAGATACTGGCCAGTTTCTATTTCACTGCTCAATTGCTAGGAAAGGGAGGCCCAGATCTGAGATAGAAATAATGTTGCATGACAATTCGTTAACACTGTTCATTCTATTTGCTCTTCAAAGTGTGGACGTTGGTTTTATGCAAATAAATGGATAGCTTAGTAGTGAAATGCCTTTCAAAGCAATTGCAGCTGACATTTTGTGAGTCTGCTTGTTGATAAAGAAGTATGGGTCATTGTTCATTATATATTGAAATATGTACAACTAACTATCCGTATCACCCAGAAAAAATCCATAAACATATTGTATTTTCATTTCCCATCTCTATTAGCAATACTGTTCTAAGGGTAGGGCATTACTGGAACCAATGGATAGATAACTTTAATGTCCATCCAGTGAATCTGTCAACTCCTCCTAGCAAGTCATCAGTCTCTAGGGAACTCTCTGTACCTCAATCACTGATACCTCATTAAGGCCTGTTTCACACACAGACTCTGTACCAATGTAACAGTTTGGGGAAGCTCCGTACAACTGAGGAACTCTGGATTACTTGTACGAAATTGCTCAACGCGCAGTGCATAAACCATAGGCTGACACAGTCCCAGACACATATCAGCCACCTTCAAGAACCTACAGAACAAACAAAGTAGGTATTCATTGTAATGAGTGTATTCGAGCCACAACAAAAATGACTATGTGAAAGAAGATTCCTGAATGGGAAGAAAAACAGTTCAAACCATGTTGATATGCAGAAAGAGTGCAATGGAAAATACAAAGTCTCCAAACAGGAAAACAAATGGACAGTGATGCTAAACCAAGAATTTAAAGAGACAAAGAAAGCTTGAGTAGGAGAAAGGAAAAAAGGCATGGGCTTTTGGATGATGAGGAAAATTTTTTGACTGTGGGAGTAGTCAAAGTCAAAGGAAGCTCTCTGGGGGAAAAAGCAAACTCCAAATCCAAAAGAAGCCATGAGAAAGGAAGTGCAGGAGAAAAGATTTGGAATCCTGAAAGGATACAGACCCTAATCCTGAAGAACACACCAAAGTGGCAAGGAAATGGAGGCAAGTTATTCCTTGTACAACTAAGGTAAAGAATTATTCATTTTCCAAAGTTTTGCAAAATATCTGTGTTAGATTCTTCAACCATCACACTTAATATATGAGGTAATCCACAAACCCACAAGATTAGAGCACTAGGAATGGCTGTTTTTAAGAAGGGGTGGACAAAATTGGCTCACAGCTAGGTGCCAGCAATTCTAGTTTTGGTAGCCAGAGAGGTGCTCGTCCATTACATTTCTGCAACAGAGCTAGGTGACAGGCTGCTAAAACTGGTAGTCATGGCGACCAGAAATGTATTATTTGTTGAGGCCTGTTTTACGCTACTGGGGAGTCTGGGGAAACTACCTAGATTCAGGATCTAGCCAGTCTGTCCTCTCAGAAAGAGGGAAAGGTTAGCAAGAGGATCTGTATCCTGGAAGTATGTCTAGAAACCCCATAACTGGAGTCTTGTCTTAAAGCAGTGGTTTCAAACTTAGGGTTCCAGTACTGGGTTGCAGACCCTCAAGCAGTGGGTCGGGTCGCAGCACCCTTTGCTGCCACTGCCACAAGACTGGAGTACATTGTTCAAAGATGTAATTGCTGCTTTGTGGGCATGAATGACTTTTTTCAACTTGGTCCAGAGGAAAAAGTTTGAAAACTGGTGCCTTAAAGAACCATGTCCAGCATGCAAGGACCCAAACACAGAAGCCTGGTGAGTGTCCAAAAGGGGGTGCGTTCCACCCACATGGGAATAAGCTCTATTAGCGTAAGTGTGTCCCAACAAGTAAGGAAGGGTCATGCCACTTAAATTATATTGGCACAGGTTAGCTGTACAATTTGTGCATGTAGACAAAGCTCAAATTTGCTTTCTTTCTTCATCAAGAACTTCCATGACAAACCCAGCGCAACTATCCTTATGATCCAAAATGTTTCCCTGTGTCTCAAAACTAAGGCCAGATCGAAAACAAAACTCAATGGCTCTCTTGGTTCGCGATCTGTTCAGGGTAAAGGTTTAGGGGATGTCTCACATCTGGCCATGCTGGTTACCGTGGGTCCACAGTGCCACAGGGGCACCAAGGAATCCCACAGCGGCAGGGTAAGGAGAAGTTGAGGCATTGCTGCTGCTGGACCAGGCAGAGGGGGAGCAAACTGCCTCTCCACCCACATGCAGAAGGAGGCAAGGACGGGAGGTGCTGCTGCTAAATTGGGCAGAGGTGAAGCCTCCCCTTTCTCTGGAAGAGGAAAGATGGGACGGATGTGTACATCCCTGAGGCTATCATAAGCATGTCTGGAGTGAAGGGAAGTTCGTAGGGCACCAATTCAATTTTGGAAATTTTCATTAAAAATAGTGCTGTCCCTCACTGGGTGTGTCATTCCAAGGTGTGTTCTTTCTGAGGGCCAAGGGGCTGAGAGGTATGGCTTGCTATATAAGATAAAATGGTTCCGATGTGCTGACAATAGGGGAAAATCACAGCAATCAGTGAGAACAGAACTGGCTTTTTATAAAGCAAGAAAGACAGCTTAATGTTTTAAGGTAAGAGCTTGTCTTCACTGCCTAGTTAACTTGTGTGTTGCCCTTAACTACAATACTGTTCGCTCACCAAAAAAACCTTCAACTCAAGCATGGCTGTGTTTTAAACCAGTGGCTCTCAATTTTTTTTTGAAGGATGCGATACACTTTGCGGTGTACGTGACCCTACAGGACACACCAGTCACCGCCTGAGACCAACTTCAGCCCTCCATACAGCTCTCCACAAAACGTTTACTGCTGAACACAGTAATGAGCCCCAACTCAGTGGTTGAGAACTGCTGCTTTCAACTCACATTTGCAGACCTAAAAAGGGGTATAGGCTAAAACTCAAGGAAACAGTGCTCATCAGCTGCTAACTCAGGCCTCGACAAATCTGGTTTTGGTCACCATGCTGACCAGTTTTAGTAGTCTGTTGCCTAGCTCCACTGCAGAAATGTAATGGAGGAGTGCCCTGTGGCAAATAATAGTAAAATTGCTGGTGCACAGCTATGAGCCAATTTTATCCACCCCACTGCTAACTTGACCACTCTGAGGTATCACCACAGGTTAGCACCACTTGAATGACATTAATCCTCTAACACCTTCCCACAATTCTCCCTTTGTGCCCAGAAGGGGCAGGCATGTTCTCCCACCGTTCACTGAAAGAGAATTAATAAAGCAATTCTTTCTGCAGTGCAAAAAATCATGAGTTGAGCCTGTGGTAGGCTTCGTGCCTCCCATGAATGAGTGGACACACACTCAAAAGTTTTATTTTGTAGTATGGCTGCTTTCACTCAAGCAAGGTAAATTGGAAGGAGTATCTTGAGAGAAAATACCTAGAGCTAATTGTGCAGTTAAGACGGACTCTGAGGGTTGGTCTGTACAGTAACTAGATGCCCTCAGCCAACTTGAGCTCTGGGCTTGGGCTGAGGAGCTGTTTCGTTGCTGTTTAGAAATCCAGGCTCAGACAGGCACCTGGGTTGTAGCACTCTGTGAAGTGGGATGACCCAAGAGCTCAGGCTCCAGCCGCAGGTGTCTAGCTGCCATTTAGACATATCCTGAGAGTGAAATACTTTAGTGCTCTGTGTGTGTGACCTGTGCAATCATATCTACATGAAAACAAATGGCCAACTTATAAAACAGTGCTCTTGCACACTGGGTCTATATTTTAATACAGATTAACAGATGCAATATGTTAGTTTTAAATAAAATATATCATATGGGGGTCATCTTTAGAGGCTAACAAACTACCGATCCACTCTAAAAAGCCCACAATCTATGTCTCAGCACAAATACTGTCTCACCTTTACGAATGGGAGACATTTTTTTAAAAGATGGTTCCCTGCTTTGCATTTCAGTGGGACACTGAAAACTGAACTATGTTCGTCCAGAATAAACAAGGGATATGTTTACATCAGGCAAACTTAGTTCGGACTTGTTAGTCTGAACTAAGAAGTTTGAGCTTAGTTCGAACTAACCCAGGGTTACTTCAAACTGACCTTGTGCTTCTAAGTTCAAACTAATGCTTAATTTGAACTAGAACATACAGTTAGTTCAAACTAACCAGCCTGGTTTGAACTTCTTAAACACATTTCTTGGTTCGAACTAAGAAAAAGAAAGCCTAGTGTGGCCATGGGCTAAATTAGTACAGAATAATCCTCCTTAGTCCGGACTAATTTGCCAGTGTAGACATAGCACTTTTAAAGACGAACAAATTTATTTATTGCATGAGCTTTCATGGGAGAAAAATCAAATGTCTGACCAAGTGGGATTTTCTCCCACAAAAGCTCATGCGTTAAATAAATTTGTTAGTCTTTGAAAGCACCACCAGATTCCTTGTTTGTTTTGCTGAATCAGACTGACATGGCTCCTCCTTTGGCACTTGTCATCCTCCAGAGAATGGATCTCTAGAATTGGCTGGAGAATTTCTTTTGAATCAGCTATTTGATTTGTTCTGTAAATTTCTCCATAAAAAGCGCTTTTTGTTTCCACCACATTGACAAAGCCTTCAGTATCTTAAGCCCATATGATCCTGATATTTCAATCATCCTTTCATGAGACATTAGTTGAAATATTTTACCAGGTGGTCACTGTGTATGAGACTGCTGTTTTGCTTTGTGCCCCAAGCAGCAGTAGTGCTAGCTTTATTTTTATTAACAGTTACCTTAGAGTGCAATTTCTTTTAGTAACGCAGAAAAAAGCAATTGCTATCCAGGTACCTTTTCACAGACTTTAATAAATCAGATTAAACGCCCAGCAGAAAAATGCCTTTTCATTCCTGTGAATTTAGTGAGCCAAATCCTCAGCTAGCGTAAATCAGCGTAACTCCATTGAGTTCATGGAGTTCCAACAGCGCAATCATTAACCTAGATGAAGTCAATGGCCTGAAGCCAAAACACACTCAGCCACCCAAAGCTTGTGGATGGAGTAGGGGCTGGAAGTCAGATCTCCCAAGCTCTAGTCCAAAATTTTGCCATTGACTTAAGGTGAGACTTTGAGCAAGCCATTTACATGCACAATTTTCAAAATTAAATAGTCATAATTAGCAGGACTTTAAATGCAGCCAGGTCTGCTGCGTGCACAAATGGCCATTTGGGTGCATTGCTGTCCATGCACACACACATGCAGGTAACCTATGCATATTATCACAGAAGTTTTGTGAGTTATGGTTATCACAGACATTGGAGATAGAAAAGCACTGTTGAGATGTCTAGTCCATTGTTCTCAACCTCTTGCAGCTCGTGACAGATCTGGCTGCATGCACAATCTTATAGGACACACCAGGCAACCCCCTCTCAGGCCACATCCAGCCCTCCATTGGTCTATACAACACACTTACTGCTGTGTGGTGACAGTAATGTGTCCCAACATGGGCTGAGAACTGCTGGTCCAGTTGTATTGTGTTTGAGGAGTGTGCTCTTATCCGATCAGTCCTATCAGACGAAATCAAATTAGGCTAGCCTAGTAGTCCTTCATGCCACATCTGAGGCACAGCTTTCATCATTCTAGTTAACACTCGCTGAATCTGCTCTACAGATGTTTGCCAGAATAAGGAACATTAATGTTTGGCTCTATGCAAGATATAACTTCCTTTGGAGGATTAGGAAAGACAAAGGGGCTGTGACAAATACCATTATGGGTAAGTATTTTTTTTCCCCTTTCTGATGCAGCTCTTCAGTGCATTTGTTATCTGTCTGCATGAAAGATCTTTTCAATATGTTTTACTAGTCTCTAAGGAACTGGGGAAGCTATGGCAATCTTCCCAATAACAATAATAGAGAGGAAAAAAAGAGCTCTCCTTGTTCTATCTCTTGACAAGTGTTTTCTTTCACACTCTGCTCCAATGAAGCCCTCCAAGAACTTTGGAAGAGAAATGAATTGGCTTGCAGACACTTTTGTTGTCTATCTAGAGAAATGCACCTGTTTGCTGAATATAGCATAGTGAAGCAAATAAGAATTTTGGGTACAACTTTGAACAGAGACACTGATAGAAATAAAGTAAAGAGATGGCTTGTCATCTGTGTTTCTTCCTTGGGAAGAAACAGGTGCAGCAGGGAAGTAGGAAATGGGGCTGATGTTTGAAAATTTTGAATGTGCAGGTGGAGTGTTAATAATTGTAAAACCATGTAAGGAAAGTGGATGGGGCTTTTGAAGTCACAGACATTTTCTATAGAAAGAAAAGCATGTTCCATTGGAGTCCACCTCAAAATCATCCTGTGTGTTTACTAAGTCAAACATCATTTTGGGCTAGATTTTGCCTATAAGGCACAACACAGAACACAAAGATGATCTTTCTTCCAGGAGACTTACAATTTAACTTTAAAATAAGAGACAACAGATGGATATAGACAGATGGGGAAAGTAGAAGGAATGAGTATGAGACTATTTGGTTAGCATGAGTCAGGGCTAGTGTGCAGGTGCACCATCCATGGGGAGCACCAGCTGATCCCAACCATCCCAAAAGCGTAAGAGTCCTATGCTGGCTTTGGCAATGTTGTCAATTTCCAAAGGAATAGCCGTATTAGTCTAGTCCAGAAAAAAAACCAAAAAAAAACCCCCCAAAAAACCAAGGAGTTGTATGGGAATTTAAGACTAACAGACTTATTTTTCGCATGAGCTTTCGTGGGAGAAAATCACACAGGACCAGCCATAACTTGGCTCTCAGAATGCAAGCCTTGGATTTGAATACATGGGGCTTACAAGTAGCATTAAGTTCAGAGCCAGAATCACTGCTTTAATGAAAAGTTTCAAAATGAAGCCCCTGCTTTGGGTGTCTTACAAGTAAGTTCAGTAATGAGATCAATTCCCTCCCACGTGTATGTATGGAAATTGTTCCTCCCACCATTACACAGTGGTTCTCTTACAGTATTATCAAACAAATCATCTGATAAACAAGAACATCTCATCCTTAAGGGAGTCCACAGATGCTGCAGAACAATCTGAACATATACTCCATTTTATCTGCCATCTCACCTCTTGGGAATTTAGCTTATTAGATGGCTAAGTGGATTAGACTCAACTACATTTCAAAAAACCAAAAAACCCTTTACTTTCTCAAGTATTAGTAATACTAATGACTTATGTTTATATAATACCTTTCATCCCAGATGATCTCAAATGTGCTTTACTAGCCATTATTATTTATTCCTTTGTTTTGTCAAAATGCAGAGGTGCCCTGGGCAAGGACCAGAACCCCATTCAGCTAGGCACTGTACAAACCCAGAACACAAAGATGATCCTTCTTCAAGGAGACTTACAATTTAACTTTAAGATGAGAGACAACAAATGGATAGAGAGAGATTGGGAGAGTAGAAGAAAAAGTATGAGATTATTTGGTTTGCATGACAAGCAGTGGTTTTTGCAGATTAGCAGCCTAACCATTGTTAATTTTTTGTATTCATTATGGCAAAGGAGAATTTAGAGGAAGGCTTTAAAGGTGGAGAATGTGATAGCTTTGCAGACATTCATGAGGAGGACCTCCCAGTTGTGTGGGATAGTATAGAAGAAAGAAAGAACATGCCTGTCTTGAAATTTAACAAGAGGAGGAGGAACTTGAACCAGTGTTGCCCACACCGCAGGTGAGTACCCAAGCCAATGGGCTAAAATTTACAAGGGAGGTCACTGCCATCTCATCCCTCCCCAGGCTACTTTGTGTAACCTCGACTTAGGGACCCAATCCAGCAGGGACACTCAGTCAGAGTGAATCAATCTGGAGCTTGGGGGGAGATAGTTGCCCAGACACCTACAGACAGGCAGCAGTGCTTATGCACAGTGGCAGAAATACAGGTGCCAAGGGAACTCTTACTACAAAAGCCTAGGTGGCATGTAAGCGTAGGCACCTACAGATTTCAGCTGGAGTTTTGGGCGTTGCAGTGATGCTGAAACGGACTGAGGCACTCAACTTCTTTCCACATCCAGGCCTAAGTCACTTGGTGAAGATCACATAGAACCAATAACTAAATCTAAATCTCCTGAGTTTCCTCCCCCTGTTGCCTTAACCACAAAATTATTCTTCCTTCTAGTCCTGTAAGCTACATAAGCCATCTACACTTGCCTTTTTGCTTATTGCTAGATGATAAAATATCTATATTTTGCCTCAGCCACATTTTGTCAGTGAGCGGGATGTGGTGTAGGCAACCTACTATGGGCCAGCTTTTCTGGTTAGCTTCTCCAGAGACTAGTTTCCTGGAGGCACTAATTCTTGACACATCTGAAGCTGTCTTTAAAAACCCTCTGGTAGGGGGACTGGATGGCTTTTGTGATAGAGGGGATTTGTAACAGACCCCTTCAAAACTAGCCCAAGTTTGTAGTGAACAAACACTGCCTTATAAAATACAACACATCTATATGATGATTACCCTGAACACCTGATAATATTAGTCTTGTGTTTTGGACCAGCATGTGAATTGAAGAAATGCCATTATGACCTAAACAGCTAATGAGCAGCCTAAGCGACAAGCTATTAGGTCATAAGCTCTCGTGGCAGGGGTTGCACCTCCCTATGTTTGTATAACTACTAGACATTGTTCACATGGCTGCAATATAAATTGTAGTAATAACTTTTATTTTAGTCCAGCTACTGATGGAGAAATGTCCTTAGTGGAAAAACTACCACCCTAAATGGCCACCTAATGGAAATGGCAGGTCCATGAACGGGCCATGGAGTCTAAACTACTGTATTGTTATGGCTAGCGAGATTCCTCCAGACTGGGTTTGATGCGCGATGTGAGAACAGAGTGGAGAAAGTCTGGGTTTGCTGTTTGCATTTGGATAAACAGAAAACTTTCGTCTGCAGTGCAGGGATTGGCAGGCACTGGATATGAGCTCTGATCTACCCTTTCACAAAGAGAGGTCCTTCTCTGCCCAGGGCAAAACACACCAGCAGGACAGTGAGAGGAAGCGAAGTACGTCCATTAAAATACTCATCATGTTTGTATCAGTATCTATCTGTATTTCTTCAAGTTAACTGGAACAAAGAAAAGGAAGTTATTTAAAGCACAGGAAAATAGCAAAACTCATTACATTCAGTCGTACTTCTAGAATAGTTAGTAGGTTACCACCAAAATTAATAAATATAATTATTTTAAATAAAGCACTTTTCATAACGAGAGCTTAAAGTAAATAAAGGCAGAATAAAATTAACAATATAATTGAAAAGAAGAGTAATTTCCCACTTGTTAATTTGGTTTCTACAGGTTCTACTATGTCAGCAACTATGATCTATTACTGAGTTGGGAGGATTTTATATTTTGCACTGGTTTGAGAGTAATAATAATAGTAATAAATCATTTGAAACTAACAAACCATCCTCTGTCAAGCAGCCTATCCTTATGCCATGTTGGCTTAGTTTCTTAAAGGCAGAGAACAAAGCAATATACAGTTTAGTGTGGGACAATTTCCCCTCTGTAACACAATCACAGTTGTTTTTTTCCTGGTGACTAGGTGATCAGATATTAAAAATGTATGATTCTGGTTCTTTTGGTCTGAATTTAATATATATTTCAAAGCCCAGTTAAATCAATGGGAGTCTTTTTGCCGACATCAGTGGACTTTGGTTCAGCCCCTAGTTCTTAATTCAGCAATAGAACTAGCCAGAGAGAGAGAGACCAAACATTTCCTGATTTTACAAACTACTTTTGACTGTTTTTCTACTTAGTGTACAGCTGTTTGATTAAATGTTCAGGAAGGGTATGTCTACACTGACTGTGGCAAATTCCTCATCAACAGATCAATTCTTCCAAATCAACTGAGTGGTAAGTAAAACACGTGATATAGTGCTGCGTCAACAGGAATGCACTTTCCATCGGCACAGCACAGTGAAGATGGTGCACTAAAGGGGAGTTTTGAAGTTGATGAGAGTTACACAATTTACTCTGTGTAGTTTGCATACTCCCATTGGCAGCTGCTAATTTTTGCCAATAGAAGAGACAAGATAAAAGCTGGAGATAAAAGCCTGACAGGACACGTCCTGTGAAAATCTGTTCAGATTTTAAAAAGTCACTTCCTGTATCCGGATCAAATGTCAAAATCCTATATTGCATTAAGTCACAAAAATTTTAATGAACCAAATGTCTGAAAAATGCAGCTTAGGTCAACCAAAATGTTTCATTCAGACAACTTCAAAATGTTGTATTTCAATTTTAACTATTCTAAAAAAAAAGTGTGTTTTGGTTTCAAAATGAAAAATTGCCTCCAAATAGGGAAAAAATTAAAATTCTTTTTTCAAACCCTTTTCCAATGTATTCTGAGTTAAAAATATTATCAAACCAACACTTTTCAACCTCTCATGAGCATTCTGTTGATTCAGACCCAATCAATTTAGTACCCCAATAAGAGAAAGCTGTACTGCAGACTATTACAGATTATTAGACTAAGCCAGTTCCCCAGGCTTCCATCTTTCAAAAAGGTCTCTAGTCTCCTTTTATTTATGCCTAGACTCTAATAATAAGAAAGATGGGGGGGGGGGCAGCATTAATGACGCATGAGAAAATTATCTTATATCAGCAACTAAAAAGTTGGATCAAAACTAAGAGAAGGCATGTGACAGCTTCTAAAGAAACCGTTTTCCAGTGGATTACATGGCATTTGAGTGATTTTTGTAGTTAAAGTCTCCTTCATGACTGAGCATGCATTTCATGAAAGGAGCACAAGTCTCGAAGATTTGCCAGTGGAAGCATCTCCTCTGTTCATAGCCATCTTCTAGCTTCCACGACGAAGAACAGGCTCTACCACAAAGCAGTTATATCTAGGTAACCCCAATGGACTAATAAATTAGGTACTGCTCATGAAATCTTAATTATCTGGACTAGTATAAAGGGCTGGATTAAGGCCACTTGGGACTTAAGGCTGCCAACACTTGTGCTCCCCACCAACCGTGGCAGCGCCCAGCCTGGGGGCCCGGTGGCGCTCGGTGCTGGGAGGAGAAGCCCTGGCTCCCACCCCTGTCCCAGCAGATCCAGGGCACTCCAGGGGGATGCACTGGAGGTTGAGGGGGCAGCTAATCCTTGGTATGGCCTCTGGCAACGGCTCCAGGGCCAGGAGCGCTGTTTGGCCACTGCGTCAGGGCTTGGCAAAGAAGACTGGCCAGCCCAGCCTAAGCCAAGTGGTCTCCAATGCAGCAGCCTGATAGCGCTGCACCACTCCTGGCCCTGGAGCTGCCACTGGAGGCCTCACCATGTGTCAGCTGGCCCTGACCCTGCCACATAGCCGCCGTGTATTAGAGAGCTGCAGCCTCTGGACCCATTGCCCCACCTCTGCCCCAGTGCAGTGTTGGCCTGAGCAGGGTCAGATTGGGGTGGGGGGCGGGTGGAGCAGCAGGGGCTTTTCTGGTTGCAGCCATGGAGCCCCCCTTTTAGATCTGGCCCTCCTAGTAGCGGGATAAAGGACAAAGATCATTTTTATTTGCTCCAAACCTCACTGCAATCAATGTAAAGTTTCCCAGAGAGTTTAGTGAGCTTTGCGTCTGGCTATTTGTTTCTCCAATTCTCCTATATTCCCTGTGATCCTATGTAATTTATGTTGGATCTTCGATATTCAGGCTTTGCCCACTTTTAATTTTGAGCAAAGATGTCCTGTTAATATAAGGTCTTTGCTAGGCAAACCAAGGGTGGAATGAGAGTCAGCAAACCTCCAATCTTACCTACTTAATTCAGATTTATTCTTAGCTCCATCAGCTCAGAAGGCGTAGAGAAAATTAGAGAAATTAGACTTTTTTTTTTTATTTTGCAGAAAGTTTTTCAAATTTCTCTCTACTCTGAGTATCACATTTTTACCAACACCATCAGAAAGAGAGAGCAAACATGTCCAAGGCACGCGCTTAGTTACTGAAAGCACTTAGGATGCATTATTGAATTCTGAAAAAAAGATGATATGGTTGTAATGAGAGCAACATATTAACGATAGAGTGTATAAACCCAAAAGGAAATTAGTCAGCAGAACTCGGTAATAAAAACAAAAGTTGCCACTGATAATCAGCAAGGGTGTTAAGAAATAATTTGTAATGCTAAGATTACACAGTAATTCTGACATTGCTAATTACACTAATGTATTGAATTATATTTTAGGCCAGTGAACTGAGTCAACATGATTTGGGAATTAAGGAAATGGATGCAAAATAATCTGGATAAAAATTATCCCCATGCAGAGATTTAGAACAACTTGGAAGGCATGGATGAAGGATATAACCATTGGTGGAATTTATTGACTACAGCAGATGGATGAATAATACACCACTGAAAGGAACAAGAGCAATCAACAAAAATAAGCACCATCTGACATAGGTTGCTTTAGCTGTTGTAAAGTAGCTCTAACGAGAAAGTGTCTGCAAAAAGCAGATGAGATGTTGATGAGTATTGTTTGATTTGATCACTATGACAACTTTCTCAGCTCATAAAGGAACAGAAACATATACAGGAAATCCAGTGGTGAATAAGACTATTTTACAAAGATACTGGGATTTACACTAAGCTTACATTTTTGCTGTTGTCCAAAACCAGTTAGATATCTCCAAACTAAATAGGGCATGATTCAATGACCACTGAAATCAACAGAACTCTTCTCGCTGAGTTTAGTGTACTTTTGAACAGCCTGTTGATCATTAATAAAAGATGTGGTTATGAATCTTATTTAAATACCCAGGAGTCATATACAATTTCATCGTTTTCCTTCAGTTCAAAGGCCTGTCTTTAACCTTTTGTCAATGACATTTCCACTACATTTGTAAGCCTCACTCATTCACAAAAGCAATCCTGATTCCTACTTTGCCAAGCAATCTTTTGGACCAATTAAACAAGTACTGGTTTAGAGCACTGGATGGCTCTAGGAACTGGTAATGAGGCTATATAAACTTATCACCTCTTGGTTTCCAGATAAAATCAGCTTTGAATACCTCTACCCACATTTTCAAGCAGAATGAGCTATCTATGTTGATGGGAAAGCAATATATGTTTTGTTTTTTTTCACCACCATCATCCCGGTAATGCTTGATATGCAGAATTGCTCCTCATCTGGCCAAGCTTCCCAAGGGCTTCACAAAATTCATTTAAACTAGGGCTGTCAAATGAGTCAGAACAGAATACCAATTTAAATTTATTATACTTATTTTAGTTGTTTTTCTACATTTTCAAAAATCTGAATTCCAATTACAACACGGAATACAAAGCATGCAATGCTCAGCTGATATTGTTGATTATAAATAGTTGTAATTTAAAAAAGATAAACAGAAGAAATAGTATTTTTCAATTCACCTCATACAAGTGCTGTAGTGCAATCTCGATAGTGAAAGTGTACCTTACAATGTGTATTTTAACTTAACTGCACTCAAAAAGACAACAGTGTAGAAGTTTAGAACCTACTAGGTGAAGTATGCCATGGCATACAGATGGTTAGCACATCTGGCACTTTTATACCTTGCAATCCCAAATATAAGAATGCCATGCAAACCTATTCTCTCTTTTAGGTGACACTGTAAATAAGAAACAGAAAACATTATTTCCTGCAAATCTAAACAAACTTGCTCTTTTAGCCATTTGCTGAACAAGAAGTAGGACTGAGTGAACTTCCATGAGGTGAACTGAAAAATACTATTTGTTTTGTTTATCTTTGTTACATGTGATTAATCATGACTATTTTCATATCTAGTTAATTTGTTTTGTATTAACTGCATGTACTAATTGTGAGTAATTGACAGCCCAAATTTAAAGGCAACCCACTAGAGTAGTGAATAAAGAAAATTCATTTCTTTTCTAAAGGACGTTGGAACATCTGTGTGAATGAACTGGTGTTCTTAATCTTGTCACTAAAGAGTAAGTGGCTGTATCACTAGGACCATCATCACATTTGGCACTAAGTTCATTGGTGAAGCCAAAAGATAAAGGGATATTGAGATTCAACTATTCTTCCTGAACAGAGCCGGTACTCTAGAAGAGTGGTTCTCAACCACTTTGTCATAGAATCACAGAATGATAGAACTGGAAAGGACCTAATGAAGTCATCTAGTCCAACTTGCTGCTAAAAGTAGGACTACTCTCAATAAATCATCCCAGCCAGGGTTTTGTTTAACTGGATCTTAAAAGTTTCCAAAGATGGAGATTCCACCACCTCCCCAGGCAACCCATTCCAGTGCTTCACCACCCTCCTAGTGAGAAAGCTTAAAACCGTTGCTCCTTGTTCTATCCTCTGTCACCAGGAGCACTGTGTCAGGACACAGGACTGTGTTACAACACAGTGGTCAATTTGTCACAGAGAGCTAGGGAGTGGGAGGCTGGATTTGGCTACGGAGGGTGGGCGGGCGTGTCCTGTCGGCTTGAACATGCCACCAAGTGTGTCATGATCTGCAAAAGGTTGAAAACCACTGATTTAAAGGGATGGCGTGAAGGGAATGCTGCACTATATTAGGACTTTGGCTATGTCTACATCTAGAATTTTAGTTCGGACTTGCAAGTCTGAATTAAATAAGTCCGAGGTTAGACCAGACTAACCTCAGGCTAGTTTGAACTAAGCCAGACTTTTTAATTTGAACTAGCTGCATGTTCCAGTTCACTGAATGTGCGGCTAGTTCAAACTAACCAACTAGTTCAAATTTCTTTAGTCTGACCTAGCCATTACTTTGGGTCTTGCCCGTGCTTAGTTAAGTTTGAACTAACCACCTAAGTCCAGACTATCCACTAGGTCTTACTAGTCTGGACTCAGCTTTGCATAGTCTGAACTAAGAAATTTCTTACTTTGGACTAGGCAAAGCCTAGCGTGGCCAAGGATTAAATTAGTCCCGACTAAGCTTGTTTAGTCTGTATTAATTTGCCAATATAGACATAGGCTATGTCCACACGCACATCATTATTTCGAAATGAAATGAGTTGTTTCGAAATAAAGTCCTTATTTCAAAATAAGTTAATTAATTCAAATTAAGGGAAAGCCTGCTTTCGAAACAGCTGTTATTTTGAAATGGTTATTTTGAAATAAGGCCATTTGGACGTGTTGTTTCGAAACATGTCCAAACGATATTATTTCGAAATAACCATTTCGGAAAAACAGCCGTTTCGAAATGAATGGGATTTAAGCTCTTTCGAAATGACGGTTCTTATTTTGAAATAAGAAAACGTCATGTGGACATTCAGTTTTTTATTTTGAAACAACCAGTGTTGTTTTGAAATAAAAGACTCATGTGGACATACCCATAGGCTCTGAGTACCACCTTTTGTGAACAAAATAATTCACACAGTTTTTTAAGAGGGAAAAAATAATCACACTGGCTTCAAGCACGGGTTTCTGAATCTTTTAACTGCTGTCAGCAATAAAGCGCAATTAGATAACAATGGGTCCAGGACACTAACTATGGATCTGAATCTTAAACTCTCCTAAGTTGAAGGGTGACTGAATCTAGGATTTTGATTTGTGCCCATCTCCAAATCAGATGGACAACATAATTGTACTACACCTCTTCCAGAGTACTATACTGCTATAATTTCTTTATACAATATATCTGAATCAAGCAGTTGGTTCTGTACAGTATCTGGGTCTGTTGAAACAGTCTGAGTCATTTGTGTTACTCATCCTGTCTGTGAAATCCTTCTGGCCTTCTGATGCTGCCCACACTCTTCCCCAAAGGAGATGATCACAGAAAAACATCATCTCCACTCTGCACATGTACAAGATTAATCACTGCTGACTCTCACTGCTAATGAAGAAGAGCTCTCTCCCTCTCACGGTTAAGCAAGAGTGCACCTTGCCTCAGAATAACAGGACCAAAATTAAATCCTAACAGCCAGAAGTTGCAAAAAGCATACAGTGCTTTTAAAAAAGGATGGAACTCGCCTGTCACACAGACCTCTTTTAAAAAGTGTTATCAGTCAGTTGTCATGTAATTCTGCTCAAAACGTGATATATAAAACAGTAAATGATCACTAAGTAGTGGTTTCCAACTCCTGGGAAGGGACTCTGTACAGGTACTTCATGCTTTTTCCTTGGCTACTCAGTAGAATAGTTTCTCTTCATCCCCTATGCTCCGATCCAGGACTGGGACACATTTAACATTAACAATGGGACATGTTTAACATTAACCATGATGCTTTGTTTGACCAAGTCCACAGACTACACTACAGCTCTCCTCCTGATCTGAATGATAATCTCTGGATTGATCCTGTGGGGTGACCCAAAGTATGCCAGCAACAACCACACCATAATTGTTCGTGCGCTAACCTGCAGGGGACCTTGAACTGCTCAAAACCCTAGACTTGCAAAGTATATTGTACTCCTGGATCCAGAACAAGGGAGTTATAAGACATCCTTTGGAACCAAGGTAGACAGCAGGGGAATGCAATGGCTCAACACAAAAGCCGGTATATCATTAAGGTTCTGGAAGAGACGGGAATAAGGAAGTTGCTGTCATGGCAGGCAATGTCTTCACAGCAGAGTTTCCCCCAGGTCTCCACACTCAAGTTAAATCCTCTTCAAGGAGAGCAGCCACACTATAAAATAACACCGGAGCTCCACTGGTGACTCAATTAACAATAAAAAAAGTGATTGTGTTAGCAATTAATGAGGAGCTCTAACACAAGATTAACTTTACACCCGTGATGAACCAGGCAGTCTCACTTAAAAGAACTACCACTTGAGCTAACAGGTTGTGTCTGTGGCGGGTGTTGAGTTAGAGACAACAAGTGCATTATAACTTAACTTTCCAGTGAAGATATGCCCTTAGTTTAGCAAATGCACTGAGTTGTCTGAAAAGACTGGGAAGAACAGAGTCATAGCATCTCATGGTTTTTCAGGACCATTGCCTGCACTAGTGGTTTGCTGTGCGTGGACTACTGTCCAGACCCCATACAGCCAACATCATTACAGCTGTCTTCCTAAGGCCAGGAGGATGGATTCTGGCCATAATTACCTAAGTCTTCTCCTCAGGATCATTGATACTAGTGCAAATCTGTTTCTAAAAGAAGTGGATGTGAAGCACCGGCTCTTTCATTTTCTAAAAACCCAATTAAGGCCTCACTATAAACCTGCCATGAAGGCTTGGGATTTACAAACATTAGAAGTCAGGATTGTTTATTTATTCTGGATAATTAATGAACATAAAATTGCTGATATTAACTTTCAATGGAAAAATTGGTTTTAATGAACCCTCATAAAACCTGCTGTCGATGGCAGTTTCATAAAGCTTTACAGTGAATTCAGCTAATGGCTACAGTTTTTATCAATATTGCCAACAATTAATATTGACTAATAAAGGGATCCTGTAAACCGAGTCCTTGCATTATGTTGCTATATTACTACTACTATAAATCGTCTGAAACACTTCTCCCAGAAACATGGGTTGTTTCAAAATAGCTTGATGATATACAATAAGCCCATATTAATAATGCCCAGCTGCCAAAGAAGAAAAGCCAACAATCTTTATATTTTCTAGAGTAATCTTTTAAGGTAGCCCACACCAGGCTTCGATCTCTGCAGCTGCAGTGGTAAAGAGGCAAGCCATTTACTTGTGAAAACACTACGTTTTCATCTCAACAAACAAGTGACAGAATATACATCCACAAAACCCAGTGGTGTTCAGTTGGCTACCACAGATAGTATGGCAGTGAGGTGGTATGCTGGGTAGGCAGGCAGATGTATGGGACTGTAAATCGTATCCATTTGTGCATCAATGCACATGTGTAACAATTTCACGTGCAACTGTTTTGTGTGGGCAAAGCTGAATTTGCAACAACAGAGGCCACGCTGTGACAATGTGGACCAATTTTTTAAACATTTTTTTTTAAACACTCTAAAAGGTTAATGTAGTTCTTCTGCTCTTTCTGTGAAAAAGAGTAAAATTCAGTGGGGTTTGCTTTTCTTAGTGTGCATGACTAAAAGGGAATCTGAAGAACAGCATCACAATTGCTCAGATACCATGGTGGTGGACATAGTATGAGGGCGTAAATACCTTGAATATGGACTACAAAAGAACGGAATGAGGATGCAAGGGTTTGGTTTGGTTTCAAGATTACACAATTCACCAATAGTTCCACAAGCCACTGAGCAAAATACCAGACAACACAGTACAAAGCTTGAACTAAAACTACATTTCGTCATGCCACTGAAAAGCTTGCCTACCCTCCTGGGCATGACTCTGATGACAATGTATCACTTAAGGAGTCATATGTGCCATAAAATAATTTAAAAAAATGGTCAAAACCATTCCTATATCTCACTAACACAGGATTTTTTTTATCTTTAGCCTTGTCCAACACATATCGTCATCATTTAACAGAAACTTAATATGCCTCAACTGTAATTGGGTTGGAGCTAAAAGAAAAATCATGAGGGTGGCTTTCTGCCTTACCAAGTCATGGCTCCCCAAGTAACTACAGTATGATATCAAGAAACAAAGAGAATAAACAAAGCTGTCACTTCATGTCAGGCCTCTTTGCTGAGCGCAAGCTCTGGAATGGCTAGCATTCAACAGCTGTCATTAAGATGCCACAATTATATCAAAGGTGCAAAGGCACAGGGGTATCTAAACACCATAACTATATAAACCGTAACGATATAAAAATCCTGTCTTCTTCTTCCACACTGACTAGCAGAACTGCTGACCAAAAGGCTCCAGCTCCAGCCCAGAGAGCCATATGCATGCAAGAGTTCCTGCAGCTGGGGAGACAAGATTACAAAGATATTTAAAAAAAAAAAAATGCATGACCTTCAGCGCTGAGTCCCCACAAAGGAAAGCTCTAAAAACGTTTCACAGTCACTTCCATCAGAGAGCAGCCAGCCTATTTATATAAGCCACACAGCTACTGTCAAAGAACCGGACAGGAAGGGAAGAAAAATATCTACCTAAAAATCTGTGCAAGAGATAAGCATGGAGGGAGAAGAGATTACAATGCTTTGTGTCTGAAGTGTTCCTGTGAAGAACAGATAGGGTATTGCATAGCCACTTGATGATCTCCAGTTCAATGATGAATAAGTAAGAGGCTCTCTGGCAGTTCATTAATGAATATTTTGCATAGCAGTATCAAAGGCCACACCGAAGAATGATTGAGAGCTTTTTCCTCCTGTCTCTTAGTTGGATCAAAAATCAAAGAAGATTAAAATTGGACTATAAAGAGAGGCATTTTTGAACGCCTCTCTGGAGTTGCCACTTACCAGTTTCAGTGTTCTCATGTTCTGTATCTGTGAGCGTGAGGTTGGAGTTGGCTCGGCTTGAGAGACAGGAGCTCCGGCCTGACTTGGTATTGCGTCCCCAGAGTCTCACTGGGTGCTCCGGCGACATGACAGCATCTGCCTCAGTGTCCGCGTCCGAGCCAGCACTGAGAGAGTAGCCGCAGTGAGGCAGCCCTATATCGGTCGTGTATAAAGTCCCATGTGTGGCTGTCTCGTCTTCAAGGCCCAGCTCCCGTAAAGAGAAGTTGGCTCCTAGGAAAGAGCAGAAGATTGGTGCTTTTATCTATCAGTACTATTCCTTCTGTCTTGCATTGGAATAAGTGGACAAGCAGATGCTATAGGTTCTTAAGAAGAGATTAGACAAACCTCTGTGAAGGATGGTCTAGGTAATACTTAGTCCTGCCTTAGTGCTGGGAGCTAGACGAGATGACCTAGTAAGGTCCCTTCCAGTTCTACAGTCCTACAATTTTATAGTCAAGTGATTTAAAGCAGTGGTCTGCTGTGAGAACTGTCCAAGCATGCTGTGGAATATTGTACAAAGGTAACGAAAATCACTGTAAAACAAACATTGTTTCATCTTAAACAATATTCTATCCAACCAAAATTTCAACTCATAAAACTCATGAAAATTCATCATCAAATTAAAAACGAGGTATCGGTCTTTTGATTCTAAACTCTGAACATTCCAAACACAGGTGGCCAAAGGGCAAAATTGAGATGATATATGTTTTCCTGGGAGATTTGAAACATTAATGCATTTGATCCTTCTTTAGCTTGTGATACGCACTACGTTGCAAACTTAGCAAACACCAGTGATGTTTATGAGCAGACAATTCATCTGAAAAAAGTGGGTGTGCTGTGGAATTGTTTGTCTCACTGAAGTGTGCTGAGTTACTAAAAAAGTTGGGAACTACCGCTCTAAGCACAAGAATGGGAGATGGCAACTCCCGAGTTCTAATCCTCCACATGACAGTAACTTGCTATGTAGATCTTTGGCAAGTGGTTTAGGCCCAAATGTTCAAAACTGGCTTCTAACTTTGGATGCCCAAGCTGAGGCTTGATTTTTGGAGCACCTGTAACCCCTACTGCAAACCAGGCCCCAGGTGTCTCCTATCAGCCAGTCAGAAATTAAGGCACCTAATGTGACCATTTGGGGGCTGTAGATCTTCTGTCTCAGCTTTACCATTTGAAGAATGGTGATGATGTTTCACATCCTGCTTCAGATACTGTGATGGTTCAATGGTGTGTTTGAACAGCACAAGGAGAATGAAAAACACTATCTAGATTTTAATTCTGAGCAGTGCTACTCTGTAAGTGATAAGACACCTGTTATTAGTCCTGACGTATGACTAGTGAATTTTCAGTGTCAGTGAACAGAACACATCTTCACCGTTTCTTCTGTAATTTACTTCAAATAGTTATGATAAACACAACTGCTATTTTTCATACTCTCTTTTTTTTTGTGGTATTGGCATGTCTTGTAGCTGATTTCTTTCAACTTTAGTTTCTTTGAATCTTTATTATTTTATTTTTAAATAGCTGCTTTGTCTTTTTCTTTTAAAAATGAATGGTAATTGTTTCATCTTTTCCAGAGAAGTCCTGGATAATGTTAGTGGTTTTCTAATTAAAGCACAGGACTTGGAATTGGAAGGTATGTGATTTGCTTCCTTGCTGTACTGCAGCCTTCCTGTGTGACATCAGACAAGTCACTTAGCTGCTTTGTGCCTCAGTTTTTCTACCTGCACAATGGGGAAAATGCTCCCAACAAAGTTTTCCAAAGATATAAATAAGTTGTATTCACATCCTCATGCATCAAGATAACTCATCATCAGTGAGTGAACCAGCAACTGAACAAAGCAACCAAAAACAAGGAGCCATAGATCTTTAGCAGCACCCAGCAAAACCATACAAATATCCCACCCAGCATTTATACAGTGCCTTACAATGTACTTTACAAATATCAGTTAATTAACCTTGGTGAGTTAGCAGTGTGTTATTCTCCCATTTTACAGATACAGAAAATAACAGTGAGATTAGCCGACTTTCCCGAAGTGATATAGTGATAAAATTCCTGCCTCGTTGTCCCCTCCTTTGACTAGTAAACAGTTTCAAAGGAACAGGAGGAAGGACAGGAGTGGGGTCTTTTAAGACAGTGAATCATCACTCTAAGTGGATTTTGACCAGAATGGCCCTACTCTTGGGGGAAGTAATATGGAACATTTAGTAACCAACAAGGGTTAGGCTTTCATTTTCCATATTAACACATGGGGGGTGTCATGGGTAAGCCCACCCTGTTACCCCCTGGTAGGGAAAGTACATAAAGGTGTGAGGGAAACAGGTACCTCTGCAGCTTCATTTGGTTTCTGTGGCTTCTCCTGGGTTACCCAGTACATTTCCATGAACTGTGCGTAGGGTCAGGGTGGCACGACCTAGCGGACAGAGTCAATAGCGGGCCCTGGGATCAGAGAGGCAGAGCCTAGCAGCCAGAGTCAACAGCAGACCCTGGGGTCAGGGCAATGCGAGCTAGCAGCCAGGGACAACACCAGGCCCTGGGGTCACAGAAACACTGCCTAGCGGCCAGCATCAAAAATGAGGGGGTGTTGACTAGAGGGCACAAAGCCTGAAAAAGCAGGGTCTGGCCCTGCCACTTCCTTGAATGCCAGCCCTATCGCTGCCTGGGCTACAGCACCAAGTTAACAGGGATCCAGTCTGAAACGCATTGACTTTGATCCTGCACCACCTTTGGTCCCACCATTCAGGTCCCCTGGGCTATTTCATACCCGGTCATCACAGAGGTCCACCTGTGTGGCTGCAGACTACCCATTCTCCTCTAATGCAGCAGTCACCATCCGCTTCCCCTCGGGGTCCTGTACTTCAGGGGTGACTTTAATTTCCCAGGCGTTCGGCTCTGGGCATTCAAGAAAGCAGCTGCTCTTCATTGAGGCCTCTCGGATTGCTCCCTCTCTCTGGCAGGGGCTGGTGTGTCTACTGGCAAGGAGCCTCTTGTGCATTTTGTTCCTCCTTCCTGGTCAGCTCTGAATGAGCCGGGCTGCTCCTTTATATACTGGGCAAAAGTTGGAACATGCCCAGCAGGGCTGAAGGTGCAGGACTTCTATTGTCCACAGAATATGCCAGGCTCCTTTAGTGCAAGGCAAGGCCATCCCATCACAGGGGACAACTCCAGTACTGTCAAATATTCCTGGAGTGCTGAGTCAGAGGTGAGAGTGCTACCTCTTGAATCACTAAAAATACATCTTGTGGGATTTACGCTTCCTTTGGAGGTCTCGTACCCAAATGCTAACCACTCACAGCCCCCTTTACCTTATTCACTCTGACATAATTAAGGCAGAGGTTATTCTGCTGCAAAAAGACGCAATGGTTTTTCTGGCTAAAAATATAACCTGAAAATGACTCCTGAGTTCATGTCTAGTTACCTGCAGAGCTTCATAATCAATCCACAACAGGGTGAATGGGGATTCAGTTATTAACACACTGTTCAGAAAGCTGTGCTGAAAAGCTGGGGAGAGCAATTAGTGGAACAATTACTGGCTTCATTCTAGTCCACATTTATTTATTAATTTGCATCCTCTTTTTTCAGCATTTAGTGTCTTTAAAAGACTCTGGCTTCCTGTGAATGGCTTTTTCTGCATGGTGCATTTACCTGACACAATGCACCCCTGCCTTTGCTCTACCATATGCCACAATCTGATGGATTCATGCAATGTTTTAGACCAGTAGGAGGCATTAGACCCTGTGTCTTGGCCAAACTCCAAATTGGGTTATTACATTCTGCTCAAAAAACCGCCCTTGAAGTTTCACTTCGATATGGCAGTCCCCAAATCTTGTTGCTACGCGCTGTGATACAGCTACCATGAGTTACCTTAGTTGTAGGCAAAGTGAGTCTTATAGCAGTGCTCGACAATACCCGAGCACCAGATCACCATGGCGAGCTGCGTTTGTAGCCTGGCTCCTAGCTCTGTTGTGGAAATGCAATGGAGAAATGTCCTCTGGCAACTAAAAATAAAATTTCTGGCACTCGCTGGGAGCCAATTTTGTGGAGCCCTCTCTTATAGTTGTAACACTCAGTCCTGCTCGCTCTATTTAGCCGAACGGTTGTAACACATCTGCCACACTGTCTGCCCTGGTTCATGACTATGAGTGCCTAAGTTAGGGCAGACTGTTAGAAAATAGGGCACACACCCAAAACTGGTGGTATGTATCATAAGATTTCACCAAGCCAGTGACAAATGTGAACTTTTGGATTACTATGCCTGTCTTACCTGTTCCTTTAGACTCTCCAACCTATTTTGTCACTGAGACAAACTGAACTTCATGAGAACGGTTACTTAAAAAAAAACCAAACAAAAAAAAAAATCACAACAATCAAATCAGGATCCAAAGGTATTGCCATGTTAGTCTAGCTCAGTAAAACAAACAAGGAGTTCAGTGGCACCAGAAGACTAACATTTATTTATCGCATCACATCAGGTTTATCCTAGTCCCACTTACCCCAGTTCAATTGGCACTCTGGATTTAAACCTAGAGACAATACTGGCAACCAGTTCTACAATAAACAAATGAAAGGGTTATTCCCTAAGAAAAAAGGAGAGTCATTAAGAGGTTAAAGCAGGTAAAATATATGCACAGCTGAGTCAGAGTTTATAATTCCAAATGGCAGTAGTGATTTCAGTTTCCCAAAAGTCTTTTTGGAGTTCCCAGATTGTCTCTGGGGATCTCCACTTTGCATCTGATAACAATTCTCTGCAAGAGTCCAAACAGTCTAGAGATAGAGGACCTCTCTTGTATCCATATTTACAGCTTCTTCTCACGGACAACACAGTAATAGTGTCACTAACCACGTGGGCTTTTCCATTGCGAAGGGAGAGTGAGTAATGCATTTGGAGTCTCTGACCTTCTACCATCACACTCCATGACCACTTGCTTTGAAATTAGCAATTTTCAGTTCAAGGTCTTCATTCGCATTCCACGAGGCTTCTTTCCCATTTGATGGGTTTAGTTAGTGAAGTGGGTATAATGGAAATGTTAGTTATTACATGATAATGGGACACAGATAACAGAAACCAATGCCAATCATTAATCAATAGTTTTCAAATACACTTGGATAATTAATCATCACTTTGATCTACCCTAATACACAAATGAGTTTACCTGGCATGAGCTAGTCTGCCACCATCACACTGTTTACACTTCAAAAACCAAACAAACCCTGCAGTAGTGACTCAAAGCCTGGGTCCTGGGCTCATAGGCGCTTGACTCTGAGATACTCTCCTTCTCCAGGTTTCAGAGACAAGACTGCAGGTCAAGTGGGAACTTCTACACTAGGGGTTTGCAACCTTTCCACACAGTGATGTTCCTTTCAGCTGCATACTCCAAATTTTATCTAACTTAAAAACTACTTGCTTACTAAATCAGACATGAGAATACACACATCACAGTACCCTGGTATTGAAAAATCGCTCACTTTCATAATATAATTCTCAAATAAATTTATTTCAGTTCAATATAAATATTGTATGTCCATGTTAGCGTGACACTTGACACTCTTTTTCAACTGTGAGTCTTGTTGGAAGCCTGATTTTCACACAGCAGAACAGAAGCACATAAATGAGCCTCATGGGGCCCCCTGTAGCAATTGCTCTGCCTGTCATCCCCAAACTTGCAATGTCCTCAAACCAATACTGTGAGCTTCCTGGGGGCTGCAACCCTCAGGTTGAGAAACACTGATGTAGAGGAGTTGACCACACCTAGGAAAACCTCTGTGTACTTCCAGGACTATGCATAGCTCTGTTTGAAAACCACAGCTCCACACTGCTATTGTTAGTTCCATGGTGCCAGTTCCACCAGCCCAAGCCAGAGGACCCTGGCTTGGAGGTTTGTTGCCAGCTGTGTTTGGTATTTTTGCAGCATGGATACATCTCTGATGATTTGAAACACTAGCTGGGCACAGTCGCTATACACTCAACTAGGAGAGAACGATGAGAAGTGCTGCCATAAATCTGACATGCTTCTAATTACTACAGCTGTCAAAACTGATCAGGGCAGGAAAACCCATCTCATTTTTTATTAGTATCAGAATGGGCTAAGACCAAAACTCCATCACAATTCATGGTGCAAATGCCAGTTCAGATGGGAATTCCCAGCTCATTCTTGTTTCTACAATTATTTGAACATATTAGCACGGGAACAGCTGTGACTCAATCTCAAGTATGGACCCTTACATTCAAGTCCATTTAGTTTGGCTCATTAGAGAGATACTAAGTTCCACTCTTGACTCTGACTTGAGATCCAGGGCTGCATTTTTCTCCCATCCTTACTCTAAAGCAGGGGTGCCAAACTCATTTGCTCTGGCAGGCCAGATTTGACTTAAATATACTTCAAATGGGCCATACATACTGTAAATTGAATACTATAGCACGTTCACAGCATCGTGGAGTGCTATGTATGCAAGACTGTGCTTCATGATACCACTCTCTCTTGGTCTCTCTCTGTTCGGGAGAGAGTGTGGTCCAACCAAGCGCAGTCACGGGTCAGATGGAAGAGGCTCCACAGGCCACAAGTTTGACATACTTGCTCTAACACCATGTTAAACGTTGTGATTTCCCTCAAGTTTCCATCTCTGATGCAAAAGCTGTACTGTTTTAAAACTTTATTCTGGGTTTTTTGCATTACAGCTGCAGAAGAGCTGGGCCAGCACAAGGCCCATTCTAGCAGGTTGTCTCTCCTGCAATAATCTCTGTACAGTGAATTATCCACTAACCACGGGCAACTGGTGTTCTGTTTTGTTTCTGAATAGGGAGAAAGCTGCTTAATTCAGTTAGTTATGGAGCTCCCAGTGGAAAGAGCAAAGGAAAGACAATACACAGAAGGAGACACGGAATGATAGACCAAGGGATTTGGCACAAGCTCCACATGAAAAAAGGAGGAGAAACTCTTCAATGGGAGAAGAAAATAACAGTGGGTCAGCTGGCTGAGACACTAAGGTCCAGAATGCTCATTGTAAATCAACTGTTCATGAACTTTACACCGGTATGATTAACTTAAATAGATTAAGCTTTCAGACAGAGTTGGCAGACAGAGATACTCATGGCTCATATGCTCCACCAAACCTTTGGAGCTGGCTCAGAGAGCACAGAGCAAGCCTGTGATTAATTAATCCAGGTAACGCTGCTGTGCTCTCCTACCAAACAGCACGTGCTCCTGTTCTGGGGCCTCACACAGCAAGTGAACTTGAACTGACTGATCAAACAGACGTATCTGCATCTGCCCTTTCCAGCCCACCAGTTCTATGTCCTCTTCAGATTCCAGAGTGATGATTAGGCCTATACTCTACAGTTCGCCAGACAGTTCGGGGTTTTGTTTTTGCCTCCACACTGCAGATTTCAGTCCCACCGATCAATGATCACAAGTCCTCCTCCCTCCTGTAACAATCTCCACTCAACAACTTCAAACACATCAATGAGCAGCTTGAGTGATATTCCCCAGCAGCAGCAACTCATAAATTATGAAAAATGACTGCTACAATTAACTGAAAATCAAATTTATTTGCAATAAACAGCATGAGACACATTGATTTTCATATTCTATGCTCTGTGTAGCCTCTTAAGCTGGGAGAATTCAAGTCAATAAAATGAAGATCATAAATATATGAAACTTTTTAATTCAGGTCTGGTATATTTTTTGCTATGCTGACTTGCACTGTTTGCTTTCTTGACACGCTCACTCTGGCTAAAATCATTTAAATGCTGACTTGTTTGTTCACTGGATGTATTCAGTCAATCTGAAATACTTCCCTCCTCCCTGACTCTCAGTTCACCACTAGACATTTGTATCAAGCAAAATTATTGTAAGTATAAAAGAGCTATCTCCACCAAAGTCAAGAAAGGTACACTAATGTAATCAACTGAGAATCTGGCCCATAAAATCTATGTGCTAATTGTTCAAATTAGCTAGGCCAATCAGACACCTAAAGAGATAGAAAATTTTAAGAACAGAGGAGAGGAAAGAAATTTATGAAATGACAAAATCAGGGGTAGTGTGGGGTCTACTGCATAGAGAAGGCAACGGAGTCTGGATTCATGAAATCTATTTCTAGCTCTGTAGCCTTATGCAAGTCACTTAACTTTCTTTCTGACGTAGTTAACCTAGCTATAATAATTCACAGCTACCTAGCCAGGAGAATAAATTAGAAGGAACAATCTTAAACTACCTGAGACGCAGGCTTGATAACCTAATAGGTCTTTCTTTTGTCTGTAACTTCATAGGTACCTTAGAGAGACAGAATGTTTTTGAAATCCTAGGTTTGAGGATGCTATATCATCACAAAAAATTATTCTAAAAATTAGTTATTGCCCCATGCAATTTCTCTAAAGAACAAGCAGCATGACTATGGGCATGTGGCTGGTTCTGCATCTAGTTTATCTTGTGTATTTGCATAAAAATACTAGATTTGCATGCAATACAGTTCCAAACGCAACTTAGAAACCTACAGCTGACTGTCTCCACCTTTGAGAATCTGACCCAGTCAGTAGCACAGGGTTTAGTAACAGCAACTTATGTCACTCACTGTTCATCATTTGAATTACTGCATGTTCTATTTGCTTTGGCTGCCAATTTCACACTTCCCCACATTGATAGGGAATCCTGTTTCTTCCAACTCTAATCGTTGTTTGGGTTCCATTCTTGACAGTATAGTTTCTATGTGCAACCCATGTTCACACACTGTGGTTCTTTGACTCCTGCTGATGATGAGAGCATCTATAATCAAAGAAGCATAGAGACTGGAAGGGACCATGAGAGGTCAATGAGTCCAGTCCCAGGCACTCACGAAAAGGACCAAGCACCCATTTAAGCCATCCCTGACAGGTTTTTATCTAACCTGCTCTTAAAACTTCCGAAGATGGAGATTCCACAACCTCCCTGGGCAACTTACCAGTGGTTAATCACCTTGACCATTAGGAACTTTTTCCTAATGTCCAATCTAAACCTACCTTGCTGTACTATAAAGCCCATTGATTCTTGCCATATTGTTGGCAGTTAAAGAGAACGATTTTTCTCCCTCCTCCTCATGACAACCTCTTAGGTACTTGAAAACCATTATCATGTCCCCTGTCAGTCTTTTCTTTTCCAGACTAAACCAACCCATTTATGCCATCATGTGCCGGAAATGCCCCCACGCCTTATCCATTGGACAAACAGGACAGACCCTATGGAGAAGGCTTAATGCTCATAAAACTGATATCAGAAATCATAACACACACAAAAAAAAACAGTTGTTGAGCACTTCCATCTTCCTAATCACTCCATTGATGACTTCTTAACGATGGTTGTGAAGAAAATCAATGGGATATCAAGACTTCAAAGAAAAACAGCTGAAGTCGAATTAATATGCAAATTATATTGTGCAAAAGCAGGGCTGAATCGTGACTATGGATTCTTTTCACATTATAACAGGTAATTTGACTTCACTCTCCCTCTGTATGCTGTTTCCTAAAGTCTGAATCCTTACAATTGCTCTGATTTGCTGTTGCAGTGTGACCTGATCCCATGTCTTACACTCCCCTGCATTTATTTTTATCCAGTTCTGTAAGTTCTCCTTCTTCAAAGCATCTGACGAAGTGGGATGCTCTCCCACGAAAGCTCATGTGATAAATAAATCTGTTAGTCTTTAAGTGCCACAAGACTCCCTGCTCCCCCCACCCCTCCCAGCTCTACAGACGTTTATGACTCTACTACTACTTCCATGGTACTGAACCTGGACTTTCTTGTCTAGGAGTAGATGCTGAAGTTCGAAAGGTCACAGGTTCAACCGCTACTGACAAACTACCCAGGGACCTCATTTACACATGCACACAGAGGCTTTTCTTCAAACAAAGGCATGCAGATCTCTCTCTAGTGCATTATCTCACTGCTCTGTGCAATAGCTTAAAAGACATTCCTTTTTTTTTGTGTCTCAAAACCCTTCACAGCACTGAGTTATTACCCCACCTACCTGTGGACTTCAGTGCAGAGTTGACTGACACCATTATATACAGGAGCACCTGATGAAATGTGCTTACCTGTTCGGCAGAATTCATCAGCCTCCTGATGTACCATGTCTTTGACCCGATTACTGTAGGTCAGCCTGGAGTCCTGATCATAAGCCTTCAGCGTCTCACTGGAGCTGTAAGACTTCTGGGGTATTTTGCTGTCTTCGCTCTCTGCTGAGGAGCTAGTGTAACGGCGCTCGGTGTCACGGCGCCTGGTCAGAGATCGGTATGGTTTTCTCTCTTTCACATCCATGGCACTCTTGTCTGACTCTTCAACATTAAAATAATGGTGTCTCTGTGCTGATCGGATTGGAGTAATCTGAAAGAGAACATAAAAGAGATGTGCCTGAGTTCATTCCATTAGACAGATGAGAGTTGAGGGTTTTTTTTTTTTTTCATTCAGGCTTTTTATGCACACTTAAAGGGTACCTAATGGACTACAGGGAACACACTTATAACAGGTATTGATAAAGTATCAGTTTCTGTGTCCCAAACCATTCCTTATGCCTCTTAGTTATAACTACTCCAACTGCTAAAAGAACTGCTGTTACGCATACAAACAAAACAAATAATATTTAAAAATTATTTGTTCACCATCATGTTGAAAAGTGAATGTGGCTGAGATTTTTCAAAAGAAATTAGAAATTTAGGGTGCCTTATTTTTAGTGCAACCAACTTCTAAGCACCTTGTTGGAGCCTGATTTTCAGAAAGCACTGGGCATTGAAGCCATGGTTTGACAAAACTGGCTCCCAGCTAGGTGCTAGCACCTTTATTGTTGGTCACCAGAGAGTGCTGCATTTCCACAGTGGAAGTCGGAACCAGGCTAGAAACTCTGGGTGCCATGGTAAGCTGATGCCTGGATTTTGTTGAGCCCCAATTTAAGTGCTGAAAATAGGTCTTGTGTACAATGCCCTGGACTAATAGTGCAAGCTTTCTGCTGTATCTGCTCTGTAGACTTTGGAGTTCAGCCTTTAGGCTAGGAGTTTGGCCCATGTCACAAACTCTCAGCTTACTAATAAATAAACACAAAATGAAATTATATATATTTCATTGTCATCTATGTAAATGGTTCTCCAATGAATCCTCCTTCAGGTCTATAAGTCTAGGCTGTATTGTAATTAATAGATCTGCCCTGCAATCTGAAACTTGGCTTCTGAAGACCCTCATGGCAGTTCCCTTTTGAAGGAATCATTACTCCCTCTGCTAGTGCTGGTCCCTGAAAAAACTGGAGGCATTCAGAGTGTTAGTCACTTTTGAAAATGTGGGTCCGTATATTTAAGGGGATCTTTATGAAGCATTTTATATTAGAGACATTGAATACGAGAGAAAAAGGACAAGAATGTGCCCGAGGAAAAAAAGCATCTAGGTAGCTGGTGAGCAGAAGAATGCAGTGGGACTTTTAGAAAGAACCCAGAACAAGATGCCTGTGGACACAGCTGCTCCTCCTCACTTCATTGTTTTAAAAGTTGTTACGATACTGAGTGGAGGCGAGAAACTGCAAATAAGAGATTCTATCCTGCTTCATAATAATGTAAATGTGGATTTTGTTCCTGTGGGACTGGCTCAGAGAGAACATATCTGCAAAGGCACTGGATAGAGTTGCCAGGTGAGATGCGTAGCTCCCATCAGGCAGAAGAGCCCTGCTGGGAGCGGGACACGATTGAGTGACGGCTTAAGGGGAGGGGATAGATCAGCGAATAACAGGAGTGGAGGATTGAGGAGTGAGTAAAGGCTGGAACTTAAAGGAGGCAGAGCGTGGGGTGGAGTCTTGAGAGGAGGCAGAGTAGGGCGAGGTTCTCGTGCTCTTGCTATAGCGCCCCATTTTGAGTAACCGATTTTCAAGTGTCTTAAGATGATCTGTACCGTCTCTGGCCAGAACAACTGACCAAACACCAAAAATCAGGCAACTGCAATTTTCCAGCACCATAACTAGGGTGGCGCTAAGACGCACAGCTGCCCCAGATGTAGAGCCAGCAGGAGCAAGGTGGTGGTCCAAAAATCGGGTGGTGCCAGATCAGACTCAGCTCTCCCCCTCCTGCAGGACTGGGTCAGCCAGAGCCCCGTCTAGAGCAGCACACTCTGGGGAGGCGTAGGGAGCTGCCAGCCTGGTCAGAGACACTTTTGGTTTCACTTTGTCCCAGCCCCTGAATGGGGCTGGATCACAGCTGATGTTGTTGGCCCTGCTGGGAGGAGGGTGGCAGGACCAGGCAATGGAGAGAGAGGAGGGGAAAGAGCGGTACATGATGGGGTGGGGGGAATGAGGAGCAGCAAACAGAGGTGGGGCCTTGGTGAGCGGCAGGGCAGCAGGATGTAAAGTTGCAAATGGGCAACCTGACATGAGGCATGCTCCCATAGACAGGAGAAACTGGCATGAGAAATAAATCTTGAAAAAAATATTTTTGTTAAAATATCTAATTATTGAAGCAGCTCAGTTCTGTCTGGGTACAGGCTTGTTGTGACTATTATTAAAATACCTTCAAAACAGGTCCTGGCACTACAGCAGTGCTAGTAGGAAACATAATGAACATCTAAATCATGGCTTATGGTCCCATGGGGCACAAAACGTGCAAGGCAAGCAGTTACTGTGCCTTATAAAAAAGGGACAGGGAGCTTTGCTGCTTCTGTCAATCTAGTGTACTGCAACAGCGCCTACTCAGGGCCAGTCCCTGAAAACCTTTTACAGGGAGATTCCCATATGCCAAGAAACCTTTTCTGCAAAGTCAGAATCCACAAGGTACAAACAGGGCTTGTAATTCCCAGCACCAGCCATGAAATAGGAAGCGGGGGTAGGAAGAAACCCCAGGAAATGGAGTGAATTCCCAGCAGAGGAGTTTTATATGCTTTTTTTAAAAAACAAAACAAAAAACAAAACAAAAACAGAAGAGTGTTGGAAACCTTAAGTTCTTTGTACAGTATGTCAAAATAACTCCATATGTTTGATTAATTCCACTGGGGTAGTCACGTGTTTGCAAACTTCACACTTTCATTCCTCAGTACATTCGGGTCCTTACAGATTTAACTTTCTTCTGCTCGGTCTCTCCTTCTGTTCTTGTACATCGATGCTTGTCCAGTATAAAGTCATTGCCCCAGAAGATCATAACTAGGTTCTACTTTTTTTAAAGGAGGAACTATTGTATTAATTGACCTCCATAAATTTCTAGCACATTTCTTGAATTACTATTCTTTCATTTTGATATGTAGAGCCAAATTCCCAGTGGATGTAGCTGCACTTTCATTTGAGTTACGTCAGCCGGGAATTTGGCCTTTGGCACAACCTAGCATTTCTTGGCTACATAATTACTTTTTATCTGTTACTCTTTATGTCTTCCTTCACCTCCGCTGAAATCTTCATCAATGCCATCTTCACCTCCCAGTTCTCCAGGCATGCTTCTCAAGGGCCCTCCAGCACATAAAGGACATAAAGACGAACCATCACATCAGCTACGTACCCACCCACATTACAGTATTTGGTCAAAATTGTGCTTCATGCCATTGAAAAACTCCATAGACTTGCCAAGTCCTGCACTACCAGCAACGTGCATCTCTCTTCCTCATTCCTGCAATGCAACTAATACTGGCTTTCTTTCCATCCTTCCACACAATCTCTGCCCTCCAGACACAAGGGATTCTCACTGCAGATCAGTGCTTTCTGGATGAGCCACGTTTGCTCAACAAACCAGGAACCCTGTGGCACTTTTAAGGACTAACAAATTTATTTATTGCATGAGCTTTCCTGGGAGAAAATCCTACTCTGTCAGATTCTTTGAAGATGTGGGAACCTATAGAGTGGAAGGAAAATAAATGCAGGGAAGTATAAGTCATAGGATCAGGTCAGATTTTTGCAGTAAATCAATTTCAAAAGGGATAGCCTTTTGGAGGAGTTGTGTGGCACTTTAAGACTAACAGTTTTCAAAAGGGATAGCCATGTTAGTCTAGTAAATCAAGCCACTAGTCATCACCTACAGTCCCCAAATCAGACCTCAACAGCACATCATCAAGGATCTACAGCCTATTCTACAAGACAATCCATCACTCTCTCAAGCCTTGGGAGACAGACCTCTCTTTGCTTACAAATAGCCTCCCAACCTTAAGCAGATACTCACCAGCAACTACAGACCCCCTACAGCAGGCATGAATCCCTGCAACAAACCATGTATAAATCTGCACAAAAGACATTGTCACAGGACTTAATCAATCCAGTTACTCCATTGGGGCTCATTCACCTGCTCATCCACCAATGTGATTTATGCCATCATGTGCCAGAAATGCCCCAGCTACCCCCCCACCCGCCTTATATATTGGAAAAACAGGATAGTCTATACACAAAAGAATAAATGAACACAAGTCTGACATCAGAAATCACAATATTCAAAAGCCAACAGGGGAACACTTCAATCTCCTTGGTCACTCCAATGATGATTTGTTTATAACTGTGCTCAAGCAAACAGACAATAAATCGTAGCTTCAAACAGAAACTATAGACCTGGAATTCTTATGGAGGTTTGACACTGTTGCCTCAAGGTTAAATAGGGACTATGAATTTTTTTTCTCATTACAAAAGGTGATTTGACCTCACTTTCGACTACATGCTGTGCCCAAGTGTTTGAATTTAAACGACTGCTTTCCTCTGAGTTCCATACGCTTCCTTGCATCTATTTTCCTCCCATTCAGTAAGTTCCCCATCTTCAAAGCATCTGACAAAGTGGGATTTTCTCTTACAAAAGCTCATGTGATAAATACATTTGTTAGCCTTTAAAAGTGCCATAGGACTCCTTGCTTGTTTTCCTGAATTAGACTAACACGGCTGCCCCTTTGGAACTTCCTGCCTCAGTGATCTCGTGGTTCAGTTCCAGTTGAGTTCTCCCACCACATTAACCTCCACACGATCCCTTTTCCAATGCAATCTGTAAACACCTCTCTTGTCCCTTGCGTCCTGCCAATGAATAGACATTCCTACTCTTTATTTTTCAATTCTGAGGGTAATATAATGCTGCAGAACCATCTGCGACACAGCTTATCCACAAACCAGCAGCCTGATCCACCACACCTTATGTCCATTCAGGGCTATTCATATGCACAAGAGCGGCAGGATTAACCACCCCCTGTGACAGAGTCCTGGGAAACAGCACCCATTGAGAATCCAGGGACGGGCAAGCTTGCTAAAGGATCCTTCCTCCGGCCTAAAGGGAGAAGCCACCAGACGCAGATGTCAAGCAATTGTGGGGGGCAAATAATGAGGAAACAGGGACAGTTTTGAGGATCACAAGAGTCAAAAGCAGGGAGCCTGAATGAGACACTGAGCAGAGAACCCTATAGTGCCCACTGCTCCTCAAAGGTGTCCAGGGAGCCAACAAGACATGGCCCCAGTGGTGGATAAGGGGCCACACGGTGATTCTCCACCGGTGATTCCCCCCTCACTGAAGGGCCTCCTGGCAGCTAGCGGGCCAGCACTGGGGAGAGTGGGCAGCTGGGGCCAGACGCCAGACACAGCCTGGCTGGTCACCCCTGTAGGTAAAGTGGCTAGCCCAGAGGCAGGATAAGAACAGCAGAGCTTGGCCGGCTGGCTGGCCCACCCTGCTCCCCTTCTCAGTGCTGGGCTGCTGGATCGGTGGAGGAGCCCCCACATTGTGCACGGGCCCCATTGACTGAAGTGTAATCCACCCCTGCATAGTGCGGAGAAACTCTTCCCAGATACATGACTGAAGGGAGGAGCAGAAATTACAGAGCACCTCTTACTAGCATCTTCTGGTAGAACAGATGTCCACCTTGGCCAGCACCAGAAGAAGGTCGATGAGGAGGTCTCATGACTTCCTGAGGTCATGAACAGGATGTGTGTAAATCAGGAGGTGCAGGGGAAAGTGCAGCCAGAACCAAAGGAGAATGCTGTGGAAGAGCCAAAAAGGGGTCTGCAGCCTAGTGCACTCAACGAAGAGCTGGGCAACAACAGCAGAGCCAGTACTCTGGTCACTGCTGCTCTAATTAAACGTTGCAGAACAGACCTCATTAAACAGACCTGTGGGTGGAGGTGAGCTGGAAGGCTAATTAAACCCTTAGGTCGAGGACAGAAAAAGGCATAAGAAGGAAACACGTGTAGTGTATTAAAGGGAGAGGGAACCAACACCATAAATAAATGGCACTGGGGGTTTTACCAGCACACAGGTTTCTGAACTGTTGGCAGACTTGAGTACAGACAGGAGAGAGGGAGCCCAGTTGCACCCCTCCATGTTGTGTTTCACAGTAATATTTTGCAGTGCTTGGTATAACTCAGTTGTTCCTAACAGAGTTGCTTCACGTTATCTTAGTGGAAATGAGAGCAGAATCAAGCCGCCAGTCTTTTTTCCCCCATTGCTTTTCTGGTCTTATGTACACTTGCAGGGCAAGGAGGGAATTTTGCTGTTGGTAGAGTAAATACATTGCTTTTTTGCAGCTCTTTTAATTTCATTTGTCTTCTCCTCAGCTCCTAAGTAATTCCTTTCATGCTCTGTCCTTTACAACTAAGCTCCCCGTTCTCTGTGCAGTTGCTTTTGCTTGCTCTATAGAGTTTTGATTAACCATGTTAGCTTGACGCAGTCCTTTGTGCTGTGGGAATCATGCTGACTGGATGGCAGACGGATTGATTCATTTTCTGAGTCACAGCTTAAAAGACAAACGGGCATCAATAAATAAATAAAAAAACACAAGAAATTGTGACACCACAAAGAGGAGCATTAGGAAGTGCTCAGTTCTGTTACCACAGAAGGATTGGTGGTCCTTTCTTAGCTGATTTATGTTACTGGTCACTAATCAAACAGATCAGCAGCAAAGTGATAGACAATGCTTATTCTTGAAGGCAACGTGTCATATCATCCAATTTTCTGTTGGAATGGAAGTGTTTAAATGACAGACAGCTGTGACAGATATGGCAATTTCCTGCAATATCCTTGAAAAACCTTACAGAATTAAGTTAAGCATCTTTACAATCCACTGTATTACATTCAAAGGTTATGCATTATTGTGGGCTGAGGTTCCACGTAACTTCTCTGAAGTGAAGATGCGATGCAAACCCTGGGAAGCGTTAGGAACTTCAAAGGACCAGACTGAATAGTGTGTCAGACCAACATGGACTTTTGGGACCTACAGAATCAAGCAATTGCCTGGAGAATCTCTAGTGGGAGGTGACTGCAAATTCCCACCTTCGGTTATGCAGCCAGCCAGCCTTTTGAAGCAGAATATGGAGATCAAAGGTGCAGGCTGCATAAAAGAAAGACTGAACTATATACAGGTGCTTGTTTTGACCTACACCTAATATGAACATTTAACCACAGAAAATCCCTCTCTGGGATTTGGAAGACTGAATCCTACCAGGGTCTTTGTTGGCGTGGGAGTGATCTCTGCTGAGCTTTTTAGTGTGCACCTAGGCTCTTGTATTACTTTTAATGTTTTCTTTGTAATGCTTTCTCCTTAATACATATACTACTTTCTATGGGGCATGTGATAACTCATAACTGTTGGCAATTCCACAGCCTGTGAAGAGAAAGCAAAGTACAGAGGCTGGCCTGTTTTGGCAGTCTGACTTGCAGGGAATATCACAGTGTACAGGGAACAGTGCAACTGGGAAAATCTCCCGGTTTCAGGAGGGAGAAAGATGCGGGTCTCTACACAGGAGAGAGGACAGCTGAACAGCAGGGAGCCTAGTACTGGTGGACTCTGGAGGGGAATAAAGGTGCACTTGCTCTGTATCGTGACCATCTTTGTGCTCTCTGTACAGTTAAAGTAGGCAATATATAAGGAAGCTAGAAAAGTTGGTTCAGTGAACTATCTCCATGAAGATATAGGCCTGAATCCTGGCAGCTGACATACATAGCTCATTTTCCTTCAGTGGCAGGTTAAGGAACTTTCACAACGTTTGTGTGTGGAAGTTTTTGAAGTAAAATCTTAAAAGATTTTTCTACTCCATTAAATGGCTATAGAAAATAAAGGCATCTCCCTTAGCTATTTCAGCTTCTTGTATGTATTTAGAGCAGTTTAATTTTACAGAGGAGGGGTAAGTTCCAGAGGGGTAGCCATGTCAATCTGTATATAGCAAAAACAAGAGTCCTGTGGCACTGTAAAGACTAGCAGATTTCTTCAGGCATAAGCTTTCATGGGCTCCAACCCACTGATAAATCTGCATCTGACAAAGTTGGCTGGAGACCATGAAAGCTTATGCCCGAAGAAATCTGTTAGTCTTTAAGGTGCCACAGGACTCTTGTTGGTTTTGCTGTTGTTTTAGAGAAGGGGTAAGTTTTTAGTTCTTTTAATTTCTCTTTGTCCCCACAAAGCCAATACAAGTACAGGACAGCGAACTAGAGCTTACTCAGTCTCATCCATCAACATAATTATTAACTAAGACCTTCTTACAAAATCCTTGCTGTTGATGATAATACGTGAGGAAGTATCGTTTTTCTGATTGCACAGATGGGCAAACTGAAGCACAGGAAGAGGAGGTGACTTGCTCAGAGTCCTCTTAGGTCAGTAGCAGCTCTTGGAAGGGAACGTTGAGTCCTGACTCAGATCCCAATGGATCTAATCTTTGAAATGAGCAGATTTCATCAAGAGGACAAAGAGGAGCTACGGACATTTGGTCATTCACCCCATGGAGACACTTCTATAAAGTCACTCTTCAGAGTGAAAACACTGAAATCTGTCTTGTTTATGTGGTCCTATGAGATAGCACAGCAGATAATGAATGAATAAAGTGCAGCCTTGTTAACCTGACTAGAAGTCAATGGGAGACACTGGGTGCTGCTAACTTTTGAAAAACAGGCCATTTATTTAGCGCCTAAGTACGGGCTCAGGTGCCTACCTTTAGACATCCATTTCCAAAAATCTTGACATGGTTGGTACAGCATCTTTAAAGTATGGGGGTTAAAAATGGCTGTGTGACTAAAAGATACAATTTCCAAGATGCCCTCTTACATCTGTACAGCACCTCTCACAGTTTGTCTTCACTGACAGTGGCAAATTCACTGCCATCAGATTGATCTTCCTGAACAGGTCTGTAAAGAAGACAATCCCTGAAGACCACCCCCTCAACCGGAGTAGTGCTGAGTCTATAAAAGGTCATTTTCCACTGACTCAGCATACTGTAGACACTGATGAGCAGGCAGTAGTGAGTCAAAGGGAGATATGCAAATTATTTTAAGTAACTTGATTATCTCCCTTCAAATGCCACCAAAATCCTAGTGTAGACCAGGGCTCAGTCTCTAAGGTGATGTCTACAATGGAGGCTTAAGTCGACTTAAGCAACTCCACGGCAACATTTGGAGTTCATTAACTTGACTTAAGCACTTGCTTAAGTCAACTTAACTCTCACCCTTAAAGTCAACTTTAAGGGTTAAGTTGACGTGATTAAGTCGACTTAACAAAATGTGGCCAATAAAATCGACTTTATAAAGTTGACTTAAGTCAGAAGAGCCATTTAAGTTGATTTTTTAAAGTCAACTTAAGCCAGGGGACCCAGTTAAAGTCTACTTTATTAAGTCAACTTTAAACGGGTCCCCTGGCTTAAGTCAGCTTTATTAAGTCGACTTAAACTAATGGGGACTCTCTAAGTCAACTTAATAAACTCAACTTTAAGTCAACCTTGTTAAGACGACTAAACTGATTCCTCTAATGTAGACATAGCCTAAAGGATCACAGAGTCTTTTACAAGATACACAGGCAGCACCAATGAAGTATCATGGTGAAAGGCATCGACACTAACACTGGGGAGAACCTATGGTTTTTGACCAAGCTCACCAAGTTACCACTTACGTCTTCCCAAAAGCACCATCAGACTATTAATGCCTGGAGAGGGCAGATCAGATCTGGATTTCTAACATCTTTTTCAAAGGATGCAGCCCACACTGTAAGCTGTATGATGGTGTTGCACAGGCTATCAAACTTCAAGTTCCAGCTTTATAATGCCCAAGTTTCCTTCCAGCCAGAGGTTCAAATCCCTGCAGACGCTTTATAAAGACAACATAAGCTGCAGGTGTAACTCCCTTCCAGGCTCCTCGCCAGAATTTTGTAAAAAGCACTATTCAGAACTCAATGTATCTGTATTAGAAGGATAGAGATCTGAGTTAATATTCCTGGGAGGTGAACCTGTTGCTCAAGGGAAGTTAAAGGTTAAAGGTACCGCTCCTCTACTGGTAACAGACTTGGCCAGATAATTAGAAATTTCAGACTCAGCTGATATGGTTTATGTTCTTGCTAAAAATAAATCTGAAAGTGCAATGAGCCAGAAATCCAGAGAAGCCTCAGACACCAGCTGAAGTTTCAAAAGTGTGTCGGGGAAGTGGTGTGCAGGAGACTGGAATGCAATTACCCCGTTATATCTGGTTTGAGTTGAGACTCCCACAAGTCTCTTTCAGCCTCCCAGGTGTTTGCAGCTCTCAGACACTAACATAACTAACATAAGCATTGTAAATATTCCATTACTTGAAACTTATGCTCTTCTGTAAACCCAGAGGTTTCTCAGAGAAGGCAGCACGTCTAGAGACTGTTTTACTTTAATATCTAACTCACCACTCAAGTAAGGCAACCTCAGACCATCTTGTATGTAACTGGACTAAATCCCTAAATCAGCTCTTAGACCCAGTCTGGGTTATTCAGGACCTCCACATGCCAGATATACTATAAATACTCTAAGTAATAAACATTAACTGGGTCATCCTGACAGCTCAGGCAGCCATGTCACATTGGCACATACTGCAAGCGGCTCAGGTCTAGCAGCCTACTTCTTGGACTGGTAAAAAACAGCACATTGCAGACTTGACCCTTCCAGCCTGCATAACAAAATGCACTCTCCCCTGCCACTCGCCTGGAGTTCATCTAATGAACAGTATGATCATCTCAGAAGTGACTGCATGTAGTAACAATTTTAAGAGACAGAGAGAGACACTCCACTCCCATTCAAGAAATACCCAAAAACCCAGGGAGTAGGGAAGTTACCTGGGGATGTAGGAAATCCAGGTTCAAATCTCTGCTCTACATGAGGCAGACCAACAACTTAATGTGAGCTTCATGAAGTCCTCACGCCCTGACCATTCTGGGATGGGTCTCTCTCTTGCATTTTTACCTGCTCCACCAATTAAGAAAAACCTCAAATTTTCCTAAAATGGAGTCAATCTTTTTCAGCCACCTCTAAGCAAGGAGTAGGCCCTAATCCAATGCCCAGGGAAGACTCCTTTGACTTTAGTGAGCTCTGGAGCCAGCCCTTAGTGCTGTAAGGTAACCCCCGATGCTTGGATGGGATTCTTGTCAAAAAAGGATGGTTCACAACGTGAAAAGATCCAAGGGAACTCAAATCCTTAGTGCATGACTTGTGTATGGGAGAGCCCCTGGTAGCCAAACCAATGGTTTGGTCAAGGCAAGGGAAAAGAAAAAAAGAAGAAAAAAAAAAATCTAAGTTTAGATTCTTCCTCCCTTCACTTCTCTCTCCTCATCAGGACATTATATAAATAAATAAAAGCAAATGGAAATAGGAAATACATTTTAATGACTTCAGAGCAGTTTTTCTCTGCAATCTCTGCCTGGTGACAGGTGGTGATTTCTATGAAGTGTTTGATATATCCAGAAGCAACTGAGATCTATTTTGTTTTCCAAGTATATAAAGTCAACCCCACAGAGTTAACTTACTATAAAGAACAAAGGCCTCCTGTTCTCTCATTAAGCAGGCATAACACCTCTTCAATTATGCAGAATTAAGGATCATTTCATAGATTCACAGATTCCAAGGTCAGAAGGGGCCACTGTGATCATCTAGTAAGACCTCCTGTATAACAGAGACCACAGAACTTCACTGAAGTAATTCATAGAGCAATTGTTAGAAAAACATCTGGTTTGGAAAATGAATTCACATTCAGCCACTCAAATGGCTGGATGTAAGAAGCAGCGCTGATGGATATTCTGAAGGGAAGACATTCCATGTGATTCAGGAGTGCCTGCGATAGTAGACCTTCCGGTTCACAGACCTTCGTGTCATAAACACACAGATGGGTCTTGTCCATTCTCTCCCAATGTGGCACTTTTTGCAAAAAATAGGGCTTTGAGCTTGTGTTAACTTCCAAATTGACTCCCTCTTTGTTGGGCAGCACCTGATTTCTCCTTCCCCACCTTAAAACCCCCTTGCATTTCAGTGAGAATGCATGCATTTGTTTGTAGTGGACAGGGGGATCTTTCAGGATGAAAGGTGCTTAAACACATGTCCACCAATCTTACAGTCGTCTCCTAGCACCACAACCATGATATCTAATCAGCTACTCATAAAATAGCAATAACATTAGCTGCAGTAGAGACTGAACATCGCAACAGACAGGCGGGCACGTAGAAAGGAGCGCAAGACATCCAACAGACCAGAGATGCAACCTGTGCAATAGAGACTGCCATTCTCGTATTTTCAGTCATAAATGACACTGTTCCAATTGAGCAGATGATTAGTACATCTAGGATGCATCACTCATGGTCAGTTCTGACCGACGGAGAACACAGTAGAGACTGCAGGGAGAAAAAGCCAGGAAAAAAATGATGGTGTAGGGGGCACAACAACAGTTTGGGCCCTATGGTTTGAAGGATTTGGTAGACAACACAGGGAGACACACTGCAGTATAAAATAGCTTGATTTATTAGTATGCAAACAGTAAGGAAGGAAGGAAGGATATATGCTTATGCCCCTTGAGCAGACAGGAACCCCAGCAGAATGACTGTGGCCTGGAAGCTTAGAGAGCGAGGACTTGTGGCGCCATACACAGAGGCTGGCCCATCGACAAAGTTCCAATAATTGAAAGCTAACTATCAATCGTTATACCCTTATACAAAGGGGGTTGGGGTGCGGGTGGAGGTAGGGAGCAGGGGCTTGTGCTACCTGTTTCATTATCCATTTACTAGCTTTCACCAAGCTAGCAATCCCTGTTTTCCTCCTACATGTCTATAAGGTCACGTGATGGCTAGGACTAATTAACTAAGCGCCCTCACAGGGTCAATCAGTCAGGGCCTATTGATGGTGACATCACCTACTATCTATATTTATCATGTAACAAACTCTTCTGTAATGATTCCTTCTATCTACAGATGGGTATTTACATTTTGAAGTAGATGTGGAGCTCTATCTAGAGATACATCTTTATATGCTCTACTAAGAGTCACTCCGGTATTCAAGTTAGGTTTGACTTAGGAGTCAGCTCGCAGAATACACTGGTTTTGTTCTGAAGCCATGCATACATTCCAGTGGCTGTACTGCACGTGAGATGACCCCTTCTAATTCAAAGAAAGCTAACCTCAAGTAGCAAGTAGAATTCACAGTTTCTGAATGACTTTGTGTTTTTGCACTCTGGCACTGTCAATAATGAGTAATAGTTTATATCTGTCCCATCCTTCACTATTGCTGTTGAATGGCAAGAGAGAGGGATACCACAGATTCATTTGAATTCAGGGATGTATAATAATGCAGTCAGAAAACACTGTCGAAGTCAGATTCAGCCCTTATTTATTATTATAACGTGTACTACAGTCCTCCAATAGGCACCAACATGGTACAAATTCTCAGCAAAAGGCAGTTTCTGTCCCTAAGAGTTCAACATCTAAACAGACAAAAAAGGCTAAGAAGCAGAAACAAGTACTGTTACCAATACTCTACAGCTTGGAAATTGTTGCAGAGGTAGATTAAGTGACCCCGATGTCATAGACAGTCTGTAGCAGGAACTCAACCCCTAAGGGCCAGTTTGGTGCCTTAGTCACTGAACCATCCTTTTCTTTCTAAAGCACAGAAATGTAAGGGTAGACGAACATTCGACAGGTCATCTAGTCTTGTGGTGAAGGAGTAATTATGCCAATGGGAGAGCATGCTCCTGGTGGCATGCAGCATCTCCACCAGATACACTACAGAAGGGCAGAAGGAATGCACAATCAACCTGTGCAACTCTTTCCTAGAGGATGCTGTGAAGGCTAAAAGTATAACTGGGTTCAAAGAAGAATTAGATAAGTTCATAGAGGATAGGTCCATCAATGGCTATTAGCCAGAATAGGCAGGAATGCAAAGCCATACTTTGAAGTGTCTCTAACCTGTTTGTTAGAAGCTGGAAACAGATGAGAGTGGATGGATCACCTGATGATTACCTCTTTTCTTCATTCCAGTACTCAACAAATCTAGGTTTCTGGTTACCATGGCAACCAGTATTAGCAGCCTGCTACCTCGCTCCACTGCAGAAATGCAATGCAGGAGCACCTTCAGGTGACCCAAAGTGAAATTGCTGATGCCTAGCTGTGAGCCATTTTTGTCAACCCCGATTCATTCCCTCTGAAGCACTCAGTATTGGCCACTGTCAAAAGACAATATTGGGCAAGATGAACCAGTATTCTGACCCAGCATGGCTGTTCTTATGGTGTCACGCACTGGTGCAGCTGAACTGATGCAGCGCTTCTAGTGTAGACACGTCCTCCATCTTTTCCCAAGACTAAGCATGTCCAGGTTTTTGGGTTTTTTTTTTTTTAAACTCTCATCGGAGGTCAGGTTATTTAAACTTTTTTTACTATGTTTGTCACTTGTAAATCTTCCCACCTTTGCATCATTTAATATTTTATAAGCATGCCCTCTACTCTGTTATCCAAGTCATTAATCAAAATACTGACTACTACCCTTGTGGGTCCCCACTAGATCTGCCCCCCCCCCCCCCAGTTTAACAGCAAACCACTAACAACTAGTCTTTCAATACAGTCTTTTACCCAGCTTACAGTAATTTCACCTAGATCATACCTCCTGAGTTTCCATGCTATCATGTGTCAGAAGTGGCCTACCTCATATAGCAGATCCTGAAGTTTCTGGATTATTTGCCGCACCCCCACCCCTTTTCAGCAGTGGTAGAAATAAGTGCTTTTTTGTCTCCTGATAAAATCCCCAAAGAGCCAAACTTCAAGCCAAGATTATTAAAATATGAATTATCTGTAAAAAGACTGCAAAAACCCATGAATTGATTTCTGATTTTCTATGGACTTATTTTAGGACTTCTCTCTGTGATAATCAGAAAGCACTGAAAGAAGCTTGGGACTGATTAATCAACACAACTCCTACTGTGTCCAAAGCTTAACTTTCAATTATACTTCAGGCATATGCAGCAGGCAGTGTATTTTCCTTAGGTAAAGTGCCTATGGGGGGAAAAATGCAGAGATAAAAATAGTAAATTAGAAAAGAATAATCCTTATTTTTAAAAAAGGCTCTCCTTCTTATTCTAATTTGGAAGCCATCACCTTCAATGAAGGATTTTAAGCAGATGGCATCCTTGTCACAAGACTGGTTCTGCATCCAAATTTCCTTCTAATCAATAAAACAAACAAGGATGTTATTCTTACATGTATCAGCTTCTGATGGGTGGATTTACCAATACTGTCTGATGGTTGGGCCGTAGCAAGATGTTGAAATCTCTGCAGGGCAACTCAACATAGTATAGCCCTGACTTGCTGGATCATATTCACCAGTACTACAGGACTGGAAAATGCAGTTAGGGAAGGTTTAACATATTAGTGGAAAGTGATACTGTGGCTCATTTGAAAACGTAATTCTTTTCACTTATGTCAGCCTGGCAGAATTCTACCCTTTTGCTTCCCTGGGACAGCAAAACATCATACACTCTTTTTCTTCTTTCCCATTACCATCATAGTAAAGGGTGAGAAAGTAGGTTTTCTGCCTAGCTGTTATTTTTCCTGGAAGTTTACAAGGCTGCTACACACAGTGCCCCTCATCCAAGGATTTCAAAACAATTTATAAACACACTAGCAATAATAAGGGAGACACAACACAATGAACAGGAAATACAACACATGGGAGTCATTGGCCAGGTTTCTTCTTCCATATTTTACAGCCTTGAGAAGCATGATATATGGCATCCTGTCCAGTCAGCCACCCTGTCAAACCAAACTCTTCACAGCTCCCCCTGCCATACCTGGCACTCATGACTGCAAAAACACACACTCTGAGAAACTTCCTCTGCTCATCAAAACCAGATATCCTGTACATTAAAGTTTACTCTAAAGTTGATCACCTTGATATATCAGGTGTGTCACACTGGTTATGCTGTAAATCTAGCAATTATTTCTTTGTCAGCCATATGTGAGACATAGCTAACACCAACTCGAATGGAGTGGTAGCTGAACTAACAGCAGCGTCCACTTACAAGCCAATATTAGCAAGCATCAAGGTTGCAATTCTTTATTATCAATGTCATTGGGTAGACCATATTGTCTGGATGACTGATCCCACAATGCAAGAACAAGTCTTCTACTCTTAACTCAGCCAAAGCAAACACACTGGAGGAGGGCAGAAAGAACATCACGGGGATTTCCTCAAGGCTATTGTGAAAGGCAATGTTGATGTCAGCTCCTGGGAATGTATAACCCAAGACTGACAACAATGGAGAAACTGCTCGTGTGAGAGAACTCAGCACTTCAAGAATCTGATGTGAATACATGTAATGGGAAAATAGAAATAACAGAAGGGTGCGCTATGGCATGAAACAATACCCCAGATTCATCCACCCTGCTCGGAAACGGGCGTGCAATGTGACAGTCTATGGCTCCAGAGCAGGCCTTCTCAGCTGTCAGCAGTGTGACATGGGTTCAACTGGAAGGATTATTTATGATATTATTTAACATCACTATTTCAAAGATGGTTATTCATATAAGACTGGCAATGTCGAGTAGCATTAGACAGGTTATATTTTTTGAGGATGATGATATTGTTTATGTGAATGTGCCACGTTTACTGGATTTTCTCCTTAACGTTAAGTTGACTTACTCCACTTTAATTCAAACTATTAAGTTTCAGTTTAGTTCAAACTCAATCTATTAAGTTTGAGTTTAGTTTAGGTGGGGCTGTGTATCTTTTGTTCTAGATTCTGGATAACCAGTGAGGGGAATCAGAAGCACAGTTTGTGGCTAGTTGGGAAGTCTAACTTAAGTGGTGCCCACCAGTGCTGAGGGCATCGGGTCTCCTTTTGCAGCCTGCCCTGACCTTGGCATTTTTAGGCTACCTGCCCTAAGCATGGATGGGTCACAACTGGATCCAGAGATACTATGAAAATGGCAATCCAGGAGAGACAATTATCCTCGACTTCAAGGGATTCCCAATGATACCTAACAAACACCAGTGACAATTTGCACTTCCTTTACTTCAGACTTTCATCCACAGAGCCCAGTGCACTTTCAGAAAGATGTGTAGACCTTATGCTCATTTTACAGATGGGGAAACCCAGGAACAGACTGGTGGAGTGACTTGAACAAGGTCATACATCAATTCAGCAGCAATGTCAGGATGAGAACACATATCTCATATTAGTATCACAGTGGCCTTTGTGTTGGCATACTGGCTCCTTCACACTAATGAAGACTGGCAAGTATTACTCACATTCTATTGCTAGATAATATGTACATGAAATTAAGTGATTTATCTGAAGTCAAATGTCAGAGCTGAAAAGAGGCTCTAGAGTCTTGATTCATAGATTCTTGATCTAACCATGAGACAATGTCTTCTTCTGTGGCAAAATGGAAAAATTTATTAACAGAGCTGTAATGAACAAGAAAGCCTTTGCACTGAATAACTGGGAGGTGGCGGGGAACTGGGCCCAAATCTTGCATTAATCTGCACAAGGACAGCTGTATTATCATAATGAACAATCCTACTTCCAGAAATTACTGCCAGAAAAAAAATCATTAGTCTGGAAAAAATAGGGAAGAGTACTGAAAAGAGAAAAGTGGAAGAGTACTGAAAAGAGAAATTGATGGAGGAGAAGAAAAAAAAAAAGAGAGACTGGAGGTTGAGTAAGGAATAGCAGATAAAAACATTTTTTTCAGTCAGTTCCTTAATGACTAATTTGACCAAAGATTAGAAGTAATGGAATTAGCACTTGGTTAACAAAAGATGCAGACAAATTATAAAGTAACACACAATTACATTTATTTACACTAACTCAAAAGAGAAATTGTTTAACATTTGTGTTAACATTTTGTTACATGTAACAAAAATAATCTAGTTCAAATTTACTACCAGGTGAAAGAGACGAAATACCACAGATAACAGAAATATATTACCTCTGTCTACTGAGACTGAGACAAATACGCTGCGCATAGTACACAGGTGGAACATGCATCTCCTGGGAAATATGGGGGACTAGAAGGTCTATAACTGGAAATTCTTTGAGATGTGCAGTTCCTCTGTGTATTCTACACATGGGCACACATGTATGCCATGCACTCGAGTCCAGAAACTAGCAAGCTGTGTGTGGTTGTCTGTGCATGTGCTGGGGGTCTTCTTTTATTGCTGACTGAGAATGTAAGAGGCAGCATATGCTGACACCTCTCCAATTCCTCTGCTTACTGAAAACCCAACAAGATATGAAGGAAAAAGGACAGCAGGCAGGCAATGGAATATACATAGGGACTATATATCTCAAAGAATGCCAGTTATAGTTAAGTAACCCTCATTTCTTCTTTGAATGCTGGTCACTAGGTGTGCCACATGTGTGAGACTGACAAGCAGCACTCAGACTGGAAGGGGTGTGAGGGATCCAGAAGCAAAGATGAGTGCAGTATTGCAGAATCCACAGCTGCATTTGAAGAAGCACGTCATCTATAGCCAATGTGCGGATGGAGCTCCAGACGGCTGCCACACATATATTTTGCATTTGGTCTTTCTGTAGGGATGCTGTAGAGATGGCCTGTGCTTTCATGGAGTGATCTGTGACATTGCCAGAAGGGGGAATGTGTGTTAACATGTAGAGCTTGATGATGTTTGTAGAAATCCACTTAAGAGATTCCCTGAGAGGATATAGCTTGACCTCACAATCTTTTTGCATTGGTGACAAAAGGCCTTGATGACCTTTTCATTGGTTTGGTTCTTTGGAGTTAGAATACTGGGACACAACAGACCCTGAGGCAGTGCAAATGTCTTCTATTTGGCAGAAAGAAATGTGGGGTTTGAGAAAACAGACAGGGAAGCAGACACTTTGGAAAACAAGAAATTCAGAACAATACTGGGTAGAAATTTAGAACTGTGGTGAAAGGATATCTTCTCCAAGTTAAACACCTTAAAAGTAGGCTCTTACCCGATGGCGCCCAACTCACTGACCCATCTGGCTGATGTGACTGATAGCCACTAAAAATGCAACTTCATGGACAGATGGGTATGAAATATGCCATCAAGGATGTAAATGGTGTTCTGCTGAGTGTCAACAGGACAAGACCGAGAAACATTACTAGAATATACCCATGGAGGTGTAGGTTTGACCTCTGGCAGAAAGGTCCTGATCAGGCCCCTGATGAACTGTACTCTAGTTGGGTGGGTGAAAACAGAACAGCCATCTACTGAAGGGAGAAAGGCACTAAGAACTCATATATGGACTTGTAAGACATAATAGAAAGCCCTCAATTTTTCAGAGACAGGAGATAATCTAAAATGACCAGATTATCTGCAGTCACTGGATAAGGTTGATCGTACTGCACCCAGACAGAGAACTGCCTCTGTTTAGCTAGGTAGCTGATCCTAGCTGAATCTTCCCTAATTTGGGTAAGGATAGCCTGAATGGGCACCAAGTAGAAGCATTCTATTTCTGACACCCACCTAAACACCAGGCCAGAGTGAGCCTTGACTGGAGTCCATGGTTTTCTCCCTTTCAGAGGTAGGGGGCTGAAAAAGGGATGTGTCTGAATTGGAGAGCAGACAGATATTGTCAGGAGCTCTGGAAACTAAAACTGTATGAGCCAATCAGGTGTTAGGAGAATGACACTTCCCCTGTTGCAACATACCTTCTCTGGATCTGTGGAAGCAGGGAAATAGGAGGAAAAACATATCTGAGATTGTCTGTCCATGACATCCGGAGTTCATCACCTGCCAGCCACAGCTCAATAATCCTTTGGCGCAAAATGGGAACTTTTCGGTTCATTTGGGTGCAAAGAGACCCTGCTAATGTGTGTCCCACTGTGTAAGAATTTAATTCATGACAGAGTTGTGGCTCTCTCACTTGTGACCCACAGAGAAGTCCCTGTTTAGTTATCTGCTAAGGAGTTCTGAGTATCTGGGAGGTAGGCCACTTGGATAGTGATGTGATATCTGATGCACCAGCTCCAAAGCCTAACTGCTTCCAAGCAAAAGAGAAGACATCTTGTGCCACCTTGTCTGTCTATGTAAAAGACCGTGGTGATGTCTGACATCGCTTGGATGCAGAATGAGTAGTTAAGTGGAAGGACGGCCTTGCAGACAAAGCAAGCTCCTCTCGGTTCTAGTATGTCGCTGCGTAGTGGGCCCTTCTACGTGGTCCAGGCACACTGAGCAACCTTGCTGTTCATGTAGGCATGCCCAGCCAGAAGGAAAACATCTGTTACAAAGGTGACTTGAGATAGGAATATTGAAGGAGACACCCACACTGAGCTTTTCTGGGTTCAAGCACCTAGTTGAGATGTCAAAAGCAGCACTTCGCAGGTTCCTGGGAATGGGTAGAAGTTGTGGTGATGAAGGGTGGGGTGCAAGAAACAAGGCCTTTGGATTTTCTGAAGCTTCTGCAAAGGCTGAGCTGACACTGGTACTAGAATAGTAGAGGAGGCGACCTTGGTTTGTAGGTTTCTCTCTGGTGTTCCCTTCTTGGGATTTGATTGTAGGTCCCCAGGGAGCATATAATCAATCTCAACTCCTTTAACAAGTACAGGGACTCATCTGTTTTCTCATTAAAGAAATATGACTCAAAGAGAAGGTCCTGAATGGTATTCTGGACCTACCTGGGGAAATATGAAAATTGTAACCAAGAATCTCTCCTCATGATTTTATCAGTGGCCAGGCCTCTGCATCCACTGGCAAAAATATCTCTTCTGGTCACAATCACTTGCCTTCCTTATGCTAAAGCACTGAAGTTGTGCTCTGTCCTTGAGGGAATAGCTTGTCCTTAAAATCTACCACCCTGGAATAGTTGTTGAAGTTGCAGTTCAGTAACGAAGTCTCATGCCTAGTGATATAAAATCACAGTTCCATGGATGAAAAAGACTTTTCTCCCTAGGAGGACCAGCCTTTTTGAACCCTTGTCTGTCAGGGAGGCCCTTTGATGTTATGACCTAGTCCCCTCCACAGCTGCCTATAGAGAGTTGGAGGATGGGTGGGAGAACAAAAATTCAGCTCTGCTGGTGGAGATAAAATAGTGCCTCCTAGCTTTTTTAGGTGTGGTGGCACAGGATGCTGGAGTGTGCCAGATCAACCTAGCCAATTCTGCAATGGCCTTATTTAACAGTAAGAGCCACCTTACTTGTTCCTGTAGGTTGAGCTGGTGTTGTGGGGTCTAGACCTCCCCCAATGGCATTGGGAGGTCATCAGCAATTGTTTGCAATAATATTGCCAGTGTTTGTGTGGTGGAGATGGAAAGGAAAGACTCAGTGTCTCATCTGAAAAAGAGAATGAGACTCTCATTGGTGCCTGCAGATCTCGGTCAATATCTTCCCCCTCTTACACAAGATGTATGGTAAGATTTCTGGGCATTTGCCATCAGGATCCCATCATCTTGAATAAGGTAAGATAAAGGGGTCGACCATTCGTGGGGGACCCTATGGCTCCTGGGGAAATCTTATTTGATGGGATACTGACTACAACGGCTGAACTGCCTGTCAGGGTTTGGCTCTCTCCAGTGAGATGCAGGAACGGTGGATGTCTTATTCATCTAAATCTGCAAACTGCTCCCCTTGCAATGGCAGGGTCTGTTGGTACTTTGGCACTCCTGCTTAACAGAGATGAGATGGCTCCTGAGACAGTTGAATACAACTGTCCTCCAGGGTAGGAATATCCCTTGGGGTGTCAGACTGGAGAGGAAGCTGGTGGGTGAGGATAAGGGAGGTAGATATCCTACTGTGTCGTGTAAATCTCTGTACATCTTGGTGTCCAGGGAGTTCCAGCTGTCATGACGGATCTTATCTGTGAATCCCTGGAGGCAGCACGATCCCTGGACAAACAAGCTGGTATCAATGAGTCTGGTGCGCTTGTAGACAGAACTGGCAGATGACAGTCCTTATGCTTTGGTGCCAGGGCCACCAATGGATCTTTCTTCCTGCCTGCTTTACTCTCTTTTTACTCTTGGGGAATTTTTAGCAGTGCTGGCGACTTCGAGCCTAAGCACAAAGGTTTACTAACCTTGACAGGCACAGGGGGGACTGAGTTACTTGTGCACAGCCCTTGAGAGTCATCTCAGTCTTTGCGCCCATGAGAGTATTCTACTTGGAGAAAGAGCTTAGGCCTTAGGTACTGTGGACTTCCTCCTAAGCACGTGCTTGGAAGGGCTCTGCTCATCTGTGGAGGCCAGTGTACAGCGGTGTCTCCCTGATCTGGATCAGAGGGGGACTTCATAATCATTTGTACCAGTTATCCTCTTAGCACATGAGCCCTGTGAGTTCTCGGTGGAAATGAGTAGCAAACACTGCACTCTGTAGACATATGTATCTCACCCGAGCAGCAGAAGCAGTGCTGGCGATTGCCACAGACAGAAAAGGAGTGAGGGCATGAGATAAAGTTCTTGAACCCCACGACTCTGCTCACAGTCTCAGACCACAAGGAGTGAGTCCCCAGCCAAGGAGAACAAGGAACGCTAACTTTACTATAAAACTCTAACTATCCTAATAGGCTAAGAAATACAAAATCTGTTTCTTAATCTATATACAGGTTCTAGCAAAACAGCCGGAGAAGCCCGAGGACACTGCGTTCCAACTCAGGCCTGATGGTGGCAAGAAGGAACTGGAGGCGTTGGCCTGCCCTGCCTCTTAAGTCCTTCGTTAGGAGCATGAGATCTACGGCATGCGAGCAGGTCAATAGACACTGTCAGAACTTCCAGGCCTGGGTGCGTGGAATCTGCACCCATGTGTGGGAAAAAGCCCTTGAAGAAGAGCAGTGAACACTTTTAAATCACAAAATATTCTAGCTGCAAGTGTAGGCTGGGAAACAGAAAACATGAATTTCTATAAAACAAGGTGTCCCAGGGCACTTAAATGCTAACAAATTTATTTATCACACAAGCTTATGTGGGAGAAAATCCCATTTTGTTAGACACTTTGAAGACAGGGGAACTTACAGAATGGGAAGAAATAAATGTAAGGAAGGGTAAGTCATGGGAACAGGTCACACTGTAACAGCAAATCAAAGCAGTTGTTAAGGTTCAAACACTGGGAAACAGCACATAGAGGAAGGTGAAGTCAAATCACTTGTAACAGAAACTGTAGGATACGCCACAAAATAAAGTATTCATCCACAGATGAGCTGGGAATTTAGATGCACAATCTCCCAGTTAGCTGTAATGAGTGTAAATGTAAATTCCTTGAAAGCAACTGGGAAAGGACCTTTCCCTAGCACCGTGACTAGAACCACCTTCATGAATTTGCCTCTTGTGATTTGAGCCATATGGAAGGGAATACAATGGGAATACACAGTGTAATTATGCTTGTAATACTTTATGTGAACAAAGGCCCAGATCCAAAAACCCACTGAACTCGATGGAAATATTTTCATGGACATTACTGGGCACTGTAGTAGGCTCTATAAGTGCAATTTCCTGCAAATTATTTAAAAACTAAAATTCCTTTACATGCAGAGTTAACTATATACAATAAGCTATGCCATACAATCCACTGGCACCCAGAAGTCTGTACAGTGGATAAAAATAAATAAAAATGAGTTTAAATAGGCTGGAAATGTTCTCCCAATGATACACTTCTCGCTGATATGAACCTGCTCAGAAAGAGGCTGCAATAATATATGGCCAAGATTTTAAAAATCTCATGTTGTGTGACATTTTGATTTTTCAGGGTTTAATCAGAAACACTTTAAAGGACCCTGAAACAGGTGTTCAGCACTTTATGAAAATTAGGACCCTTAAAGTTGTCACAAGTTGGGCATCCAATGCCACTAACTTGTTTCAGAAAATCTTGCTCTATCTGGGCACTACATACATTCAATAGTACGTTGAGTTTGTCCAACTGTAAATTGAATGACCCCAAACTCCTATACCCATTCCCCAAATTTGATCTGATTTCTGGGGTACGGAGACAGATATTTATATTTTCTTTTAACGTGAGAGACACTAGCACCTGCCAGTTACTCTGAACAGAGCAGTTAACCCATAACTCGTCCTATCATCTACTGTTGACAGGCACTAATGCAGACAAGTAAGTGGCTCCCCTGAGAGAAATGAGCTGAGAAGAATAGTGTAAACAAAGCCTCGCAAAATAAAACAGCAACCGTAACAAAACTTCAAATGAAATGCCTGATACTGAAGGTATGCAGAACAGGCTAGAGGCAAAAATTTCACTCAACACCAAAACGATGCTGGCTGTTCAAGTTGAGAAAAATCAACAAGCTGTTTTGCAGCTCGCCATGCTCACTTGGGCAGTGCCAACTACAGAATCCCCAACATGGCTTAAATTTTTTCAACCCTACTGGCACTAAAGAAACTTCTTGGTCAATCTCTTGAAGTGCATGTGCACTTTTGCGCACGTGCAACACACACACACACACACACACACACACACACACACACACACACACAC
>ML682063.1:10037370-10140396 GCA_007922195.1 Podocnemis expansa
GGTTGCTGTTTCCTTAGAAGCAAATGACAGTAAATGCACCCCACAACTGGCAGTTTTTAAAAAGTACATGGGATTGATTTACAAACTGTCTTCCTATAGAAAGGAAACAGAGGATGTGTAACACTCCTTGGTTTTGCTATTCACTGGAGAGCAGGTTCATTGATTAGGGTGGGTAGGGACCATGCAGGAGGTCATGTAGTTTAATGCCCTGCTCAAAGGGGGACCAACTCCAACTAAATCTCGTCTCTAGAGACCCAAACCCCACTTGCCTCACCATCAGCTATCTACTTTGAGTACCTGTATGGCTCACACAGCCATAGTATCTGAGCACCCAACAATGATTAATATATTTATTCCCTGGATATCGTTGGGAAGTAGGGAAATGCTGTTGTCCATCTTTTATAATGGGGAACTGAGGCACAAAAGGATTGAGGGTAAAAATTATAAAAGCCCCCTAACTGACTTAGGAACCCAAGTCACATTTTCAAAAGCGATGCGGGCACTTAGAAGCCAAATTTTCTTTGAAATCCATGGGACCAAGACCTTAGCGTGAAACTGGCTTCTGGAAACAGGATTCAGTCTTTATGGTACTTAGGTGCTTTTCTAAGTTTTATCTGAAGTGATCTGCTATTGTCACATGGAATTGATGGCAGATCACAGAACTGAACCTGAATTATCCCCTGAGTCCACAGCTAGTTCTGTAATAATCCAACCATCCTTCCCCTCATCAGATCTCTAGCCAACCTTTGCTTCCAAAACCCTGGATCCAGCACCTCCCTAGCATCATTGATACTTTTGGCCCTCATCCAAGCACTGAGGCAGGCAACTCTGATCAGCTAATTAGAGCTGAGGTCAGAATGCAAAGAGACCTGGCCACAGGCATGCTGATCCCTCTGGTACAATTCCTTCAGAGTCATGGTCTGTTTGTGAGTAGCTCTCTTGGCTCTGATGGGACTAATCAAGCGTGCAGAGTTAAGTAACTGTATTTCTGCAGGATCAGGACCTATCTCATCGCTTAAGCCCTTCCCCGCTGTCAGAGACTTTCACTACAGCATGGAAAAGCTCCAGCAGCAGGACTAAAAATAGCAGTGTACATCCTGCCCTATTCTACTTGCCTAAGCCGTGCTTTACCGTCTATGGCTTCTATTTATACAGTCACTAACTGGGTATGCAATGTCTGTACTCCACACACCATTGTGAGCACAAGCCTCTCCTGGAAGGTGTATTAGCAGATACAGTGACTGCTGTTGATATAGGGTGAAGAGAGCAGCAACCCTCACACCACGTGTTCTCTGTTGTGACTAATGCCCATCCCACTTCAGTTCATCCATATTGCCCAGCTTTAGCGCCTACACGTAATTCCCCACTTAGGGGCAACTACTTAAGAAACAATCCTCTCCAAAGGCAGGCCCCAAGGCCTCCATTTGTTTTTCATTAAGCATCTAATTACAAGGAGAATTTTGTTTGATTCCCTGGCCTCAAGCCAGTTGGATGCACGGCTTTTACATGATGCCTGGCTAGAAGGTAGCACACGTGAATAAACTTCCCTTTCCCGCACCCTTTCCTGGTTGCAGCATTTTTTCCTTTCCCATCCCAATTCGTAGTGTCACACTTCACAGTACTCTCTGATTGAAGACTCTTCCTATAAGCATTTCCTACACAGCTGCTGGCTAAAGTGAAATGCAGAGGGAGAGACGATGCTGGTTAACATTCTCCAGAAGCCCAGTCAGAGGAGAAAGGCTAAATGAGCACATTTTCCAGCTGCCCAGGCTCCAACCCCTTCCTAGGAAGCATCACCTGTTTTGGGAATCTGCATTGTCACCTTCATGCTGGAATGGAGCCTGTGAATATCTCCCACCTTTCTATCCTCACTGATAAGGGACTTTTCACCAATATGGTTTTACATAAAACCAAGTTGAATCTCTGTAAAAGATGAAGGAAGGGCCTTACTTTGCCAGCCTGGGAAGAAATGTATTTAAGGTTTTTAGCAAGATGGATTTACTTTGTCTTTTAGTTACATTTCAAGTAAAAAAAAAAAAAGAAAAACAACCACCTGAAACCATTTGACCAGATTCTGGTCTTGCACTGGAGTAACTCAGGAACCGTTCTTCTGAAAACCAGGAGTTACAAGGTACACAACTGACCTGTATGAGAAGGGCACGAGAGTTGTTTACCTGTAGCTTTCTGTTGCTCCTGTACATTCAAATAGGCAATTTAGTTTTAATCATCAAACTGTGACCTGAGAATGATCCATTTGGCCAATTTCAGAGCTATTATAACTCCACCCACTTCAACAGAGCCACATGTGCTTTTCTCAGTGCTGAATTTGGCCTGTCATCCTCTATTCCATTTGGTGGTGAAAACATGATGCTAGCACATCTGTGATGTATTAAATCAGGTTTGAATGAGAAACAATGGTAAGGCTAACACTGTGCTGACCCAGAGGAAGTTGTGTAAGTAGGCTGCACTATAGTATTCTTTACTCTCTGCTATCCTACCAATATTGTGAAGAGAAAAACAGTTCTGATTTCCTCTATACTGCCACTGATCTATGACTACTTAGATGCATCACAGTCACGTAGGAACAAACAGACCATCTCTTTTTAGCAGAAGTGGAATCTCTACTAGTGGATCACTGACGACTACAATGGTAGGTCAGCGGAAAGGACGTTTCCAAGGAATTTCCTAAGGATATCTCCCCCTCCCCGCTGCCACTGATTTTAAGGCTTATCAATATGGCTCTTAGCATTAAAATCTTGTTAAGAGGAGTGAAAAAAATAGCTGGAAATTATTTTTCAATAGATTTCTCTACATGGAGTAGCCACAGTTTAGGGCACACCACTCAGGGATAACTGTGCACGAGGCAGAGGAAAATAGGACCAGATTTCTATTCCAGCTCTAATCTCCAATTTCAGGCTAATACATGAAGCCCTCCAAATCAGTAAACAATGTGAGCAATAACGAAGGAGTATTTAAGAAAGAAGCCATTCTGAGGGATTAGTTGACATGCGTGCCGTCTCTCCTGGCGAAGAACAAATTGGAATTTCAGTGCTGTCAAATCAAAGAGTCCCAAAGCTCCCCTGGGGATTGTTTTGCAATTTTGTTAATATTTTAAAAGCATCTCTTGATCTCTCATATGTCTGCCCAGCATTATGGTTTCATTACATACTAGAACAGATGTCTTCTTTCTCATTCTCTCTTTCTCCCTAGCTCTCTATTTTCAAATTTGTGCCTTTGCAATCAAGAAGTCTTTTGGTCTGGAGCCTGGAATCTTGGTACAGCACGAAATGAGCAATTGATGTTGAGGTCCTGATTCACAAGCCAAGGAAGACGTTGAGTTCAGCGGGGTTCCAGGGAATTAAGCCCTGTGATGCTTCTTCCTGCCTCTTAACTTGTTGCCAGTGCTGGCAAGATACTAGTATGAGAAACCTTTGAGTTAAAATAAAAAACAGCAACTCACTGAGGCTGGCAAGAGTCTTAGGAGAAAAATTTATGGGCCTGACTGTTCAGAGTAATCGGGGGCTTGACCGTGGGAGCTCTCTCCTTGGCAAAACTCTCATCAAGGCCTCAAACTCTCCAGAAGCTTCTCTTGTGGACAAAATCTGGCCAAAGGAGCAGCACTGGGGTCTAGCAATTGCAAAAAAAGGGTAAAGTGCCTGACTCAGGTTCTTCGAGAATATTTCTATGGAATCTCTGAGCCGAGGTCTTGCTGGCCTAAAAGCAATAATGACAGGCATCCCCAGGGCTAAATGCTGCTGTTTAATTTCAAAGGGGAGGCCATACATTAAGAAATTCTCATAACACTCTTGTGAGGTAGGCTCCCTGTGAGGGCAGAGACCACAAGTTACCTTATGTCTGCAGAGCATGAGGTGTGCAGCTTGCTCTAAAAGCGTAATCATGATTTTACAGATGAGGAAACTGGAGAAGAGAGAGAACGTAAACGATCTGCTTTTGTCATAGAGTAGTCAGTTATACAGATGTATTCTTGCTGCCACATTCTGCGCTTAAGAAAAACAATCTTCTGTAAACTTCAGCATAGGACTTCCACTTAATCATTCTACTAAACAAAAGTTGTTTACGTTACTCTACACTTTTTATTTTTTTAAACTTTTTTTTCAATAACAGAGAGCATTCAAGTAAAACAGAGACGTAAAAATCGTGAAAGAACTTTGCATTCATGAATAATGGAAGTTTTGTTTGTTAAATAGTTCAAAATGTGTGGCCTGACTATACAAATTTGTAAAGGTATGAAGGATATTGTGCTCCGAAGAGCAAATCCCTATTTTGTAGCTAGGAAAACGGAAGCCCTGAGCAGCTAAACCAGAATTATATGGGAGTGATACAGAGATCCATAAAATTAGCAGCCTCCACTCTGCATTAATAAATTGCTATTATTCTGGTCCTCCCTTCTGTTCCTCTCTTACTATTTGTCACAGGCTCTTGGTATTTGATTTGGCATCCCCTTAAGTCATCGAGAGTTTATCTACTGTTGGTCTGGGCTTTGCTGCAGTTTGTCTCATGTTAGGCACACATCCTGCAAATGCCTCTTTTGAAGCACAGCCTCTGCCTTTATACTGCTCCACTGCAGTCAGCAGGGCTCTGCAATGATGCTCGTTTACCCCACCAAGCAGCTACAGGAGTGGGACTTTTAAGGGCCCAAATTTTAAAGATATTTAGGTGACCAAAGACATAGGCAGGCACCTAATAGGATTTTTATAAGGACCTAAGTACCTAACTGCCATTGCAAGTTAGAGACCACATGTGTTTAGGAACCTAAATATCTTTAAAACTCTGTCCACTGGACCAGTGGCATACCATGGGTTTCTGGTGCCTGGGGATCAGTGCTTGCATTTGCAACCTCTCCCCATCATCATCATGGGAAGCAGCCTGTGAGGGGGTAGGGACTGCAGGTCGGTTTCCTGCTCTCCCCCACTTGCCCACCCTGCTGTGGCAGCAGCAGGTAATGTGAGCGATAGGTGCAGATACCCAGCAGTGAGGGTGGGAGGGCATGATGGACTCTGCCGCAGAGTCCTCCTGTTGCGTTGGCTGCCTAGCTCTGTGCATTTGGGATCCCCATGGCTCCCTGGCATCATTGAGACAAATGTGGGGGTGCCTCCTCCCCCCACCATCCCCAGTAGGAGCCCTCAGCTGTCAGCAGGCCTGAGCTGGGACACGGCTACCAGGGATGTCAAAGCCTGGCAGATCCTGGCTGCCTGTGGCAGTGGGGCTGGCTCCTTGAGGAGGACCTGGTCAGTGCTTAACCCCTCACACCGTGTGGACATAACCTCCTCTCCTTACCATTAGTCTGCTCCTGCCCTGGCCTTTAAGCTTCTCAGGGCTCGGACCACATCCCTGTATGTGCTTCTGTGACACTTGTTTGCTTATTGGTGGCCTGAACCCAACTAGATCCTGTGGGAACCCCCGTAACATAAATAAAAACCGCAAACAGCACCATGAGTTGAAGTAGAACCAAGTCTCCAAATTTCCAGTCGCATATTCTAACCCAATGGCAGTGTAAGTGTGCCATGCAGACCCAGGGAAATGGCAGCATTTGGCCTGGGATGGATGGGCTAGTGTGTTCTGTAGGGTTGTGATATGTTGCCAAGTATGTCAGAATCTGCAAAAGGCTGAGAACCACTGTTTTACCCCTTGACAAGAGTACCATCCAATTATTTGCACTCTAATGGCTGCTAGAGGCCACCATTCAGGTTAGAGCCTCATTCACAGATTTGAAGGCCAGAAAGGACCACTGTAACCACCCAGCCTGTCTTCCCATATCATGCAGGTCAGAGAACTTCCCTGAAATAATTCCTAGAGTGAATTTTTGAGAAAAACACCAAATCTTGTTTTAAAAATTCTTACCGATGGAGACTCCATCATGACTATTGGTAAATTGTTCTGATGGTTCACTGTTTGCCCTGTTAAAAACGCATAGCTCATTTCCGGTTTGTATTTGTCTTGCTTCAACTTCCAACCATAAGATCGTATCATACCTTTCTCTGCTACATTAGAGAGCCCCATCAAATATTTATGTCCTATGTAGATACTTGCAGACTGTAATTAAGCAACCCATTAGTCTTCTCTTTGTTAAGCTGCACACAGATTGAGCCCCTTGAATCTATCACTATAAAGCATATTTTCTAATCCTTTAATCATTCTTGTGGCTTTTCTTTAAACCTTCTCTGATTTATCAACCCCCTTCTTGAACTGTGGACACTAGAAGATGGCTCTGTATTGTAAAAGCAAAACACACCAGTGTCAAATATTCCTACCTAAGATACCACTGTTTATGCACCTCAGAGTCACATTAGCTCTTCAGACCGCAGCCCCACACTAGGAGCTCCTGTTCAGTTGATCATTCACCACAATCCCCAAATCTGTTTCAGAGCTTCTGCCTTCCAGGAGATGGTCTTTGAAAGCATGGCCTATGTTTTCTCTTCTGGATACTTGCATTTACACTTAGATGTATTAAAAGACACATTGCTTGTTTGTGCCCAGTTCATCAAGTGATTAAGATGTCTCTTGCCAAGTTCCAAAGAGGCAACCATGTTAGTCTAGTCCAGCAAAAGAAGCAAGGATTCCTGTGGCACTTCAAGGCTAACAAATTTATTTATCGCATGAGCTTTTGTGGGAGAAAACCCCACTAGTTCCCCCCAGCTTCAGAGCATCTGACGAAGTGGGATTTTCCTCCCATGAAAGCTCATGCAATAAATAAATTTAAACGCCACAGGACTCTGCTTCTTTTACTAAATGTTTTTGAATCAGTGACCTCATTCCGAGAGATCCAGATTCATTATTTACCATTCCCCCAACATTTGTGTCCTCTGAAAACTTTATCAGTGCTGATTTTATGTTTGCTTCCAGGTCATTGATAAAGATGTTAAATAATGCAGGGCCAAGCCAATCCCTATAGGACCACACCAGAAACAGGCCTGCATAAGCAGGGTATGGAGTGAGAGAGATTCTCTGCTCCCAAGAAGGAAACTAAATAAGCACAACAGGCAGAGGGTGTGAGAAGAGAAGCATTTTAAAGGTGATGGACTGAGGAACAGAAACAATCAGTGACCTCCCAGTCCCACAGCTAGCCTACAGCAAAGCTGGAATCTGGCCTCAGATCTCCTGACGCCCTGGCTATTCTTTGTATCGGCACTCATATTTCATCTAAGTGAATAATGAACTTTCCATGTGAGAGAGACTTCTGGATAACGTATGCCTTCCTGTCAGAGCACAATACAGTATGGAAAGAGTTGTGTGCTTTGTTTAATGAATGAAAACCAATGCTTGCATTTGAATAGATTTAAAAGAAAGAAGGAAAGAGCAACAACCACCACTAAAAAACCCTTCTTCTTTTATGATTTTTTTTCTGCCAGAAAACACATTTCCATGTCACCCAACTACTAAAATATGCTCTCCTCCTGCCACAAGATTTGGCTTTTCCTTCCCCATTAGTTAAGTGATTCAAATAAGCAGAGAAATTCAGGGAACACAACAGCAGATATTTCAACGGAGTCTCTGCAATATTTCAATGGCGTCTCTTTTGAAGTTTGGCTTTTAAGCAATCTTTTCTCCCCCTCTCACTTTAACTGCTTGCTAAATGAAACTGAGGTGGACTGTGGGGCTTTTCTTAATTTGTTTTGATTTTTAATTTCTCAGTGAATTTCTAATGTGCAGTCTGGTGTGCAAATGACACACATGTATGTACCTCTCCAGTGTGAAAAATGAAGGGTAATTTTCACATTTGGTCTGTTCTGGTTCCCATTGAAGACACTGTCAAACCCATCACTCACTAATGATGTAGGATTGAGCTCATTGAGAACAGGACACAACACAATTATTAAAGACAGCCTCTGAAAATAAAGTTAATAATTAACTATATTCAACCCTGGGGAAATGGGCCATCAAAAAGCCTGAGATCAAATTTACATTATGTTTGCATATATTTACATACACTGGCTTGCTTGTAGCTACTCAGCGAGACCACACCTCTGTTCCTGTGGCAACTTGGGGGACACTTTTCCTGCCTCAGCAGAAAGTCCTTACTCCCCTCATTTTTATCTCCCTATTACCACCAAGTTCCTCCACTTTTTTCTGTCGGTGTTGCTTCCTTTCTTCTCAGTCTGCCCCCTTTCCAAGATTTGCCTCACTATGAATTCACAAGGAGTAAGAGGAGACTCAAGGCCATACCTCTCAATCTTCAAATCTGCCAGCCATCTGTGATGCAAGCCCTCAAAATGGGTGTCAAAGAGCTGAAATGTGGAATGGCTAGGTTTTGTTTAGTGCTGTGCACTAATTGAATGATTATAATGGCTGCTTAATTAGGAAGTCTGGCTTTAAGAATGTCTCCATGCTGTGTAATTAAAATAAACCTGCCTGCAATCAGTTACAGCTCTGTGTATGTGCACTTAGGTTGCTTGTGAGGTGTTAGGGACTCTGAGGTGCCAGCTGCAGCCAAATTACTTCATATTTATACGGATAAATAACTGAGAACAAAATCTGAGCCACAGTTTTTGCAAACTTGCTGCTGAGATGTTAGATGCTATCACAGTGAGTTTTTCTTAGTCAGTGTACTGTCAATAACGTAATATCAATAAACACGTCAACAAAATTGCGATACCATTGTGCAGTATTCTGGACATACAGAACTGTCCTACTGAAAAGAACACCAAAAAAGGAGCTACATCAACTGAATGGAAACTCTTGCTGACCTACTTTAAATAGAGATATATTTGCAGGAGAACCTAATATCAGTGAGATGCATACTGAGTGACCAGACCAAACTATCTATCACAACAACAGAATTAACCAATATGACTGAATCGAGTATGGAGGTGATGCTCATGTTTCACATGCTTCTATCCGGGCTACATTTTAAATCATTAGGGAGAAGGCCAAGCATGCTCACCCATTTAAGTGGAGCATCACTTCCACCTGAAGTCTTCTCATGACATCACAGAGCAGTGAGGTGAATTTCTCTTTCTATAGTACCCTGATGAAAACACCTAAAATGTCCTGAACATCTCTGGGCGTTACCAGAAAAATACTGACACTCTGAAGAGAATTCAGGGAAGACCACCATGTACGACCAGGGATGGAGGAACTGATCCATTAAGAAAGATTCCAATAAATACCTTGCATCAGTGGTAGTGACAAAAAATACTAAGTCTGCAAACATCTGAAAGAGGCAAACATCGAGGAAGGAGCAGAATACAGGGACCATAAAGCCGTATAACTAAGAACGCAGGTATTAGATTAATTATATGTCTATACTACAAAAGACTATATTAGCACTCCTTCAGCATAGCTATGCTGACACAGCTCTGGAGTGTAACAGAGCCTACTATGACTGAAGAATTGTTTTATTGATGTAGGAAAACCACCTCCACAAATGAAGTTAACTCTGTTGACAAATAACCTCTTCCGTCGACATAGCTACACCAATGTTGGTTTTGTTGGCGTAGCTACTCCTTCCAAGAGTGTTGTTTTTTTTGTACACCTGACCAAAGTAGCTATGCTGATATAACTTTCCAGTGTAGACCAGGCTCAAGAAAAGGAAAATTTAGACTTACGTCAAATAATATCTCCTCAGTGATTAAAACCCCTCAGGGAAGCAATAAAAGTCAAACTGATGTGTGACAATGAAAACCAGACTTAACAAAGCACTAGAAAATACACTGCTGTACATAGCAAGCTACAGAGGATTGGGAAAGATGGCCTAACAGATATTTTTAATCCCTAATGTCTGTTATTCTATATTATCAAATGGAGACAGATAACCCTTATAAACTAACTGATCTGTTTGCTGCTGGCTCCTACTACTTCAAGCCACAAAGGCGTGGTTCAGATTCTAAATTGCCTTTGCAACAGGTACGCACTTGCACCTGTGCAGTGTCGGATTGTATGCAACAAAGGATGCTATTTTTATTTTGCAGCATTTCGTACCCACTTTCCATTCACTGGCCCCAATGCTGGGGTGCACTGTGGCCCCTTTGCCCCATTTCACTGGCACAAAGTGGCCTTAAATGCAATTGATTAATTCTTTCAAGGATCACTGCTGTTAAGGGAAAACTCATGTGATACTGAACTATCTAGAAAGTTATAACCTCTCCAACATCCAGTTGTTGACACAGCAACCATGGCCACAATTTCCTAGGCACTGCTAAGCCCCAACTACACTAATGACCTACAGGTTTACGGCACTCTAATCTGTCCAGGAGCAGAGTGGCCCCAGGGAGGAAGCTCGGAGGGCACTCTGGCTGAGCATGGGACACACTTTCTCCCATTAGGTTGCTTCTCCATATCTCAAAATGTTCTGTGGCAACGTTCTTACTTTTCTGAAGTATCTTGTACCATGGATCTGGAACTGATCAGTTTCAAGTCACTTCTGCAGCACCACAAAGAGGAAGCGAATATTCCTGATGGCTATGAAGATGTACAGTAGGGATGACACAAATTAACTAGTGACTGGTGAGTCAAGGAAGGCATTATAATTGCAAAGCTATTAATTTGGAGGTGCCTTCCCAAGCCCTAGTGAAGACAATGAAGTTTTGCATTTGTAAATGTTGATGCAGACATTATCCAGTCTGCAGTATGCTTGTCCCTGAAGTTTTGGCAAGAGCACAGCAGGGTGTTTAATCCCCTTTTCATGTTACACCCTCCTACGGCAATCGAGTACAACAGTTAATTAAAATACACTCTTTGAAGTTAGTTCAGGTTTTCCGGAGAAAGGAACTATAAAGACTCACTAAGTCCCTATTTAATTATTAGGGGCCAAATTCTTCTCTAGTTAAAATGGATGCAAATCTGCAGAACTATATTTCCAACACGGCAGATAGCGGAACACGATACAAAACTGTTCGGTTACTCCTTAGCTTTTGTCAGAAGAACAAGCAGAAGCTCTTCGCTAATCCAGTGCCCTGTGCAGTCAACCTTTATCCAGCCTCCCAGATTAAGTACGCTACCTGCACGATGCAATCTGTTCCTGGTCATGAAACTACTCCAAATTCAAGTCACCCAGTTAACTACACTATATAGTACTACTACACCACTCACACTTACAAGGAAATGAAAGCTGCACTTCACCACCACCTGCCCTTTATGTGCAGGTACCGGATTTCAAAGTAACCCTGGACAATAAAAATAGTGGTGTAAGTCATAGTGTAGACAGGGCTCAGATTCTTTCAGTATCACTTCATGAAAAGTTGCTAAAAGTTTGGTCATCAAAGGGACAAATGGCATGTGAGGCAGGAAGAGACAGAGAGGTAGGTTTCACCACAGAATCACATTTTCAAGTAGATTACTTAGCCACATAACAACCACTTACCAAGTGTGCCGAAGAAGTAATCCTTTAAGTGGTAGCAGTGAAATAATCAAATAGTAATAACAACACCTAACCCTTGCATAGCAATTTTCATTTGTAGAGGTATTCAGTTCTTGCTCTCTATGTGAACGAGCCACTGCAGAAAGAGATATTTATATAAAGCACAGAATCATAGAAACTGGAAGGAACCATGGCTGTATCTACGCTATAAAAGCTAAAACTCAACTTTATTAAGCCAACTTAATAAAAAGCTTACTTAAAGTCAATTTTAAGGGGATCTTATTAAGTTGACTTAATGAGGCCACATTGTATTAAATCGGCTTTATAAAGTCAACTCAATCCAGGGGAACTTTATTTAGTCGACTTTAATGGACACATTGTGTTAAGTCAACTTTATAAAGTCAGCTTAACCCTTGAAGTTGACTTAAAGGCAGGAGTTATTAAGTCAATTTGAGGAAGCCCTAAAGTCAACTTAATGAACTCCAAATGTGGCCAGGGCTTTGCTTAAGTCAACATAAGCCTGTTTAAGTTGACTTAAGCCCATAGTGTAGATATATGCCAATAGAGGTCATCAAGTCCAGACCTGCACTTGTGGCAGGACCAAGTACCCTCTTAAACCATCCCTGCCAGGTGTTTGCTTAACCTGCTCTTACAAACTTCCAATGATGGAAATTCCACAACCTGCCTAGGCAACATATCCATGGTTAATCACCTTGACAGTTACTTACAACTTCATCCTTAATGTGATAGTGGATAAATTTAACATCAACAAAACCCATTTGTTAAAAACACTATCCAAGCAAACTATGGGGATTTTGCACATGAGCACCTTGTGGGAACAATTAAGGAAAACACCTGAACATTACACTAATACTCTATTAAGAGGAGATGAAGAGTGCCTAAAGAAGAGCATGATCCAAAGGAGAAGACAGTAAAAGCAAATGAAAAGGAAAAGTAGATGGATCTTGCTCCAGAGTGCTTGATGCTTCCCCCATCTTCAAAGCATCTGACAAAGTGCAATCTTCTCTCATGAAAGCTCATGCAATAACTACATTTGTTAGTCTTTAAGTACCACAAGACTCCTTGTTTGTTTTACTGAACCAAACTAACACGGCTGTACCCTTGGAACTTGGTCTCATTATGTGTTTGAAACTCCTTGGTCCATACAGAGGACAGGGAAAGAGCTGTCAGCAAGACTGAAAGTGAATGATGAAAGCACAGTCCTGAAAGTGGAGAGGAGAGATTAATGAGTGTGTCAATGGCAGCAGAGGTAACAACAGGGACAAACCCCTTTGTCATAGTTATGAAGAGGTAATCAATCAATAATGCCACTTTCAGCACAGGGGTGAGGAAAAAAAGCAAGATAAGAAACATGACCCTTCAGTGCCTTGCATCCTCTGTGGTCATTTATATCTTAGGTCTTGGTCTACACTACAAAGTTAGGTTGACACAAGGCTGCCGATATCTATGCTGCTATGCATGGCACGTCTGAACTTCAAGTTGTCTCATACCAATGTAAACTTCCCATTACACAACCATAACACCATCACAGTATGGAGCCAGAGTTGTATTTGCATCAGAGCAGTGCTAATATAAAGTCAAAGTTACTTACATCAGTCCGAACTGTCCTCCACAAAATATCCCACAATGCTCCACACTGGGCACTCTATTCACCACAGTCTCACTACCCAGCGGCCACAGAGATTGAAAGCACTCCTCCCCTTTAAAGCCCTGTATATTTTGAAGTCCCTTTTCCGATTGCTCAGGTTGGTAAGCATACCCACTGGCTCGCCACTGCTGAGTGCCACTGCTCACTGACCATACCACTGACACGTTCCTGCCTTGTGTAGACAGGAGACATCGGCTCTCCTGGGTCTGTGGGGAGAAAAGGCTGTGCAAGCCCTGCTCCAAATCAGCCACAGCTACATGGACATCTATTAGCAGATTGCTCAAGGGATGCAGAAGGACTACATTTGTGGCCAGCAGCAGTGCTGTATGAAAGTCATGGAGGTGAGCCACACCACTAGGTCAGGGAAGCCCACAATCTATCCAGTGCCAAGGCACAGAACTGCTGCTTTTACAAAGAGATTTATGCTATACTTGGAGGAGACCTCACTACCACCCCTGATAGCACCATGGATACCTCTGAGGAGCCTGAGTCACCGGCCACTGCTATGAACTACAAGGACAAGGTGGTGATGGATGAGGAAGAGGAAGGAGTGAGCAGGACAGGTGATTGGGGTATCCTCTTGCACAACTAGTCAAGACCTTTTCTGACGCCACTATAGTTCACCAGCCAAACATAGGTGAATCGAATGCAGGAGAAGGAACCTTTTGGAAGTGTGTAGGTAATTTTTCATTTACAGAAATAGCCCTTCCAAAGTAGCCGGGCTCTTCTTTCAACTCTCCATTGATTTACTCGTGCTAGAAGAGCTAGTGGCTCAGTCAAGAGAGGTAGACTTGCCATCTGCTTTTAATTCCTCATTAGAGTTAGGCAGGGGAGGAGAGCATGTGGAGAAGTTCGTTTATGTGCACCAGGATGTCCCTTGAGTCCGCCTGAGAGATCTCAATGAATCTTTCATGAAGGTACTCTGCCACCCTCTGCTGAGGGTTCTTTGGGAGGGCTGCCTTACTTCTTCTTCTGCACTAGGAAGCTTTCCCACATGGCTCAGCGATAACTTCAGCAGGCACCAGAACAGTGCACAGGCTATCAGCATATGGGCCCAGGCAGCATTGGGATGACAATAGCAGCTTTGTTTTCTCTGCTTTTGTTATCCTCAGGAGTGAGATATCAGATAAAATAGCCACTACCGGTGGAGAACTGTGCCGATATTCCATGCCATTGTCCTATACAGCTAGAATTGTGCAACCAACCTATTCCTGCCTTATTTCCCAAATCCCAAGATGGCCATACGGCTAGTGCTGTGACCAACACTGTGCACACACAATCCCAAGCAAAAGAAAGAAGTTAGTGCTTAAAACTTTTCAGGAGCAAGGGTAGAGAGTTCAGAGTTTTACAATTTGGTTTATGCTGTGAAGATGCTGGCAATGAACCTCTGGGTATTTTATCTGCATCTGTTACCAGTGTGGTTTTCACGGTCTTCCCATCCACACCTTCAGAATGCCCAAGCCACATGAGGAGGAGAAGGATGACGACTTGGGTGGATGACGCTCAATGAGATCCTGTAAGCCACTGCTGCCTTAGGCTTTGAGCACAGGGCCTGGAAGGATGAACAGTGTAGACCAATGGTTTTCCATCAATTGTGTACCATGAAAACTGTTCAAGTCTTCTTTGAAATTTTGTACAAAAATTATTGCTTCTTAACCAATATGCTATCCAACCAAATAAACTCATGAAAATTAATCATTAAATTAAAAATGAGGTATTGGTCTTTCAATTTTAAAATGTAAACATTCTAAAGACAGATGGCCAAAGGACAAAATTGAGATGACTTTTTTTCCAGTGGATTTGATGCTTCTTCAAGCATTTGATCTTTCTTTAATTTGTGAATGCACTATGTTGCAAACCATTGTAGTAAGACTACAACAATAGTAAATGTGACATTTTATGAGCAATCAATTCAGCTGAAAAAAAGTGGGTGTGCCACGGAACTGTCTGTCTCATCGAACTGTGCCATAACTGAAAAAACTGGGAACCACTGGTCTAGAAAGTCTGGAAAAGGAAGTGTACAAAAGAGAAAGGCAACAGGAGTCCCAGCAGACAAAGGACAGGGGAAGACAACAGTACATCATTGGGCCACTCAGGCAGAAAAGAGATGCCATAGACCAGGGGTCTCAAACTTGCAGCCCCTAAAGTTATTGTCTACAGCCCACAACTACGCTACCATTATCGATATTTGCAATATTGTTGTACGAAACAGTTTCAGTGATGCGGCCCTTGGGCCAGCATACTATGCCTCATATGGCCCTTCTGGTGATTTGAGTTTGAGACCCCTGCTGTAGACTCTGTTCGACCCACTGATTCAGTAACCCCAGCCCAGTCCTCTGCAGCCCATTGACAACTCCACATCAGGACTTCCCTATGCTCTCCACAACATTGCACCCGGCTTCAGGTGTCACTGTACTACTCCCCAACCACTCCAACATGGGGCACATTAAGGACAATCGCAACTTCACAGACACAGACCTGCAAAAGCCACATTTGGTGTCTACTTCAGCTACACACACACCATCATTCTTGTCCCATAATGAGGTCTGTTCTCTTAATTTATCACACTAGGTTTTTTTTTATTATTATTTATTTGTTCTAAAACTGCACAACAGTTTCATTTTGAGGGGACACTGACTTTGTAACAATAAAACTATATTATTTGGAACAAAGTTCATTTTAGTTACTTCACAAAACATGCTGCAGAGCACACAGCAGTTCCAAAAGGGACCAATTACTTCTTACTGCACAGCACAACATAACTCACAGAAACAGTCACAAACAAAATTAATAGGTGCACTGACAATCTTACAATCCTACATGTGCAGCAATCACCTCACAATCCTCAGGAGCCCACAAAAGAGCAAGGCCAAGTAGAGCATAGTACAGAAAGACACACTACTCTGACTCACTGTTAAAATGGTCTTTCAAAGCCTCCTAAGCTACATAGCTCTGTGTTGAGCTATTTAAACAGCCCTTGTGTCTGGCTGTTTAAATTCAACAAATCTTGGTGGAAACTTTTCCCTCTTTGCTTCAAAGATACTATGCAGGATAGGACATACATGACTTGCAACTGGAAGCCCAGACCAAGAGGACACAATACTTGAGGCTTTCTCCAGAAAATGAATTGAAGCTTCCAAATCACAGGCTCTGGTTATCATGGGGGACCTTAATCTCTCTGACATCTGCTGAGAGAGCAATGAAGCAGTGCACAGACAATCCAGGAATTTTTTGGAGAGTACTGGGGACAAATTCCTGGTACAAATAAGGGAGAAAACAAATAGGGGCCATGCTCCTCTTGATCTCAAGCTCACAGACTTGGAAGAACTGGTGGGGAAAGTGGAAGTAGATGGCAACCTGGGCAACAGTGAACATGAGATGGTTGAGTTCAGGATCCTGACAAAAATAAAGAAAGGGGAAGAGCAGGATACAGATCCTAGGCTTCAGAAAAGGTGCAAAATTATGGGATATAGTTAAAATTACATGATGGAGACAGGTGCAAACTGTGATATTGACCCAGTGCTCCCAGCCACTCCAGCTTGACTCATTTCAGCCCCATCACACATTGCTGAATCTTCCAAAAAGAGCATGCACTGGAGCAGAGCAGGATTTTGGTGTTCATAGGACCTAGGCACTTTCACTCCAAAATGTGCAAAAAGAGGGGTAAACACCAAATGAATTACTTTGATTGACACGATGCACTTTAAACTATTCTAATGCTAAACTACTTCATTTTCCTAATTTTTCCTTATTTTTTCTGCTTTTTCAATTTTTTCCCTCCTTTGTAGGCCCTAAAAATTTTGTAGGCCCTAGCCACTGTGCCTACAGTGCCTAATGGGAAATCCAGCACTGCACTGGAGGGTGACAAGATGCACTGTGTGATACAAAGCCATACTCCACCACACTCGGCATCAATACAAGTACTCCCACGGAGGACATGCACTGCTGACACAATGCGCCAAGTATGCATCCTCACAAAAGATATGAATGGAGGCATGCCCATGTAACTTGAGTAGATATAAGTCTCTATAGTAGACATGGCTGTAGATTTGGAGGCTCCTTGGGCAGAGACTGTCTTTTTGTTCAGTGTATGCATAGCATTCCTTTCTGTAAGTTCACCCATCTTCGAAGCATCTGAGGAAGTGGGATTTTCTCCCATGAAAGCTCATGCGAAAAATAAATCTGTTAGTCTCAAAGTACCACACGACTCCTTGCTGTTTTTTTGCTGGACTAGACTAACACGGCTATCCCTTTGGAAATTGCATAGCATTTAGCACAGTTGGATTGTGGCTCATGACTGGGGCTGGTAAGTTTCTACCTCAACAGCAATAACAATAACGAGGATGATGAGATGTAACATGAAATATACTACAACACTGATTTGGTCGCATTTTACATCCACATTGTACAGGTGCAAATGATGATCATAGAAGACAAAAGGCAGAAGAAAACCAGGCTCAATGTGACCCCAGGATATATAGATGTGTTCATATTTATCCACCTTATAGCCTTACCGTCCAGGGTTTTCACTATTAGAGAGGAAGTTTAACAGAACTGCCTTAAAAAAAATGAACACTGCAAAAATAATTCACTAGCTGACTATCTGAATATATTCCTTTACTATTTCACTAATCCGTCCTCATTTATTTTTGTCTTGATGCTGGAATCCACAGCAGTTTATCCAGTTGAAAGAAGTATTTGTTCAGCTAATGGGAAGTAAATGAAAGATAAGCAAGCATATTCGTTGACACTTATGAAATTTGATAAAATACTCTCCAACTCTCTGTGCCTTCTCTAAAACATTAACAAAATATTACCACACCTCAAGAAAACCACTCAGAGGACTGTGAACAGCAGCAATTGTTACTGAACACTGCAGGGAAGGTTTTTAAATGCAGAAAGGAATGGGCGGTTTAGAGAAACAGCTATCTTCCACTTAACAACTAGTTAAAAGTCAGCGTAATGCCAAAGGGCCTGACTTCTGAGCAGGTTACTCCAGTTTTGCTTTAATACAATTCCATTGATTCCTGGAGACTATAAACACCATCTCTTCATTTAGTGCGAGCATAGCTCTCACCCATGGTTCAATTCAAGCCCAATCAAATAGTATGTTACATTTTTTTAAAAGAATGTAATTTGGAAGAGTAAACATAATGTTGGATGTAATCTTTACTCTCAGGTGCACCACAGTAAACTCTGGTGTAATTTGGATTATTTTGGTGGAGTTACTCTGGATTAATGCCACTCGTATAACTGAAAATAGAATCTAGACCTTTGCCATATGTTAAATTCTGTTCTTTTTAATGTGGAAGTGGGTAGACGCAAAAATCAGGATTATTTTAGATTTGTTTCCAAATTTTTGTGTATACTTTAAAGTGCTTCTAGAATCAAACTAACTGAAACCCAAGGAGCTCTCTGTTGAGTGCACTCATGTTGTGGCTGTTACAATCTGGAGGCTGCGAAGAAAACTATTCCATGAAAGCGCACAGCCTCTCCGTTGCCAGTGCCCACCCCTCCCCACATGTTCTTTTTCATACTTCTTTCTCTTTTCATTTTCATATTTATTAAACAGACACACAAGAAGGTAATGAAACAGTTCACCACCTGCTATGGGAATGCGGGAATGGTCCCAGGAAAGACAGGCTCTTCATTTAGATGCTTTAAAGTGACAGACTGTACCATGAGGGGTTTGAGAAGAACATCAGGACGATGAGGTGACATTGAAAGAGCTCTAGTTTATTTTTTAAGGATACACAGCAGAGTAAGAAAACAGAGTGGCATGGGTAGATGGTGAATGTAGCAGGTGATGGTTGTACACTCAGCTGGTGAGTGTGAGGGAAGGTCTACACCAAGGCAGGATTTTGGTGGTAGTCAAAGGGAGATAGGCAAGTTACTCAAAATAATTTGCATACCCCCTTGGACTGCTTATTGCTTACTTATCATAGTGTCTTCAGTGCACTGAGTTAATGGGAAAGTCCTCCTGCTGATTCAGCACTATACTTGCCAGGGTGGTCATCCGCAATCAACTTTCGATCCACTGACCAGGTCTTCACAGACCTGATCGGTCAATTGGGAAAGTCGATCTGACAGTGGCAAATTTGCCATCGTCAGTGAACACTAGCACACTTCACTGTCAAGCTAAAGAAGGTCACTGGCCGTGCAACACTTACGCCCATAGTTTTGATTGCTCCCTTACCAGCCTTGTTCTGAGCCTTGCACCTCTCCTCCTTCAGTCCACACCAGCCCGGTTTACGTTGGTTTTTGTCTCCTGATTCCTGGCCCGTGGTTCTGACCCCTGGTTCTGAACTCTGTCTCTGATTACATGGCTCTGTTTCTGGCTGCTGACACCGACTATGTCAATTAGGCCTAACTGCCACCTCTCCAACCACTAGACCTGCCTGCCTACGTTCTAGTTTGTGATAGGGTAAGTTTCAAACAACACTCAGTGCTCTGGAGGTGGTAGTGCGATTGGTTTCATATTCCTAAAGGCGTGAGGGAGTCACTGATAAAATTTGGGATGTACTAAATTCAGCCAACTTTTTTTAGTTTTGGAAACTTAAGTCCACATTTAGGCACTGCATAAAGTTATCTGCATTTTGGATAGAACGCTGAGCTTCTAGAATGGAAGGTGCTTGGGATGTAAGCCATTTATTGGTTTTTTTCTTTGAAAAGAAAAAAAAAAAACCCTCCTGCTAGTTGCCACTGCCAAGCATCTTCCAAAAAGCTGGAGCTCCAGTGAGACTATTGGGAACTGGCCCAATTACAATCACAGCCGTGAGAGACTTTGTTGCTGTCTTCGGTTTTGATGCACATGGGTTGCCATCTTGTCAAGTCACAGAATTCAATCCAAACATTGAGATTAAGGGAACCTAGGATCCCAAAGCAAAACCCATTGGCATCTACAAACTGAACATGGTTGACATACGAAAATCCACATTCAAGTCTTGGGCGTGCTCAGAGAAGTCTGTTGTTGGGTATAAGCAGAATTGTGCACTCTCAGAATCACACAGTACATGCTCAGTCACACTCTGTTTGTGAAGACCATTGCAAACTGAACCCTGCAGGGTGAATGATGCTCTTGTTCAGTTTATGCAACTTCCACCTCAGAGTCTTTGGAGATTTGCCCAGCACTATTTGGTGCTCTGCTTGCCATATTTTCTTGGATGCCAATGGAACCTTGCAAATGCCATCTGGATTTTATAATCAATGTCTGTTTTCCACTGTTCTTATCCTGGAGGAAAAGTCATGTGGCTGGTATGCCTAACCATGTCCTTTTCAGAATCTGTTAAGGACAGCCAGCTCTTCCATTTACAGAGAATACTATTCATTTTGTTTGCTTTATCATTTCACATCCCTCTTTCCAAAGGTCTATTGAAAGCATCTCATCCACTAACTCAACACAGCATAGCCAGGACAAGTTTTTTTAATTTCCTGCCCATTGGCAGTGTAAGCATTTGTGATCCTCTGAATCTTAGAAATATCCATAACAGGGGGAGATTTACTGTACAGAGGGCCAGATTCACTGGAGCTCCTTCTCTACCCTACTTCGGCTTTTTCGCCAAGTAAAGGTAGCTTGAATTAGCACTGGGCACTAAACAAAAGCCTCACCATCAAATACCGAGTCTGCATCTACACTCATGCACCTCTCTGAGTGTGACACCTTCTGTTTTGATTTGGCAGCATTTTGCACAGGTGTAAATGACAACATTAGATTTAAGGCAGCAAAAAACAGGGCCCTTAGAGCCTATGAAGACAACAAAGACATATATTCTCACCAACAAAAGGAAGGAATGATCTGCTAGGTAGCACTGAAGAAAACTGTAAACATAATGTGGCTGGATAAAAAAGACAAAAGAAAAGTTGTGATCCCCCGCCCCCCCCCCCCCCACACACACTCTCTCATGACTACATGGAAAATACAAACAACGTTAACTGTAAATAGAACGAGAAAGGAAGAAATAACCTACATCATTCACGAATACAAGTCTCAGACATTCCACTGGAGCAGAACTTAAACACCGGCTTACATCAAAGTAGAGAGTGATCAAAAACCATGGGTTTCCCTCAAGGCTTTAATCTGCTACAGAAATAGCAAAAGAAATCCACTTCTGCCTCTGTTACTAGATGTATTGCATAAATGAAAATTAGTGTAAACAGACTAGAGATAACTAAACATTAAAGGCATGCAATTTATATAGCTTAGAGGAAAACCATAATTGGTTAAAACACTAGAGAACTGGAACTCCATGCTGTATTGTCTTACTCTTTAGAAAATGGTCACTGTACGTTACCAATCAAAACACCAGGGCATCTAGAGAGGCACTGCACGCTAGTGGATGGGACACTGTGGGTACGTCTACAGTGCAGCTGAGAATGGAGAGACATACTTGCACTAACTGGGATTGAGGATAGCATGCTAAGAAAACTCAGCATAAAAGCCGCAGCTCCGAGAGAGACTCAGGTCAGCCAGCCAAGCTCCAGGCCACCTGAGCTCCTAGGTTTGAGTTCAGGTGACTAGCTCGAGTCACTGACAGAGCAGCAGGGCCATACAGCTGTGTTTAGCATCCTAACTAGAGCCCGACTCATGTGAGATTATCTCCCCATGCTGGGAGACTCACTCCCCACCCCAGTGCAGCCGTATCTTCAAGATCTGGGTTCTGCTCCCGGGAGGGCCACTCATGTTGTGTGTGAATCTGGGCAAGTTACTTCATCTTTCTCTTGCCTACTTAGTATGTTCTTCACGACTGAGACTATCTCATCTTACTAGGAGTTTCTGCAGCGCTTAGCATGATAGGCTCTATAGGCACTGCTAAAACAGAAATGATGAGAAGAACTGCGCTATTTATTTTTAAGCAGAACTTCCCACTGACTTCGATGGGAAATTCTGACTTAAAAAATGATCCAAGGGTGCAACAGGCCCTCTGCTCATGAACTACAGCCATTTGGCATTAAAGCATGAGGGATAACAAGAGTATCTCAGATCCTACAGTGGAAATGTCATATGTTGACTTTTAAATTATCCTTCTTCCTTCAGAGGCGAATGAGCTCACTTGCACGTAGCTTCCTGATTGGTTGTTTCAGCTGAGGACATAAAAGTTATGGTCCCATGTGCCCTGAGCAACAAATATTTTTTTTGGAGAGATGCATTTCCACAGTGATGTGGTTTCCATGTATCATACTTGGGTGCCCCTTGAAATAAAAGGCATCATTATTATTACAGGAAACTAGTTATCATGGCTCCAGGCAGGCTCTCAATGAAGTAAATCGCAAAACTCCCACTGAGTTCAGTGGGGCGAGATTATCTCCTATGGTCATGATTCCCTTTGACTTCATACAAAGTCTTAAGCTGAGCATTAGGGTATTTACTACAGGATACGGCCAACCTAAAGGCATTTACTCAGTGTTAGCACATCAGTGTGGAGAATTAGTCACTTCTCCTGCCTCTGTGAATTCCTGTCAGAGCAAGTTATTGCCTCTCATTGAATATGCTTGGCTAGCCAGCTATAAATGTTAGAATTTACCACAGCAAGAGAGACGTGGGGCAGCAGACCAATCTGTCAGCTAAGGGGGAACATGGTTTTTATGGCAGTAGGATATTGTCATCTAGTAATTGGTAACAGTCAAAATGCGGTGCCAGATCCCAAGGCTACCCCCTTCAGTTCCCACTCAGACCTCTACTAAGTCATTTGGAATTGGCCTGAGCAGTAACAGGATAAAAACTGAGGAAAGGTGTCAGGATTATGCTTAATAATATCCTTTTACACAGCATTTTTTAAATCATAAACCAGGAAGGTTGCATAAGCACTTTGTATGATTTTCCCCAGTCACATGTGGGGAAAGTAAGGCACAGAGAAGTTAACTGACTTTTCCCAGGTCAGACAGCGAATGAAGGACAGGTCCCACTTCCTCCTGACTTCCAAACCTAGCACAGCTCCATGCATACCTGTGTGGTTTTTTTATTATTAAGATAACTAACCATACAACTCAGCTAATAGTACTCAGCACTTCAAAAACAGAAGGCAAACTCACTTGTATGTCTCTAATTTAAAGCTACTGGTAACTCTCATTTATATTTTGGCCTTAAAGTGATTCTCCTGAGACTTTTTTAGCTCCAAGATAGTGGTTACCTGGAAATCTGCAATGTGATGGGACAACTCTTCCAGTTAAAAAAGCATCTAGGCTTTTCTTGGGTTTTGTTTCTCTGCTTCAATCTATTACTAATATTTACATAGCACACTAGTTTCACTAGATGCTTTTTAAGGCCAGATAAAGAGAAGGACTCTGTCCTGTTTGACATTTTAAAAGAATAGAATTACATTTGGGCAATAGTAGTAAATAGTATGAGACAGCAGGGCAGGAAAAGAAGTGACTTTCAAGGAGAAATCTGAAGGACAGGGAAGCCTGAAGAAACAGCAGGGCAGAGTTTTGAAGGTAAAAGATAACAAGGCTAACTTTGATCAGGGTATAGAACAATTGTTCCACTGATGTGAAGTCATTCAAAGTATTTAAGAAAAAAAAATCAGACACCATTTGTGCAAAATCAGCTCCCACAAAATGATAGGATAGGGTGGGGGAGATGGATGGGGAGACAACATAAAATAACTGATCTGACAATATCCAATTTACTCAAGCTTATGAAGGCCCTGACAGTCATCCAAATAAAATCTAAAAATCTCTGGTAACCAAAGGGGCATCTAAAATGGACTACAGTAGAGTCCAACCACTGCTACCATGCCTGACCACCTAACTGAACACTGGTGGCACTTAAAGACTAACAGATTTATTTATTTCATGAGCTTTCATGGGAGAATATCCCACTTTGTCATCTGACAAAGTGGGTTATTCTCCCATGAAAGCTCATGCTGCGATAAATAAATCTGTGTCTTTAAGTAACATAAGACTCCTTGCTTTTTTTGCTTTACTAGACTAACACGGCTGCCCCTTGGACTAACTGAACCCTGTAGAAGATGCAATTCCCATTGAAGCCAATGGGAGCTATCCCCATATTCATTCTTGAATTCAGTGTCATCCTGTGAAATTTTTCAGCAATTCTTCCTGACATATAACTGGAATCTTATTCTTTTGCACCCTTGCAGCTAGAATTAATGCACCAACCTCCAGGCCTGTGCTGAGAACACCTGGTGACAATGAGAAATGGTTTGTACCAGACGGACAGTATGTAACCATCATGATGTAAATTTCAATTCTGTTCACACCAGCACAAGAGGCAATGGATTCCCTCTGTTCCTTAAACCCTTATTGAGATACCGTGCCTCCCACTCCTAGAACTCCTGTCTTGAACGCCAAACCTACACATCAACCTTGCAATATTCAGAGCAATATTGTCTAGTCTTTGGATGAAAGCTCACAAGAGTTATTGTGTAGCTTCAGTAACTGCTCCACTTCTGTGCTCCTCCCTTGTTCCAGGCTCTGGCTGAGCACCAAGGACACCTATTCAGATCCCATCAGTTCCCAGCTGGTGAGCTGAAGGAAGCAGAATTAGGAATTCTTACTTATTCATTTATATTTCCTGCACCTTTGGTGCATCAGCTAAATAAATGACACATTTTTCAGTGCTAGGAAACCAGAGGGTGCAACCAAAAAAAAAAATGTTAAGGTTTAAAATGTTGATATTGCTGTTTATTGGGTTCATTTGATTAGCCTGTTTCAGGAGACAATAGCAGGAATTGGGGCAGGGCCTACTGGAAGCTGGGAAACATCAGGTCATGGAGAGGGAGGCAGATACCTCAAATTGAACTGCAGGCGGAAAACAATCACTTCTGACCCATGGATTTCTGTTTCAGTGCTACTTCCTCCCCCCCTCCTCCTGAAACTTGGCTTCAAGTTTAATCAGATCCTATCATCATCATCCTTGGGGTATATTCAAAGAGCTAGAATCACATGTGTATTCACACCTCATAAACCCACAGCTTTTGATTATTTCTCTATTCCCATCTTTGACCATAGGTGCCAGAACTAAGGGTGTGTGTGGAGGGCCAGGGCACGATACCCAGCGTGAAGCAGTTACCATCATGTACAGGGTTTACAGTTTCGTTCTATGGCTCTCAGTGCCCCACTATAAAAAGTGCTCCAATGCCCCATCTTTGACCAAAAGACTGAACACTTACTCGGTAAAGAAAAGTAGCCACCTTCCATATTTCAACAATTATTTCGATTCTTCATTTTATAGTAAATTCAACTTGCTTTACCATCTCTATAACTAAACTGTGACAAAAAGTCAGTACCTAGTCCATATCTCCCAGTCTACCACAAGTAAAATACTCCTTTAACTACCCCCACTGGAGAAAGCCTGGAAAAACAGACTCTGCAGCAGGCTCTGTTAGGCAAGGGACCAAAGTGAACTCTTGAGCAGATGACTTTTCACTGAATAATAGGTGCTAGGAAATAGAAATAAATAAAGCAATACAATTCAAAAATTAGGCTTACCTCATATGAAGCTTCAGAATGGTTTGGTGAATGAATCTCCTTCCCTGCAACCAGCCTAGCACTACAAGCGAATGGTAGCGACAGCAACTGCTATGATAAATAAGTCTGCCTTCTTCTTCAGTGCAATCCTTTTAGTCACCTACATTTATATCAGCCATTTCCTGAAGTCTGCATGTTTACCAGCTCCCTGGAAAAGTCTGATAAGGGCAATGATTGGTGGTGCTCTAGGTTCCAAGTAGCTCGTGCTCTCACTGGCTTTCCCAAGCAACTCTTAGAGCACAGAGCGGTTCTTCGCTTAAAAGTTCATTTTCTAAGCTCTCCTTAAGCAACTTGGCTGCAGACTTGAATGGAATGCAAAGTCATGCTCTTCTGTGCTGCCCTTCAGCTCCAGACTTCATTATTTACTTTACCCTCTTCTACCTGAATGCATCAGAAAGGGCTCTTTTTAAAGACTTTTCCCTCCCTCTTCCCCCCTTTTAGGGGAGCCTGCTGTGTTGCAGTGTTCCTTTAATGTAAACTGCAGAAGGCATTCTCAATGGTATTGCCAGGTGCTGGCTAGAAGGGTTGCCTCATTTCAGAGTCCTGAGATGCACTGAAAGAAAACTCCAAATCTTTGTGCTCTTCCACCCCACCCTCATCCTTATGAGGCTTGTCCCTTCCCCTTTTCACCACTACCAGTCCTCTAATTGCAGACTAGCCTTAGCCCAAAATTTTCTGAAAGCTTTTTAGCCAATTTCAAACTTGCTCTGAGTTCAGGCCACTGAATGGGTGGGTGCCCCAGCAATATATACCAAAGACCGTACAAGCTTTCTGAAATGGTCAATGTAATAAAGGGAAGAGGAGGCTTTGCTGTGATTTAAAAGCTGTGCTGCAAAATTTCAGACAGAGTCAGTTCCATATTATTTTTCCAGGCTAGGAAATAATCCAGGCAACCATTCTGCTCAGGCTAATGAGGAAAAGGAGATAGATGGCTCAGGAATCAGGTCATTATGACTTGGGTCTAGACAAGTGGTAGCATTTTCTACCAAAAGCAATCAACAGCAAACCGGTCCAGATTTAGGTCAGATCTGGCAAACTCTGTAAGAGCAGTAAAAGCATGTTGGTATCATCCCCCATTGCAAATGCCAATACATTAGCTGCAAGGCCTGGGAATAACCCCATCAGATGGTCATTGGTCACAAATTTGGAGAAGGCTAGCTCCTGTAATTTACAGTCATGGCTTGACAACATATAGTAGCTATTCCCAAAAGACACGATGGTTTAAACTTTTACACATAGTTGGGTCTGGTTCACTAATATTTTTCATTGGTGTGTCTGCCAAAATTATGAAGCTATTAGTACAAGCTGAACTAGTGCCAAGAAAAATATTTGTCAAAAAATAGCCTTATCTATGTATTGATAGAGTTTTTCAGTGTATTCCTTTAAAGAGATGTTACCCAATCTCTGCTCCATATTAATCATTGCTAACAAAGCTATGACTTGAATTTGGTAGTAGATTGGATGATACCAGACAGGATAACATCACCTGGATTTTCAAACTCACTTCTGTAGCTGTCTTTTCCATACACGTGTAGCAAGCGGCAGAGCTTGTGCACGCAGATCTCACCTTGCAGATGCATATTAGGAACACCAACTGCCCAGATGGGATTAGTACAGGTATGTCTGCATACAGCTTAAGAAACTGGCACCTGTACTCTTTCCTTGCTGTACAGTGGTCATCAGAAAGAGATGGGCTCTAGTTACTAGAAGTCAGGGCTTCTTTATTCTATTTCCAAATGCGTCCAACTTAATGGCCCAATTTATCCACACCACTTAACCTGGGTTTATTTGGGTTCTCCATCTGTAAACCAGGTGAGAAGTATGTAAAGCTCCCTGAAAAAAACTGAACAAAAAGTGGTTTATAAGTGGCACCTATTGATCATTAAGGGATCAGCATGCTGTCTGTTCAAACTTCTCAGCTCTGGCTGCCATGGACATTGATAATGAAAGACACTGAATACCCAAAACAACCAATGACTTGAATAGGTGAGGCCTTTGCCACAGGACAGTACAAATGAGCAGGCCTGGAAATCACTTAAGTTTAACTCTTTAGTTTCATTTGATTTCAATAAATAGTTATTATTCAGAAGATACATAACTCAAAAAAATGTGCAAAGGGGAGCCTATGAATATGACACACCAATACTACTAAAATCTTTAAATCAAACACCAGACAGACAAGCTTACCATTGTAAAATAATAAACACTTCTTGTAATCTGCTGAATTCCACCAGCTCCCAGTGACTTTGATAAGATGTGAGGGCTTCAAATGCTGAAAATCTGGAAACCTCAAGCACTAGTCGACTAAGGTGAGAAAACAAACTACAACACATTTAACATCCCATGCTTTGTGAGCACACTTTACCTTGGGACACCCCTCCAGACAACTCCCCATACTCCCCATGACACAAACCCAGCTTTGATTTCCCATGGACTTCCTTGGGAACATTTAAGATTAGAATCACACACCCCAAGTATGCAGATGGTCAAACTCACACATCTGTCTTTTTGCTTTCTTTACTTTAGTGCCATTTTAATTCTCTTCTAAAAAGGGTTGCCAAAACTCTTCATAAGTTTGAATGATGCCCTTCGAAATGTATCAGTATGTTTCTCTTTACAAAGGTTATGGCAGTGATGACTGTGTCCCTTCAGTGTTTGGGGGGAAAGCCGCCTTTATCTTTCTAATACCCTTAAATTGTGTATCTTACTGTGATTAATGCCCATGTTATCTACAGTTTACACAGAGCTTTTAAAATCAGTCAACATGCAACACTGGTTAAGGAACTACCAAGTTAATTTTAAAGAATTTTCCATCACATTAATCAGAGGGTCACATTCCTGAGGCACCAGCTATGCTACTCCACAATATCTGTGGTACTAGGTGTAAGAATGAATGTATTTATTTTGCAGACAGAAAATCAAATTCTGAATTTACGTTCCTAATAAATTACACCCAATTTCTTTGTAACTTTGAGCAAGTCATTTAACTTTTCCGTACCTCAGATTACCCATCTATAAAATGGGTGGAATTACAATTAGTAAAAATGCTGTAAAATCACAGCATGAAAGAAACATACCTTTGTATACACTGTATGCAAGGTTGCCAGTGGTCAGTAAATTTACTAACAGTAAAAAAAAATGTATTGCATGGTGACAAATGACTCACAAATCAAAGCTTCAAAGAGGAACTTCAGAATCGAAATTCATATGTAGGTCTGCCACAGAGAACTCAAGGGCTGAAAAAAGACTATGGCTTCTTTTCTCATTACAACAGGTGATTTTCCTCCCCCACACCCCCAAGCTGTACTCCACTCTTTGGATCCTAACTGCTTTGATTTGCTATAACAGTCTGACCCGACCATATGACTTGCACTCCTCTGCATTTGTTTTGCTCCCATTCTGTGAGTTCCCCATCTTCACGCATCTGATGAAGTGGGATTTTCTCCCATGAAAACTCAATTCATAAATAAATCTTGCTTGTTTTTAAAAAACATACAATTCTAAATACTGTCAGTAAACCCATACATACATTGAGATGTCAGTAAAATTGGGTAGAAATAAAACAGACTGCATTGTGACCGTGCTTGTCATTCAGACTCACTTCTTGCATCATAAAATTACACTGATCATGCCTTTATTTCTATTATTTCACAAAGCCAAAGAAACCAAACTGATAATTAACGGCAGCCAAAACAATTGCATCATTCCAAATGCCTGTGCACAGTATACAATGAATACGTAGACACTTTTGTGACATTATTATATTGTTTAGGGTATTTTTAGTGACGTCAGTGAAAACTTTACCTCAATCCACAGCAGTTAAATAATTATCAGTTTCAGATCTTCATTTCAGTAAAAACAAAAATGCAAGGTTGACAACCCTGGCTGTATAGTACATATTACTATGAGGATGCTGTCACTTCAGAGGTAATGAGCATGGTAGCCCCAATAGCCTTTCTTCTTGGTCTTTTACTGGTGATCACAGTAGCAGCCCTGGAAAGAGTACAGCCTCATACGTTTGAGGTGACACTGCTCTCCATCCTCTCTCTCACACACACAGGGAGGCAATTGCAGACAGTGAATACAATCTAATTTGAGAACAAAACAACAGTTCTGTATATAGTCAGTTTTAATGCCAACAGAGAATAAAGCTGCCCACATGCTCACATGCAGCAGTGGTACTAATCTCTGCTGCTACAGACAAATAAATTAAGTGCCACAGGACGCCCTCTTTGTTTTGCTGAACTAGACAAACACGGCTGCCCCTTTGGGGCTTGGTGCTACAGAAGCACTGAGAACAGATCCTTGAGTGATGGACATTGGGATAATGGATGAAACAACAAATGGCAGACTAGGAGCCACAAACCCAGTCCTATCATGACTACAATTACTCCCTTATTATAGTTGTTAGTCACTATAGAGGATTCTCTTTGTTGCCTCTTAATATTAGGAATGGTCTTCAGCACTTTAGTAGGGCACATGGAATAGCGATTTAGCTTTGTTTTTAATGAAAACTGCATGTTCTGTTTTCATGAGGAGCAAGGCAGTAAGTAATCCTGCTGGATGCCTCCAACAAGTGGAGGCTGGGCTACGATATCTATGTTGCTGATAAAGAACAGCGAACAAGGTCCTGGCCACCCATCCCCCTCCCGAAACCTCAGCTAATGAGTCACTTATGGTGGCCGGGTGGGTGTTCTTTGATTTAGAGTCAAAGTCCTAAATAGCCATTTGTTCTCAGCATCAGCAAAACAACTTGCACAGACTTTAAGTGCTTCCATGGCCTGCAATTTTTCTCTGAAATAATTTATTTGTTTGCACGAGAGACTAAAGATGGGGCTGCAAAATTAGAGAAAGCAGGTGGGGTGAGGCACTATTGTTCATTAAACCAACTTCTGTCGGTGAGAAAGACAGCCTTACAAGCCACAAACAGCTTAAAACCTTGTCTCTCTCCCTAAGAGAAGTTGGGCCAATGACAGACACCTCACCCGTCTGATCTCTCTAATATCCTAGAACCAACCCAGTTTCCACATCAAGCAGTATTTTATAGAGACCTGAGATCTGCTGCAATCCCGTCACCTCTCCCGACATCTCTTTGACATTTGGGGGCCTGACAGCTCCTGAAAAATCAAGAACCTAGTAGTCAATACAAAGGGGCAGGAACCAGGAGCTTTTGACCTCAATACCTTATTCCAGTACTTACTTACTTGTTTACCCATAGCACCATTTTGTAACTGGGCCACCCAGAGTTATGTGATGTTAGGAGATCAAACAGGGTAAGAGAGTAAGTGTCTCTATAGCTAAAGGGAAAGAGCCAAACTCTGCAGGAGGTGTAGGACACTCACAGCCTGTGTGTGACCGGGACACACAACATGCACGGACCAGTGGTTTACACTGTCACAGACTTCTTACCAGGGATGTAGATGCCTCACTCTAGTCACACAAACTGAAAATTTGCCAAATCTCTTCATCTCTGTTTCCTCCTCCGTAAAATGGGAAAAAGTCTACTTACCACCCTCCCAGGGGCGCTACTATGATCAATTAACAAGCTTTTGAGTCCGAGGAAAGCTCTGATACAACTAAGTACCCAAGCACACAGCAGAGGATATGTACAGAACCACGGTATTTCATGAAATAGACAGTAAACATTTTCGGGAAGGAGTGTGATGCAGAAAATACCAATGAGCCCGAGACACATACATTTGTTTGTGGAATAGGAAGGAATCTCATACATTCATGGATTCCAGGGCCAGAAGGGTTCGCTGTGATCATCTAGTCTGACCTCCGGTAAAAACACAGGCCAGAGAACTTCCCCAGAATAATTCCTACAGCATATCTTCTAGAAAAACATCCAGCACTGATTTAAAAAACTGTCAGGTTTGGATGAATTTAAGGGGATGGTGAAGCCAGAAGGCATTCTGAATAGGTCATAAAATGCAGGTCTTGACCACGTGGCTATTAAATTCCCAAGGAACATTTAACAAGAATAAGAGTGTTTGGCTCACCTCTGGGCTTACTTATAACTCAGTTTATTAGATTCATGTACATTCTGCCCTATCTAAACTTTCAACTGGCTATTTTATTCTTCATTTAATGTGGACAGGCCATGGTAACAGTACTTTGTATTCCTCCCAAGGCGTGGTTATATTTTCAGTGATGGATGTAGTAGTGTGTGAAGAGATATATATGAGCACATACACATCCAATTTGTAGAGCACCTTGGGGTCTGATGAAATAATATAAATCTGGATGCATGTTTTTGATTTCTAACGTAAATGGCCTGCAATGCTAGTATTAGCTGAGGATAACATTAAAAACAAAATGAAGACGGGGCTAACCTCGAAAGGCACCAAGATTTGCGGTTCAAACAACTACCCCAAAGTCTGGAAACAGATTCCAAACCTTCTCCAGTTTAACCCAGACCCTGGAAAAACTGAGCTCTAAACTTCATGGGAACAAATCTTCATCTTATAGTTATACTATCAAGTGTGGTCAAATCTAAATCAGTCAAGAGCGAGCTATGGCAACAGGACAAGAGCTTGAGTAATATTGCCAGTATGGAGGAAGACTGGAATATCATAGCAGAAGATCTGGATGACCTTGTAAACTGGAGTAATAGAAATGGGATGTAATTTAAGAGTACAAAATACAAGGTCATGCACTAAGGGACAAACAAGAAAACATATCAGGTGGAAGTGAAAAAGGAGGAGAAACAGCTGGGTGTATAGGTTGACTACAGGATGAGTATGTGATGACTATGCAATGTGGATGAGAAAAAGGGTATTAGATGCATCAGGCAAGGTATTTCCATTAGAGGCAGCGAAATGTTAGTACTATTATACATGGTGATAGTGAGACATCACCTAGAATACACTGTGCAATTCTGGTCTCCAGTGTCTAAGCAAAATGAACTATCACTGGAATAGGTGCAGAGAAGGGCTACTAGGATGACATGAGGAATGGAAAACCTACTTTCTGAGAGGAAACTCAGGTTCGTTCAGCCTAACCAAAGGAAGGCTGAGGGCAGATATGATTGCTCTCTATAAATGCCTCACGGGGACAATGACCAAGGAGAGAGAGGAGTTATTTAAATTAAGCATTTATGTAAACACAAGAACAAACGGATATAAAATGACCATCAACAAGTTGAGGTTGGAAATTAGATGAAGTTTTCTAACATTAGAGTGAAGTTTCGGAACAGCTTTGCGGGGGCAGGAGGCGGGGAGGGGAGGCAGGGAGAGAGCAATGTAAGTGAAAAACACAGCTGGTTTCAAGACTGTTTCGTAAGTTTATGGAAGGGATGATATGGTTAGACTGGAGTGTAGCCAATCTGTGTCTGGTAGCAGCAAATATCTCCAGTGGTCAGGGATGGGACACCAGGTGGGAGGAGTCGAGAGTCAGAAATTTCTCTCTCAGGGATGTGACTGGTAGGTCATGCACAGGGTCTGACTGATGGCCATATTTGTAGTCAGGAAGGAATTTTCCCCTTGGTCAAACTGGTAGAGACCCTGGGGTGTTCTGCCTTTCTAGGCGGCACAAGGCATGGTCACTTGCCGATTTAAATGATCATAAATGGTTGATTCTCTGTAACTTGAAGTCTTTAAATCATGATTTGAAGATGTAAGTAACTCAGCCAGAGGTTATGGATCTATCACAAGAGTGGGTGGCTTGTGAGATCTGCAGAAGGTCAGACTAGATCAGGGGTCTCAAACTCAAATCACCAAAAGGGCCACATGAGGACTAGTACATTAGCCCAAGGGCTGCACCACTGAAACCTTTTCATGCAACAATACTGCAAATATTGATAATGCTAGTGTCATTGTGGGTTGCAGGAAATAACTTTAGGGGCTAAATGAAGCCCGTGGGTCACAATTTTAAGACTTGTGGACTCGATGATCATGCTGGTGTTTCCAACCTGAAATGTCTGGCTTTGCCATCCATGTGCGATGCTGGACAAACCACTTTGGCTCAGAGCCTCAGAAGGTATTTAGGTGCATATCTCCTATTGTTCTTTTGAGGATATAGGCTTTAATCTACCTGTGCCTATATTCCTCAACTCCAAAGTAAAGATAATTTTCCATATTCCTGGTATGTCTTCTCTATTTAGCCTATACAATCTATGGAACAGCAAGTGTCTTTCAGTATGTAGATGTACAGCACCTAGCACAACAAGGCCATAATCTGAATTGGGGCCTCTAGTTGTTACTGTAATAAAAATAATAAACACTTATAATGACCTGAAACAACACAAGAAAAACACTGTGAGGCTTCTGCTCTGGGTTCCAGGAACCAAAGCAGCAGAAAGGGAAGCTAATTAGCCATTTTCTGATCTCTACAAAAATTTGGTTTGAGTCTGGAACCAATGTTTCAGAGGGTTATTTTCTCCACTCCAGTTTCCATAGCTTCACAAATGCCTGGGGAAAAAAAAAAAAAAAATCGCTCATCTCTACACCTATACAACGTCAAAATTTCCATGGACCAGAGCCAGATATGACAAGACCTATTTTCCCACACAGCATCTTTAGTTGAAAACAGGAGTTTATCAGTGAAATGCTGACATAGCCTTGACTAACCTGGGATGTGAATGAGTAACTAAAATTACTAAAGGTTTCTTTTCTTTTTTCCTTATCAAGAAGTCTCCAACACAGCTCACACTGACAAACCTAGGATGCAAGGCAAGACCTATTAAGCGCCCAAGCAAATGTTTATATAAGGATGGAAAAAGGACTGTAGCACTTTTAAACTGGTCCATACATTCCAGTCCTGAAAATATGCAGATGCTCAACGCTACCATTTCCACTGTGTCTCTTTTTCAATCACACCAAACTGCATGCCATGAAAAGGAAAAATAATAACAATAATAAGATTTGGGCTAATATTGTGGGTTTCACACCAAATGAACCTGTGCTGTGAAACCCTGTCAGTGGCAAAACACCACCTGTTAGAGGGAGATTGATTTATGCCAGTGTACCTATTGTAGATAAATTGATAACCAGCTCATGTAATGAGTCTAGGAACCCCATCTTGAGAAAAGAAAGCATTTGGATTATCTATCAGAGCCTAATTTGTCAAACTGGCAACTGTCAATTGGAAATGTTTCACAGGGTGGAGCAACCAACTATCAGATTTGCTCAAGGTAGCCTTGATCCCAACCAGAACTGTGTTTGTATCTCAGGGGACTGAAGAGGGCTTCTTGGGTGATGACCTCCCCACACAAAGGCCACATTAGTTGAAAAAGGAGGCCAGTGGGGAGAGGTTGGATTACCTTTTGTTATGTGTGACAGCTGAAAAGGACCTGGTGAATAATTACCCTCAAAACTAACACACAGAGAGAAAAATGCAAAGAACACCCCTCCCCAATAAAACCCCTTGATCCCTTAAAAATAAATAAACAGAGAGAAGAAACACATGGTGGGGGAAGAGAGAAGTTAATTTGGCTTTCCTTTTTGCTGTGTGGTGAGTGCATACATGTGGAAGGCTCCTACTTTTTCTTCATTCTTATATTTTCCAGGCTTAGCCCACTGAACAGCAAATCCTACACAAAATGCCGACAAAGCACCAAGAAGGCAGCAGCAGCCAACGGCGCCCTCAACTGAAGGCCCCAATTGTTTTAATTACAAAAGAGTGATTCCTGGTAAGCAGCAGTTCTCATCTGCTTTGCATATTCTTTATTTCTCTCTTAATTGGCATTTTGCTGGAAACTTATTTGGAAGGCCCTGGGAACTAAAAGGCAGGGCCCCCCTCTCCGCTGAACAAGCCAAGTCCAATTAAAACCCAATTATCTCCCTTTTGCCGTTAGTAGCCTTGTCTGACAGAAAGGAAAAGTGTTATTAGTCTAGAGGGCTCAGCTACCTTTTCTTATGAAAATCTGTGTAAAGCGCATAAAGAAAGTGAAGGCAACACAAGTGGCCCAGCCTTTGGTGAGCTAAAGTGGATTGTTTTTAAATGTGTGTCCTGGCTGTCCAGACACCACGATGAATATGTCTCCTCTTGCTAGGGAGTAACTGAGCTAAGCCTTAAACCCACTGTTTTAGGGGCTGAGGAAAATAAAGGGGGGGGGGTGGTCTGGGGTTGGCAGGGATGAAGAGGAAAAAAGATCAGGATATCTGTAAAATGGAAAAGTTCAGTCTGCCTCAAGAAACTGCAGATCACAGGTGACAAGTCTCCTAAGGTTCCCACGGTGCCTACATATTTACAGTAGCTGGGCATTAAAACTTCCTAAGCATCCAGGCCAAGACTGTTAAGAAGTGGTGCTCAGAGTTTGACTCTTAAATCCGTATTTTGGCAGCCAATTCTATATACCCCTGTTTTCAAAAGGGTAGAGCAGCTGCAGCTGCCACGGATAGAAATGGGATCTGTGTGACATATTCAGTGCCTCTGAAAATCAGCCCTGTACATTAAAGGAGTCTAAAAATAGTCCAAATCCTCAACAGGTCTTTACTCAAGAAAAATTCCCAACAAAGTCATTTAAGGAACAGTTGTGAGTCCTGCTAAGTGCCTGCAAAGGGCTGGAAGGAGGCATAAAGAATCCACTCACTTCCCTGGATAAGCTGCAACCATGGCAAGAGACTTTGTGGATGGGCTAGTCACTGTCATCAGGCGCATGCCACCTCTCCCATGCAGGCAGGTGGAAACTTTGCTCAGCCTCTCCCCAAACTCGCTGGCTGACATGCACCACACAAATGCACACACTGGAGCCAGAGGGAATTAGGAACCAAAGACAGACTCCCAGAGTCATTGCCCCATTAGGAGTTTTGTTGCAATGAGGACAGTGAGCCACTTCAGGATTTGACCCACAAGCACAGAGAGAGTGTGAAGTCTTTAAACTCTTATTATCTTACCAGAATCTATCACAAAAACCATGTTGGTGCCTGACAAACACCAGACCCACCCTACTTCTGCCTTTTGTATTTGACTAATCTCACACAAACTGTCCCAGCTATTCACTCAGGTATTTTTGGTGCCACCTACCTTTCTTAGCCCCTAAGCCCTTGTAGTATGTTTCTGACGTAGTATTACCTGACCACCTAACACAGCTTCCTGAGTCTCTCTAAGTCAAAGTGGATCTTCCACACCACTGGATAGCCCCAGTTCGGTCAGGCATCCCGGTATTTTAGTGGATTCTCCTTTCAAAAGATAGGTTACTTGGAGTCAGAGTGTTTCTGTCTCTAGGTATGCACACAACAGACTTCAAAGAGAGATCTACATACCTTCCCCCCCTCAGGAGCCAGCTCAGAGTTAACAAACATTTGCTTTACCACTCATCATTACTCATCAGCTGTCCCAAGACTATGCATGTGGCAGAAAGCACTGATCTACTTTATCACTTCAACAAGCCCAGTAAAAACCAAGTAGTATCTGTCCCAACTAACCCCTCTATTGTTTTCTCCCAAGAGGTAATTGCCAGCATTGCAAAATGGGTGAGAAAACAAAGTTTTCCTCTGTTCTTGGGATATTCAATTGCTTCATGACCCTCTATTATGGGCACTATGAAGTTCTGTTTTGATGAAGGAAAACCCAGCCTACCCAGACTAACCGCAGAAGTCTCATTACAAATTCCACATCCACAGAAATTAAAGGTACGCATCTCCGGCCCAGCACCACAGTTCCAAATGTATGCACTTAGGCACTCATTACATGAGCCTAATTCACTCAGTTAGTTTCAAAACCAAGATGCCTAACAGCCAGTGGACTGGTTTGAAGATGCTCTCAGCTTTTCAGCATCCTTTAGTGAAGTCCCTAGTCTGTTTTTTTTTAATTCTCTCTTGGAAGGCTGGCTACTGTAACTGAAGAAGGTTGCTGTCCGAACTTAGACAATGGTCATACTGTTGCACGTTTAGTTCCTGCTTGTGCCACACAGCACAACAGTGCTTTGTACTGAATGAGGGGAACAGAGACTGATTTCTTTAGTCTCCAACTCGAATCCATGACAGATGCCAGCTGCTGCTGGAACCATAAAGACCCCGTGCAATGACAGGAATCAGCAGGAAAATTGTCAGTGGGGAAAACACACCCCCTTCCACTCCCACCAACTGGTTTGTTCCCAAATGAAGGGAGCTTCCAACTGTGGGTTAAATGTGATCACAGACCAGAAAATTGGTTAATCAAGGAGTTTCAAACAGGGAGGATCAGTGTGGAAATTATTCAAATGTATTTAAATGTGAAAGCATGCAATTTCATCTATGTACAGTTCTAGTGTTTGCCAACAGGTTAAAAATACAAGAGCTGCTTGCCATGTAAGTGGAGAAAATGAGCAGATTTCCCATTCCCCATTAGAAGGCTGAAATCCACAGGAAGACAGACTTTGGCACATGTGGTGGGGCACACAAACAGAAGGTCAGACTGTGTGATCTATGCTCCTCTCTGGCCTTATATGGTACAAAATGTTGGAGTCAATCACAGGAAATGGCGGGGCTCAATTATTGCAAGAGCTACAGGGGCTGAAGTCCTGGGCCCCAGCCAAAAGGGTGGCCCCAGGATCCAGCCCCTAAAAGCCCTACAATAATCTGGTAGGGCAGGAGTGCTGCCAGCACTGTGGGAAGGTGGAGGAGCAGGGCCCTGGAGCCAGATGCCGGGCTCAGTGCTCCCACATGGCCCTGGGCAGGTTAGTCCACCCTCAAGCCGGCTGCTCTGCCCCCAGGGGCATGGCAAGGTGGGTCAGCAGCTGCTCACTCTGCCCAGCGGTGGGGCCAGGTGGCGTAGCCTCTGCTGTAACCCAACACAGCTCTCCAGGACTTGTTGCCTTGGGGGCTTGAGGGGCTTCATCGGGGCTGTCTTGAGCCAGCTGCCTCACTGGGGAGACTGGTTGGAGCAGGGCCAGGGTGGGAGCACCCTCTGACCCCAGGCTTTCCCCTCCCCAGCAACAAGAGATAAGGGGCCCAACCCCTACATGGGGGACCCAGGAAACGGGGGGCAGCCCAGGGATCCCAGGCCAGTTAATCCGACTCTGGGGAATGGATGTTTGCTGAGGCTTTGCTTTTGGTGCTCAATACCTTTCACGTCAGAAATGTCAAGGTGTTAAAAAAAATAAATAAATAAAAATAAAGATCAAAAAGGTAAAGTCAGTCACTTTATTTTCAAGGGGATAAACGAAGAACCTTCCGCCCTGATTGTAGCCCCATCCTAAATTTCTTTGCAGTACCTATACTCTAAGGGTTAATACAGCCCCACTGCATAACCTGTAAACTCAACAGGGCAAAGTTTCACCTGCAACTCCTCTTGGCATACTGCAAAGCTGCATTACTGAAAGCTGGGGCTATGCCTAACCCTGGGGTTTTCAACTGGTATGCCACAGCATACTGGTGTGCTGTGAGAACTGTCCAAGTGTGCCATGAAATTTTGTAAAAAGGTAATGGAAATCAATGTAAAACAAACACTGTTTCATCTTATACAATATTCTTGCTAACCAAAATTAAAGCTCAGAAAACTTGTGAAAGTTAATCACATTAAAACCTTGGTGTGGGTCGTTCAATTCTAAAACGTGAACGTTGTATAAACAGGTGGCCAAAGGGCAAAACTGAGATGATGTTTATTTTTTTGTGGTGGATTTGAAACATTAATGCATTTGATCCTTCTTTAGCTTGTTGTACACACTGTGTTGCAAACCTCTCCACTAAGATTGTAACTGTAGTGAATGTAAGTAAATGTGATGTCAGTGAGCAATCAACTCAGCTGAAAAAAGCAGGTATGGCCTGGAATTGTTTGTCTCACTGAAGTGTGCTGTGATACTGAAAAGGTTGGGAACCACTGGCCTAACCAGTGCACAATCTGACCCTTATGTACTAAGCAGCTGTGGCAACAGGAAGAATTTAAAGCTAATTCCAAGGCTGCTAAAATTCTACTGTCCTCTGAGACACCGAAAGGAACCAAACTTTCTAGAAAAGCCCCTGAAAAGACTAGTTTCGCCTTTCTTGAGCGAGAAGAATGTGGTGAGCTTCTTGCTACAGATTTGAAATCCAGACTAACAAAGGCTCATTGGTTTTTGACTTACATGGGAAGACAAGTGCAAATGAAAATGAGAAAATCTAGAGTTGTTCCAAAAGACTGAGTTCTGCCATTGGAAATCTGTAGTCCTCTATATATGCACGCATAGACATGCACCTTCACATGCCCACACACATGCTTGATAAATTGCTAGTGACTCTTCTAGAAAACTAATTTTTCTAATTGCATGGTAGTGGGCCAAGCTCAGAAGGACTGGATATTCAGTTCAGATCAGTACTTTTTAAGCCCTCAGAATTTGAAGAAAAGGGCTCTGGATCTCACAGTACTGTCTGCCAGTTCCTGCTTCTGCTTAGGATCCCTCATGTGCCTTGGCTTTTTGGACGTCTATCTGGAACAAGGAACCGCAGAGATGTGTGATTAGTAATAATTTTTAAACCTATCCAACTTTTTTAAAAATAAATTTTGGTTTAAATTTGAATTCAGAATAGTTCTTTCTGTAGCTGAATTAGATTGCCACTCCCTAACAACTGCACAAAATGTTAGAACAAAGGAGCCAGTTCTTCCCTGACATCAGCTTTAAAACAAGGGGACTTCACTGTGTTCAATGGAGTTATCCTCCATTTACACCAGTGCAAGGGGCAGATTCGCTACATTACTCTTATCCATTAAGGAAAAATACAGCCTCCCTTTGGGCCTCAAGGTGACAGAATTTCAGCAGGTGAATAGTTTCATTGCCCTCAACATGCAATTGACCCTTAGCTGATTTAGCATTTGCTCTTGGTTCCACCCTAAGGAAGCCTTGTTTTTAAATAATAATCATTTGATTTATTATTTATTTGTATTGTCTTACCAGGTAGGAGTCTCATTCATTGACCAGGGGCCCTATTGTGCAGAGCAAACACAGAACAAATCAAACAGTCCCTGACTATAATTTAAGCAAAAGACAAGATGTAAACAATGGATACAGACAAAGAGATGGGGGAATACATGGAAACAATGAGACGACACTGTTCAGCATGATAGACTGTGGTCTCATTTAATCATATGCTAAACTCTAAGTGAGTTTACATGAAACATACATTCTTAAATTTAAATGCGTGCTTAAGTGCTTTTTTAGACTACGGCCAAGAAGGCCCATCCTAAACCAGCAACAGACAGATCCTACATCTTGCCTTTATTAAGTTTGAAGACTGGCCCTCTGTAGCTAAGATGAACACCTCTATTATCCCCCTTGCATGCCAAATTATATTCAGTGAGGACACCAGCAAAAAAGTACAAGTCCCCAACAACCTAGTGTAGTACTAAGTCATATACACCTTAAAAACTATCATTAATATTAAATCCAGAAACCCAATCTCCTTTGTACTGAAACATTTCAGGCTTTCACTGGTCAGTGGCACCCAGCACCCCAAAGCATATTTTGTCCCCACCCCACCCCTACCAGCTAACATCTAATTAGAAGCTATAAACTGAATCAAGTCTAGCCTGTGAGAGAGAGAGAGCATTTAAATGCTCCATCATAACCAGAATATGTTTACTTTGACACAGACCAGCAAAAGCAAAAAGGAATCAAAATCTTCCCTGGATGAAAACACACCGCTCCTGCTGACACCTCTGATGAAGTCAGTGATCTGGTCCAAGATTTGCCTGTTGCAAGTCTGGACTTGCAGCGACCCTTAGGGGGTAGCCCAAAGCACTACAGGCTGCATTAGTCAATCAGAGGTAGAGTGCAAGGAAGAACTACTGGTTCTCAGTCGCATCTGGAAGCGCAAACAAACATTGTCTTTGGCTGTGTTACAATGAAGTGCAGACTTCTCTCTGCCCTTGGAGAATGCTACAGTGCTAACAGAAGTTACGCATGGGCATCACGTGGAAAACAGATACACAGGGTGGAATATGAAAACAAGAAAGGGAATAGGGAGGAGGTACAACAGCTGTCTACCAACAGGTTGCTCATCACCATAGTGTCTAGCATCAGCCTCTTCAAGCAGTGGTTCTCGAAACTTTTTCAATGGAGTCCCAGTGAACTTCTTTGTAACAAATGTACCCCTCCCTCTTCTGATCCCCCTGCCACTTCCAGAACAAAAAGCAGGGCCTGCACACCAAATATGGGGAGAGGCAAGAATTAGTGGTAGCTCTGGAGCCTGATGGGACCTGCCAGAGGAAATGGAGGCTGGTAAACATTGTCTGTGACTCACAGCAGTTACTTTGATGGCTGCCCCTCCCGGGCCATCATTAAAGTACATAGAACATGTGAAGTGAACAATGGCTCCTTCAGCTTAACTAGATGGCCCACTTGAACTCAACTGGATGGCCGTTACCACCCTGGGGGCCCATTGTTTTGCAGGGCTTGGTGTAGGTGGGCTCTGCCTAACTGCAAGGTCCTGCAGGGCATGACTCATACCCCCATTGTTCCCCACATTCCCTGTAATCAGGGAAAGGCGGGAAATAGTCTTTAAAAGCTGAGGTTCTGGGGTGCTCAGGCAGGACGGTTTTCAACATCTCTCCTGGCCTGATCAACCAGAAGCTGCCTCCTCCACTCACGAGTTCCCCCTAGAGCGTATCCACGAGTTACCCCCAGGAGTTACTGCCGGCCGATTACAAGTCTCCTCCAGCCTGTAATGCTGTTACCCTTGCTGCTAGGAGTGGTAAGAGTCTGCCCTGCAACCTCTCTCTAAGAAAAAAGTTATTCTATTTCTTTAGGGCTGCTTTAAAACTGCTTTCCCCAGCTTTACAGGCTTGCATGTGTACCTTTCTGCTTGCTTGCAGCTCCAGTTTGTGTTAGGAGCTCCCCGTGTCTGTAATTGCCTCTGGCTACTTTGTATCACCCAGTGTCTCCCTTTTCCTCCTGGGTTGTCTGAACTTGCTTTAAGAGTATTGTGTTTTGCAACATTGTATAGCGTTAATTGGTAGCCTTACAAGTCTTAAGTTAGCTGTTAAGCTTATAGAATTGTTTTGTTAAGTTGCCTTTGCCCTCCCCTCTGTAACCTCCCCAACTTAAAATAAACTTTCTTCTCTTTAACTTTACTTGTCCCTTCTTTATTTCTTGAACCACCGCCCCGGTGTGCCCTAAGTTCACCACTGCACCCAACTCCCTTTCCCGCAGTCCCTCCTTCCCCTGCAGCCCCCTTTTCACCACCTCTCCGCTCCTCCCTTCTCCCCCCAGCCGCCACTTTTTCCGCGGCTCCCCCTTTTGCCCCTGCACGCCTTTCTGCCACTCCTGGCTCCCGAGCCACTTACGACGCCGCTGCCGGCTTCCCTGTGGCTCCTGAGCCGCCACCGCGGCCGCCTGTCGGCTCCCTTGCGGCTCCGCCGCTTCTCTGGGGCTCCCGAGCCGCTCCCGCGGCCACCGCTGCTTCCCCCGAAACCCTTCTGCCTTCCCTACCATTTTGCCCTCCTCTGCCTCCCTCACAAACCCCTGAATCCCCTTTCAGCCCCTCCTGCTTCTCCCCATCGCCCACACTCCCACGCACCTACAGCCCCTCTCCTGCCTCTGTCCTCTTACCCCAGCCCCCAACCACCTCCTCACCCTGCTGCCTTTCCACACCGCCCCCCACTTGCCTTTACTCCTCTTCAGGCCCCAGCTTCCCTGCTACTTATCTTCTCTGCCACTGCGGCACACTAATTTGCATTGTACCCCCCCTTTTCCTATAGCGTGTTAACGTAGCCTTTAGGTTATAGTGAGTAGGGCTATAGTGTTAGTAGGTTAGTTGAAGAACCCCATTGTTCCCCAACCTGTCCCCGCTCCCGAAAGTTAGGTACCCCACAACACTTTACAGAAACCACTGTGACAAACACAACATACACCGGCCACCACTCCCTATACTCATTTTAATAAAGTGTACCCCAAATCCACCCCGTACCCCACGGGTGCAGTGGTTGCCCCCCAAGATCCTCAAATCTTCGAACCTGCTGGCAGGGTCAAACATAACTTGTCATTGGGATTATACTCGGGCAGCATAGCGGGCACGAGCCAGCAGAGCAGCAGCGATACAAAGAGTATGCCCCGCAGCGGCAGGGAACTGTTGATGCTGAGGAAGCCAGGTGGCACCTGCCGGAAGCAGCACTTCAGCTAGAGACAGAAGCAGTTGTGCAAAGTGCGGAGCATGGAGTTGAGCCGGCTCTGTCACTTGCAATCCCAGCAGTGCCCAGCCCACTGTCCACAGCAGCCTCTCCACTCCTCCTGAGAGTCCTCCATCACCAACACCCGCCTGGGGCTATGTCTCCACTTACAAAATTAATTCAAAGTAGTTAATTTGAAATAACTGCTTTGAATTTAAATCAAAGTTATTATTTTGAATTAGTACTATTTTGAAGTTATTATTTTGAATTAGGAGTCCAGTGAAGACTAATTCAAAATAAAGTGGGCTTCATTAATTCAAAGTAGAAAGTCGTCATTAGATTCTTTAATTAGAAATAGGGGAAGGCAGGCAAAAAAATAAGGAAATTAGTTTGAATTAAGCCTATTCCATGGCTTAAAATGGTTTAATTCGAATTAATAACTTCGAAGTAAGCATACTGTGAAGTAAAAGGAAGTCTTATTACATCGAATTAGCGATTCTTTATTTCATGTTAAGGAACCACTTAATTCAATATAATAAAATGCCTCCTTGGCCAAGGAATAAGTTATTTCAAACTAAGCCTCCTTAATTTGAAATAACTTGTAAGTGTAGATATAGCCTGTGTGAGGTGCTAGAATCCCCACTGCTGCCATCCCTGCTTGCAGCCTGGTGCCCCTTATCCAACACGGGGAGATGGCTCCACAATCATAAATTCGGGGGCCATTGCCCCCCAAAATCCCCAAGTTCCGCCCATGGTGCTCCCCTGATCGATCTTGCACCCTGTTAAGAGGACACTCCCAGTTTGAGAATCACTGTCTTAAAGCTACGGCCCACCACTTGTTTCTTCTTTTCATGCCTAAAAGGAGTAAAAATATTTTTTGGCTAAAGCAAAGGATGGGAGTATGGAAAACTCAGTTATACTCTCAGGTATGTTACAGGCTTCACCTCTGATCTTGAGCATCTGTGCCTCAGTATCCTCATTGGTGAAACTGGGACAAGAACGTGTTCCTATTTCACTAGGGTTTTTGTGAGGCTTACCTCATTAACATTCACAAATGCTCTGAGATGCTCAGATGGAAAGTGATATCAAAATTCAGTGTATTATTAAGCCTAAAGGCAAGCAGGCTAAATGTTACTCTGAAATGCTGGTTCCATTTGGGATACTGCCTGTGCATTTATTAACATCGAATAACACATGCAGTTTAATGCAGAAAGTCTATTACCCTACACTCTAAAACTGAGTTCTCTCTTTTTCCAAACAGTGTAACAACTGGATCTTTGCCTCAACATTATTGTCAGGTTAGTTCATTGCAGGGGGTGAAATCACATCTCTTCCCTGTCATAACACGAGCAATAAAAACTTATATTAAAAGAGGCTTGCCACAAAGTGGCAAAAGAAAAACAAAGCCTGATATATCCAGGAGATACCCCTGAAATTCACTAGGATACCTGAACAGCAAGGAAGCGATTGACAGACAACATAAAAGATGGACTTTTTTTCCTCTCCTTTTTTCCTTCTGTTTTTTATACTGTTTCATCAAGTTATCAGCTACATCATTCCTGTCAATTTCTTCTAAGGGGATGGAAAGGACCTGACAGGGGAAAAAAGGATCATATTTCATTCTTCTCTAAATATGTTGAACCAAACAGCTGGAGTTATTGTGGAGAAATGATGACCTTTGGCTTCACAGAAGCAAACATCTATACACACAGTTTTCCATTATTAACTCTTATTATTGTTTATATTGCTGTAGCTCCTGAAAGATATCAAGACCAGAATGTGCCAGGGGCTGTACAACCACTTAGTAAATGGCAGTCCCTATCACAAAGACAAAATGTGACAACAAGGGATGCTTAAACTAATGTGGGAAACTAGGTGGGGGTGAGGTGGGAAGATGGGGAACAAACATGATAGGACCTAAAAAATTCCTAGTCAATCAGTAGCAGCTTCTAATTCCTTTTGGCTAGCCAATAGCCAGCCAGTGAACTTAAAATAACTTCATTAAATCTAACCCCAGTATTGCAAAACCAAAAAAAACCTAACTGACAGCAAAGGAGAGCAAAATTCTCTCAAAACAGTTAGCTAGAAACAAAAAACTACTGGTTGCTTCATATGGCAGTAAAGTATTACTCACAAGGAAAATTCGTTTCCAGGGTTGTGGTGTGTTATATTGAAAAAAGGCTAAGGACAACAGCCAACATTTTCAAATTTAAGTGACTACGGTTATGCCTCTAAATCCATATCTTGGAGACTTACTAAACGGGGTTTTATTTTTGGAGATGTATCACAACCTTTCCTGACATCAACTTAATTTCTTAAACTCAGACACCCAAGTGGTAACATTTTCACCAAAATGCACCATGAAAGGAACCCTATTTGCTCAAATACATTTTTCTTTTTACTGAACTTGCCCCCCTGGAGACAGTTCCTAGTCACATTGCTGCAGCAGGGCATCTTCTTTTGCCTCATTAGCCTCTGCATTTCCTTCTTGGGCAGTGGGAGCCTGGAGCAAACCGCAGAGGGTTTTTCCTCTTCTCTTTGGTTTTATTTTTCTGTATTTACATGACAAACCTTAGGGTAGGCCTAGGAAGTTATCTTAAGCAAAATAAATAAAACCCAAACTCACAAGCAAGCAAATACTTTTCCCTGACTCCTCTCCAGGGCATTACCCTACTACAAACAAGGAGTCTTGTGGCACTTTTAAAGAATAGCAAATTTATTTATGGCATTAGGTTTTGTGGGAGAAATCCCACTTCGTCAGATGTGATAAATAAATAAATCTTAGCTGCTTTAATTTGCTGTTACTATGTGACCTGATCCTATGATTTACACTTTGCTGTACTTACTTTCCTTCCATTCTATAAGTTCCCCATCTTCAAAGCATCTGATGAAGTGGGATTTTCTCCCATGAAAGCTCATGAGATAAATAAATTTGTTAGTCTTTAAAAGTGCCATCAGACTTCTTGTTTGTTTTGTTGGACTAGATTAATACAGCTACGCCTTTGGAACAAGGCTCCTTGTTTGTTTTACCTTACTACTCCTGCTTGCCAGTCCTTCCCCAAGCCCTTGTTAATTTAGTTTCTTTTCCTATTTGTGAGGAGAGATATCCTGGCTTCTACCCAAAGAAAGCCTTTCCTTTCCTTGATGCCATTGCATCTTGCTTGTCTCTCATTTTTCCTCTCTCCCCGGAAAAGGGGTCTTTAAAGGTCACTGGCAGCACTAACCTGGCCTCAAGCGTCTCTAGTTAACCAAAGAGGGAACGCTTTTTCACTTTTTCCGCTCACAGAAAACAGGGCCTTCACCATTCTAGGGCTGATATATTTGACCTCCAGAACTTTTATATCAAACAGGATTGACTTTGTCACACCACCCTTAGCTGCTTTTATGTACTGGTGTCTTGACAATCAAAAGCACTCTGTGATTAAAGATTTCCTCCCCTCAGCTGTTTGTTGGCAAGAAGAATGGACAATGCCTCTTGCCTCTGGGTGGTACTGAGAAAGGCATCTTCCTGGGATGGCAATATGGGAAAGAACCACACAGAGAGCCAGGCAGCACATCTCCACAGTTGGAAAGACTAGAGAGAAAGTTGTTTTACTCCTCTGCATAGTCTGTAGTTTCTCTTGTGGGATCTGCCCGGCTTCTTCGGAGGTACCCATGGGAGATCACTGCTGCCATAAGACTTCATTTGCTAATCATCAGTGTGTGCTTCTGTCCTCTTAAGAAGGTGTGTTGAGATGTGCATCCCACCCAGGCCTTGAGAGGCTAGTCATGTTGTCTGGCTGCACCTAGAGGCAGAGCTGGGTTTACCGCTGCTCACATGGTCCAGCCGGATGGGAACAGACGTGCTAATATAAACCCAAGAATTTGAGAATAGAAGGGGGCTGTAGGCAGACAGAGAGTCGCCATTGCAGTCTCTCTCTTGGGGGATGGAAGAGGTAGCAAGCAGCTCAGGGAGCCAGCAAAGCATTGGAGGAAGATGACCTTGGCTGCCAACTACAGGGTCCCTAGGCTGGAGCACAGAGCAGAGACTGGGCCAGGGTTCCTGCACCAGCTACCAAGGAAGGTGGGGTGAACTCCCCTGAAGTGAAGAGTGTAAGGATCACGGAGCCCAGAGACAGACGATCAGATGTAAGATATAGCTAGGTTGAACTCTTAGCGTGGAAGGGGTAAGTTAAAGTATCACCCGACAAGCGGATAAAGCTGTAGGAATAGCGAGCCATTGCAGCCATTGGCAGGGGGGCATCACAAGGGGAGACAGACCACCTGTGGCCACGAAGAGGTGCTCCTGTGATGAACGGATCCCTTTACAGAGGACATCTGCACAGCCTGAAGGACCCATTCCTGATTCCTTAGAATTCAGCAAGAGTTTTGTTACTAATCAAAGCATTCACACAGAATTAGGGTCCAGCCCTGGCCATAAACAAGTCTGGACTAATCAAAGTGGCTACTAGCATTCATAGGGTCAGTAAATAAACATGTGGCAGCTACACAAGGTAGCTAGCGCCCTTCCATAGTCTGCTGGGAACATTCAGTTTATTTTTAAAAATAAGAATCTGTCATCATCAGTACAAACTCACCCTGTGGAAGCCTGCTGAATTTACACACAGCTTGCAAATACAATTGATGTCATGTTTCCTGCCCAAAAGAACTGAGGAAATGTTAATTTAAAACTTACATGGTTTTTAAAGACATCCCCCCAGATTCAATCTGCTACAGGCTCCTGCCTAGCTACGCTGCTACAAGTTCTGTATCATGGACAGAAAGCAAAAATCCTGGCTTTTCTGGTAACTTTTACCTCATTGTTTTTTCTTCAATAAATATTGTTATCAAACAGGACAAACGCAGGAACTTGCAGTTAGATCCTTCTCAGGTGTATGCTTCCCAAAACCTAACTACGCTTCTAAGATGCTGAAGATACCTGGCTTCGTCTCTTGCTAGCCAGTGGACTTCCCAGCAATCTATGACCCATCGTGCTCTATTATTCATTTCAATGGGCTAGACATGTGAATATATATATGAAACAGCCTCTGAGTGCTCAATTAATTCGTTGTGATCATTGTTATTACAGAGGGAAACAAATGAATTCCTTATACCAGAAAAGTGGTGCCTCCCCAAAGAATGAATAAATAATGAACAGTCCTGGCCATAATCTGCCAGTGTAAGGGATCAGTTCTGTGAGACAGCTTCCCGTTATTTATCTTCAGTAGCTGTACTGTGCTGGTGATTAAAACACGGGTGTTCGCTCATCCATCCCATTATATCTTGTAAGTCAACATAACTCTGCAGCAGTTTCATTTAAACATCACTTTATGTTCAGCACGACAACTTCCAGAACTGCCACCTGCACCCCATAAATGTATTTTTTTTTATTTATAGGTCTTCTTTACTTTGGCCTTCCCATTCATTGTTCTAACAGAGACTCTGCAGGTTAAGGCAGTTCTTTATTTATTGTTTGTATTATACAGAAGCGTGAAACAAGACCAGAATACCAAGAATAAGTTGTTCTCAACCTATTCACCGTTGTGGGCCATATATACAGCTCACAATGTGCTATATAGACCACATTATATACTATCAGTGTGGCCCTGAGGATGTCACATGGCTCACAGCTGTGTGCTGATTGGGCCACAGTTGAAAACCACTGTGCTAGCTGCTGTACATAAACACAGCAAGTGACAGTCCCGACTGCAGAGTCTTACAGCTTAAATAGACCAACTGAGAAACAGGGAAAGGAACTGTTGTGATTCATCCTTACCAGATGGAGAATCGAGGCACAGAGACGGGCAGAAACTTTGCATCAGGGTCGGGAGCTGAACCCAGCATTCCTGAGTCCTACTTGAGGGTCTGAACTCCAAGAACTTCTTTCTTCTCAAAAGAATCTTTCTTTCAATTGATAGACTCACAAAAAGTACCCTCCTTCACCATACCATTAGATACATGGGGGAAGTCAAAGGAATTACGATCTCTGGGACTGACGTTTCCAAAGGAAACGAGATATGAAACACTCTAGTGTGGCCACCTCGTGCATTTATATTTTAGCTACCACTGACAAAAAGTTTTAATGGCTGTGTAGGGGATAGGATGACTCGGGGGACTTTAACTTGGTACAGAGCTTTTTACCTCTCTGTTACAGTGACATATCTGGATAAGGCAAGCGGACGCTTCAAGTTGTTGCCATTTTTGCTTCAATGGGTTGGTGTCTTCAGCATAATTCTGACTGGAATTATTTCATATACCATGGCAAGAACTAGCACCTCTGCTAACAAGGGGGAGGCCTTTCCTGACTGCTGAGATTTTATGGTACTTGGGTCAGGAACAATCTTTTTGTTATGTGTATGTACAGCACCTAGCACGAATCCTAAAACAGGGATTCAAGGTGTTTTGAAAATGCAAATAATGGAGGGGGAGGGAGAAAGAGACAGTGCACGTATGTCTGGCCCCATGGAAAACAACTGGAGTTTGCCTTATTCAGTGAGCCAGGATTTCTCTCACAGGATCTAAGGACTGTAGAGCAACGGAGAGTGAAATACTCCATTTGGACAGCTTTCTAGGTGAAAAGCCACAGTTGCACTAATAAAACATAAGGAGGAACAAGATGAACTAATGGACCGATCTGGCAATACATTGAGCAAAAGATGCTGAACAACAGGAGATCAAAGGGGCTTTGTAGAGTTTAAGAAAAGGATTGGGTCTAAACGCTGAAGATGTCACTTGATTTTTACTTCTGACTGATTCAGGCAAAATTCTCTTCAAATCAGTCACATTTTTGTCTAAGTAAGGACTGATGCTGAGTGAAGGATGCTGGATTTGTCCCTTTCACTACAAAGTTTAAAATATATTTTCCCTGGTTTTTGCCACCTTATAGACAGGTACAAGAGAAAGCAACAAAACTGCTCATGCTTCCACCTTTCCCAATCAGAGGCATTTGTTACAAGAACATGAATTTGCCAGAAAATGAGAAACATTACAGTTAGATAGCATCATTTGATTTTCAACAGCAACACACTGTAATGAAACACCCGCCTCCCCCTACCAGAAATATACAGAATTAACACTCACTTTTTACTTGTCCTTCCTGGAGTATCTAGGAATAATCCATCAACTACTCCTTGAAGAATGCAAGTTTAACCTGGACATGTGTTAATCTCAGTCTACCTGTTGAAAGATGCACACAGAAAAATAAATTAAGTCTTTAAAAAAAATCTTAATTCTAAATAGAACAAGAATTAGGAATAGCCATCACATCTGCTGGTGTGAATTTTGCTGCTTGAATTACACTAGGTTAAATTTGTTTGTTAAAAAGCAAATGATGTGATTGTCACATACACAACATCAATTTCATTGTTTCCCCAGCAGTTAATATCTCTAATAGCAGACAGTTCTATAAAGTACTAAGTGTTGGCTCCAGTCATTGTCCTAAAGGCAGGGGTCAGCAACTCAAAAGATAAAAAAGACCCATTTAAAAAAATAATTCCTTCAATAATTAAGTGTTTTGAGAGCCACAATGGGTGCAACCGCTTTGTTGGGAGAGCTGGACTAGGGCTCCTTCTGCAGGGTCCTGGGGGTGAAGAGGAGCCCAGGACCAGGAGCGGGCTCCTTGCAGGGTCCCCATTGGCATGGGGCCCTGTGGCGTGGGGGCCCAGAGCCAGGAGCAGGCTACCCCCTAGGGTCCTCTACTGCCTGAGCGGGCCGCCGAAACCCAGAGCCACAAGGGAGCAGTCAGAGAGCCGCATGCAGTTTCAGAGATACAGGTTGCAGACCCCTGTCCTAAGCAATGGGATAACCATTCTTTCTCTTGGATGAAAATTTTAGAGGCTAATAGTTCTCATTTTTGGCAAGGTTTTAATTCCTTATATCCAGCTTGCTCAAGCTTTTTAATCCTATTCCATTCACTGAGTTAGATTCCTATTTACCCACTAAGTAATTCCTGTCCCTCCTTACCTGTTACACTCATTTGATCTTTGTAACTTTGCCTCCCCTGACTGTCTTTGTTGGTATCAGGGTGCCCCACACCAAATATTCCAAGTATTGTGGCACTGGATCTTTGACAAGATGCCTTTGCATATGCAGACCAAAACTGCACTGGCCTTTTTATGTTGCCATATCACTCTGTAAACGTATTTCAAAACGAGTGTCCATGATTCATTGACCATCCACATTCAGAGGACACACCAGAATGGCTCCTCTGCTCCCTCATGCTCTCTTCTCCGGTTTCCATACCCCACATTTTCTTTCTTCATTTTTCCTTCCCAGGTTATCCCTACTTTCTGCTGGTTGGGTTCATTTAGCATTACTCCTCCCACAATGCAATCTATTTGCATATATTATCCTTTATATATAATCCTTCAGATTTTTTTTTTTTATTATTATTATTCAACATCATCTCAGGTTTCCTATCCAAGACCATCTGAATTCATCTTGAGGTCTCTATCTCTGGTGCTAATTTCAGAATGAACAAAAACAAATGGTAGTCACAAAATCTTCCCAATGAGTGGATCATGGAGATAAGAGGAGCTGTGAATAAACTGAGTTAAGGTCACTGCCAGGAGAGTATTTAAGGCAGTGGCTACCAGCCTTTTTGGCGTGAGGGCCACAAATATCATTTTTACAAGCCTGAAGGGCCTCCGGTCTCTGCCAGAAGCCCCCTCTCCCCCAAAACAGTAGCCAGACAGAAGTTCAGCAAGCAGGTAGCCTTCTTGCTCATCTCCTGCCTTTCTGGTTGCAGCAGGGAAACCATACGTGTCCTGTAAGCCCTGTGATCCCTAGCCAGTAGCTCCCTTTTGCAGCCACGGAGATAGAAGATCAGTGCTAAAATCCCTTTGGCTCCAGCAGGGGCCCCAGTGGCTATGGACTTTGATAGAGCACTTCATTGTGGTCCCTGATACAGCCAAGGAGAGGGGAGCACTGATCTCTCACCCCCTTGGCTGAAGCAAAAAACCTGCATCAGTGTTTTAGTCATATGGAAACATGATTCCCCTGGGTTCTCCACCACTGGCTCCTTTCTGCCACCAGCCACTTTGAAAGCCTTCACGGGGCACAGGTTGGGAACCACTGATCAAAGGAACTTGTATGATCCTCATCAATCAAAGTATCTGAGGTTCTCTGAATTTTTAATATATGTTGATTCTCACAATATCCAAGTGCAGAAATAAAGTGCTGTCACCCTCACTGCACAGATGGGGAAGTGAAGCGCTAACATACCCAGTCCCTAGGCACCAGTAAAATACAGAGCCCCAGCTCTGGCACCCATACTCACTGTGCATTGTAAGGAGGGCGTTAAATACCTAAGAAAGAAGCCAGCAAGCAGAGAGTGGAGCTGCCTAAGCCAACCAGCAGGAAATGGTGAGGAAAGACACCTATGGATTTGGGTGCTAAATCCCATTAATCTTGGCAAGGGAGGAACCCATCTCTGCTTGCAGTCCTGAGAAATGAACCCTCTCCTGAAATTAAGCACCTATACCTGGTCACTTCTTCCTCAGAGCAAAGAAATGAGAAACCGGAGGAAGACCTGCCCCCCCAAGACGCTGTAGTTAACAGCTAAGTGATCAAGACACCCATCTCGAGGTAAGAAAGCTGTTTTTACGCTGCCCAAGTCAGAGCAGAGACTTGAACACAGAACTTCAACTTTACAAAACCATGCCCTAATCACCAAGCTACTGGCTATTCCAGAGTGAGTTTTAATTTCTCCTGTTGGAATAATTCCACTTTGTATAATTAATAAAATATTCTCTAGGCTGGATTGAGAAAAAATGAAAGGTTGACTTGACTCTATAGCCTGGGTGTTTTGGAGAGAGCTGGGTTCCCAAACCCTGTTCCAAATCAGGCACAACGGAGATTCAGACTCGGGCCTCCCCAAATCCCAGGTGACCATGCTACCTCCCTCCACCAGGTAGAAGAGCATAACATTTCATGCTTACATAAGTCAGAAACACTCACAAGTCGCCACAGGGTGGAGTTTCCATGGTGACTGAATCAGGTTGCACTGATGCTAGGACAAAAGGAGCAGTCAAGTGCTCTCTAAAGTAAGGTATCACTTTGTCCGTACACCGGATAACTTGAGAAATCATGTGACAGGGACAACCGCTAACAGTGACTACAGAAAAGGTCCTTTCATGTAAAGGGCAAGGACTGAGAATAAATTTCTAAAGCAATCTTTTTATGTCCCCTCTCCACCCCCCTTTGGAGAAATGTTCACTGAAAATTCTTAATAAGCTCTAAAATATTCTTGGAAACTCCAGGATCACATGCTGCTTAATAAGAACCTGGGGGTGGGGACATGCAAGCCAAAAAAAGAAACAGCGGTTTCAAGATGCATCAGCTACGACAGAAAAAGAAATCATGGGTTAAGAAACAGAACAACAAAGCACAGCGAGAATTCAAGAGAGAGAGCAGTGCCTGAAGAGTATCAGAGGATGTTTGCAGAACCCAATTTCACACTTTTTTTAAAAAACACACCACAGTTAATCTGAATTGTGGCTTCTGCCCTCTTCAATAACACAGTAAGTGCTAAAAAAGACATACAAGACACAACATTTACGAACAATATCACCACCCAAATTGGGAAATGATTATTCATGGTTCTTTTCCCTCTAGACTTGCAAATGAGGCCTATCTAGAGCTGAACTCTCTTTGAATCACTAAAAATAAGCATAAGAAACTTCATCTAAATCCATCACTGTTGCAATTTAATACCACATAGAACTTTGCTATAACATAATTAGCAAGCATCTTCCAATAATTTATTTGAGGTTTAAAAAGCCTGAACGATCAGAACCTCAAAGCAAAATGGGAAGCTATGAGCCAGACACATTATTCCTGCTCATATTAATTCCCTTATTTTTCCTTTGGTGCACATTCATCTACCCATACAATGTGAGTGCTCCATGGAGAAGGCTGTTGAATATTGAACCTTTGGCTCAATTTGAAATATGAAGGCTGATGCATACCTGCAATAATAATTTCATTTGCACTATAATGATTAACACCCCTCTGAACTGGAAGCATCCAGCAATGTTAATTACAGAAACAGTGAGATCCAAATTGTCATAAATCATTATACAGCACACTGTAAGCTCCCCAAAACCTTTTCAAAAACTCATTTTGCATGACTTTTGAAGTTACTCCCCTATGAATTTCTACCTCATCTTCATGAGACTTTCTAACTAGTGGCTGTTGACAAGACAGTAATAAGATTTTGCACCTGAATAACACATTCTGTGCAGTCAAAAAACCTTTTACAAGGATGGATGAATTTCAGAGTGAACCTGCACCGAAGATTTCCGATTTCTAACAGATTTCCAGTTATGTCCTACTGTGGAGCAGGAAGAATGGCCTGTGGTTAAGGAAGCGGACTGGGACTCCGGCAATCTGGTTTCAATTCAGTCCTCTGCTGCAGACTTCCTCTGTGACTCCGGGCTGGTCATTTAATATCTTTGTGCCTCAGTAGACCATCTCACCACAGAGGTGATCCCCATCAGGCCAGAAGTGAAGCATGCTGGAAAGGGGTGTTTGTAGAGTGAGCGCCTACACAAAGAAGCCCCACAGGCTGCAGCTTTTCTGTTGCTCTGGGACTTCACACGTGTATTACCAGCTATCAGGAGTACCAAATCAATTGGAAATTTAGAAATAGGTGGAAACTTTTGAGTGTTTCTCCACTAAAGGGTCTGATCCTATCACCTTTACACACACCGAGAAGTACCTGCGAATATTTTCCCGTTGGTTGAGTTGCCGTCAATAGTCGTAACTGCTCCCCCCCCAGCTACTAGACATCTAACCCATCACACAAATGCACTAGTTGGGTGAGGAATCAGATCCTCCAGCCAGTGCTGTACTTTGGGTCTCTGGTGCCTGAGACGCAATACTTGTATTTGCACACACATCTGACCCCACTGGTGTTGGTGGCAGCAGCACCCAGGTGGTGGGGGGCAGATTTCTCACAGTTTCCCACTCCTACCCCACTGTGTCAGGGAGCCAGAGTGACAGGCAGATGCCCCCAGGTCGCCCAGTGGTGATGAGGGGGCTCCTGGTCACTATGTGGTTGGGGTCCTCGCAGCTCCCTCCTTGTTCCCAGCACAGGAGTGGAAGAGCCGGGAGGATGACCGGCAGAGGGGCCGTATCAGCAGGGCCACTAGGGATGTCAGTGGGAGAGGCTTAGTGGAAGACCCCCCAACCAGCACTCCTACCACCCGCAGTTGGCCCTTGAGGGCATGGCCTCCAGGGCAGCGGCAGCAGCACCAGCGTCTAGCCACCCTAAAGAGCACAGCTGGCTTGAAGCAGGATGCCCAATTGGCGGTGTGGAGGATCAGCAGATCAGATCTTAAAACCAGTCAGGAGCTATGTGTGGGGTGGGATGCAGGTTCACACGCCTTTCATGGCCAGCAAGGATGGGATATTTATAAGCCCAGGAACAGCAGCACTTTGGTGGCTTCTCAAATCATTAGGCCATGACTGAGATAGCTTTTGCCCTGGCCCCAGCTGTGCCTCACTCCAGGTAACCTACTTCTGAGTGTTGTTTCTACCATCTGAGGCTTGTTGCAACCACTAGGCATAATTCCTGATGTCCCAATCTCGGACGGGTGCTGGAAACGATTAAAAAAAAGTCAACCAATCAGCATTTCTCTAATCATTTCCATTTGTTTCACAAATAGCCCTACCCAGGCTGGTAATTGTCATTGATTAATCAAAACAAGCAACCTTGACATGTGGTGTATTGGCTTTCATTTGTAACAGATGTATTCTGCCATGATTTATTTTGACTTACTGCATTGTACCCTCCAGAGCATCCAAAAATATAAAGGGTTTCATTATCAGTGTTTTGAAAACAGTGTGTCCTGCATCAGGGATCACACCAAAGGGAGAACAATTCCTGCCAGCTCTGCTCTTTGATCCACACTGGGTTTAAAGAAATATTTCCAGAAGCATCATCTATTCAAGCTGTGACTGAGGGAGGACAGATAGTACAGAGAGCTGGAAATGAAGTTCTGGAATAGGTGTCTGCGGGAAGCAGGGGAGGAAAAACCTAGATGGCTTCAAAACTGAGTTGGATAAATTAATGAGGGAATGGTGCGATGGGGCAACCTAATCTTGCAATTAACTGATCTTTAACTACGTACTGGGAATAAATATGCCAGTGCCCTGTGATGGGATGTTGGATGGGATGGGTTCTGAGTCAGTGCAGAGATTTCTTTTTTGGGTGTCTGGCTGGTGAGACTTGCCCACATCCTCAGGGATTAGCTGATCACTATATCTGGGCTCAGCAGGGGACTTCCCCCCAAGGCAAATAGGCATAAGGTGTAGAGTTTTTCCCCTTCTGTGGTGCATGAATGGTTTCACTGTACCTTAAAGTCTTTAGACCATGATTTGGAGGCTTCAATGACTCAATCATATGTTTGGTGCTTATTGCAGGAATGAGCAGGACGTTCTGTGGCCTACATTGCGCAGGAGGTCAGACTAGGTCAGTGGTTTTCAAACTTTTTGCCTCGGGACCCCGTTGAAAAAAAAATAAAAATATGCCCATGACCCAGCAATTACATCTTTGAGCGAAGTGTTCCAGTTTTTTGGTGACAGCAACAGGGAGCATTGCGACCCACTCCCTGAGGTTCTGTGACCCAGTACTGGGTCTAGACCCGAAGTTTGAAAACCAATGGACTAGATAATCATATTGGTCCCTTCTTATCTTAAAATCTATGACTCTATGAAATGGTGTACAAAGCAATTGCTAGACTCCCATGTCTATATTAATATAAAGTGGGTGTCATCTGGCAGCTGTCGGATGCCCTAGTTCAGTGGTTCCCAGCCTCTTCTCTGCCGTGGCACACCTTGATACCTTTAATTATTTTGAGGCACACCATCATATAGTCTCCAAACAAACTCATGAATATTCATGTGCCAATCCTGAACTCCATGTAGGTTTCCCAAAAATTCCATGGCGCACCTGCACAGGCCTGATGGCACGCCAGTGTGCCATGGCACCCTGGTTGGTAAAACACTGCCCTAGTTAAGAGGAGCAGCTAGTACCCAATGAAAAAGAGTCGACTTCACAAAAAGCACCAGCACAGTTATCAGGAAATAGTGGTCATCAACAGCCACAGTAAGGAGGCCAAAAATTTGGAGACTGATCCACCGTCACATGTCTACAAGAGGTTTCCCAAAAGCAGAGGCTGAGACACACTGGGGACACACCACTTCCATTATGTGGATAAACAGGGGATTTCAGGATGTACTTTTCAGACATATTCAACTGAAGTAGAAATAGTCTGATTTTGAAATGTTGGGGCCCCCACCCATCTTGCAGACTTCAGTGGCATCTTCTAGTCCTCAGCCCTTTTGAAAACCAGGCCTTTTCTATAGGTGGCCTAAATATGGATTTAGGAGAATAACTTGGACCCCATGTCTGAATACTTTGGACTCAGTCTTCAGGTCTGTTGAGCCATCATTAAGTTCCACTGTGTTCAGCAAAGCATTTCTGCTTACACTTAACTCCATCCATCCCCAGCAAAATAATTAAGCACATACTTATCTTTAAGCATCAACTAATGTCCTAATGAAGTCAATGAAACTAAAGCATGTGCCTTAAATTAAATATGCACTTAAAGTGATTTGTTAAACAGATATGGAATCATGAATTGGGGTCTTGCTCACATAATCAACCTGCTATTTTAGATTATTTCCTTGCTTTATTTTTTCCTCACTCTTTTTTTATTGGCACCATCTGCTGTAAGTGATTCCCATGGATTATCTGTGTAACGTGGTAGCTACAGTGAACACTGACAAAATGTGCAGGACCACACTAGAAAGCATCTCCCCAGATTTAGAGCTTCTTGCAGTAAAAACACTCATCATTTTGTCCCCTCTGTGGATGAAGGAAAAGAAATGGTCGATAAATTTGAAGATCACCGTTATGCTCCAAGTAAGAGCAAATGAGAACTAAGGAGATTCTCTTAAGGTGCAGCGAAGTCAAAGAACCTCTTTCCTTAAGTCAGCATATTCCTTTGCAATGAATAGGATTTGGTCACTGTCACAGCACACTTCAGGTATGCACATTCTGCTTTTTAAATCCATTCAGCACACCGTAGAGATTTCAGAGGGGTAGCCAAGTTACTCTGTAGAGAAACGCTTACTGACTTTAGCTTTTACGAGTCCTTTTTCTGCCACAGACTGACACTTTGCCATCAGCAAAACAAATATAATTACCGTCTTCTATACAATCAATGCTTGGCTTGAAATATCTAGAGAGGCCAGGATAATGAACAGGAGGTCCTTCTCAACCCAGTTGTAAGACGCTGACAGGCAGTGCCTGAAGAACCCCCATGACTGACAAAGGCTGATTGTGCTGGGAAAAGATTGCTCAGGGTGCAGCCCAGGCAGCTTGGCATTTCACCTGAGGACTCTTTATCCCTGCCAGCCAGAAGGGAGATGAGCCTGGTTCGTGACATACCAAGGACCTGGTCCACAGCCATAACTAAACAATGCTGTGCCTGTTACAATAGCCAGTGCCTGGGGCGAGTTGCGCGGAGCGCACCCTTTAACACACCTGGAGAAAAGCCCCACTCGTCCCATGGTAGTTACTGCTCTGACCTTGTCTATGAGCTAAGCATCCCTCACGGAGGAATCCTAGAAGCAGCCAACCCTGGAGAGCTTCTCTTTATGGCATCTTCATTAAATGTATTTTTGGTTGGTTGTTTTTATAGCAGAAAAAGGAAAAGTGTTGGGTCTGGACTTTCAGTAGTGTGTTTACAAAGCAGACTGAGAACGATACCTGCTTACATGACTATAGATTGGGACCTATTCAGAATTAAGTCTTTTTTTTTCCACCGCTTGATGACCCCCTATGAAGGACTGAACTTCTGGAAACTGAAAGCAGGCTATTCCAGTTGCCTGCACCCCCGACAGGCACCACTTGTGATACATGCTGTGCTGGTGGGTTCCTGAATCACAGTTTGATGCCCTTCAGAGCACTGTTCCCCCTTGCTCCATGAGTTCCCATGGGCACGTACAACACTCCCCCCACATATCAAAATAGCTGGAAGACAAATGGACACATTACACAAAAAGATTGCATGCAATGATCCATTTTCTATACAGAATGGGCCAGATTCTCATTTATACTAGGTCCCTTGATGTCACTTTGGTAGCTAAGATACATTTTCATACAATGCCAGAGTAAAAGCACCTACGTATCATGAACATACAGCCCATGAACTACAACATACACCTTCTTTCCTATTACTCAATGTTCCCTCTAATTTTTCGTAGGCTGTGTGCACAAAAAATTTCTTCTGTGCAAATTTTCAGAATCTGTGTCCAAATTTGTGCACACGCCAGTGGGTGTGATCAAACTTGTGAGCACAATGAAGCAAGTGTGTATGATGCAAATAATATCTTAGTTTTATTTTGATATGGTGATATAAATGATTTTATAAATAACACCTTATTTGAAACATGCCACTTGAAACCACCTTCTTAAACTAGCATAAAAATATTAGCACTATTGAATTTTTTTGTGCATGCTTTATTTTGTTGTGTGCGTGGGTTTCATGACCTGCGTGCATGCACACAAACGCACAGCTTAGAGGGAACATAGCTCTGGGCTCCTCCAGTCACCATGACTGACCTAAAGCTAAGCAGTGCTCCGTTAATGATGCCATTCGGGACTGGCTGGTAAGTAGCGTGCAGCTGTTCAGAGCCATGAAGAAGCTTGTTTTACCATCCCATTAGAAATCAGAGGGTAGCTTCTGCAGAATGACCAGCCACTAACAGCGAAACGGTGAAACTGGAACAATGTGCTCACTTGTCTGAGTGGACACAAGTGCAATAAAATTAATGGAGTTACTGTGGTTGGATGAATACAGCCCAATGAGTCTGGCTCTTGAAATCAGGTTCCCTGAGTGATTAAACCAAAAATGTGTCTTCATTGGAGTTGGTCTGGGGCATAGCTACAGGTTGGCCAACGTGGGCAGTGCCCATTCAACTGGTCTGCAGGCCCATCCACACCCTATAGCCCCTGGCAGCAACCCGACCTCGTTGTAGTGGCAGGGCTATGGACGGAGAAGCAGCTGCAGGGACACGAGTGTGAGGTGGCTGCGTCTCCGCTCACAGCAGGGTAGGGCTGCCTCTCCCCTACCATCTTCCTCCTCACAACTGGAGCTTCAGCAGAAAACTTCCAATCATTTGACTGGAAGCAGGACTGGTCCATGCCCGCCATGAAGAGTAAGGGGCCCAGCCAGAAAGCAGAGGCAAGCTGTATCCCTCCGTTCGTCATATTCTTGCATACTTTCAAATTACCATACCCATCTGATCAAAGTTTGCTAAGCAGTTTAGGAAGCCTGCTTTGCCTTTGCTGCACATATAAAATCTTTCTTCAGGGCTTACTGCAAAATTTGCCTTGAAGCTATCATAATCCATATCACCAAGTTCAAGCATTCAGATATGTCTTTTGAGCCGTGGGTGTCTCCAAAGTAAATACTGTCCTGGCCTATTCTGGAAGGGGGCGGAGGGGAACCTCTCTTTTTGACTTCTGGATCAGTTGCTTAGTGTATGTGTTGGGGGGGGGGGATTACTTTCCTGTGAGGCTCATCTTGTAACTGAAAAATGTTTTCTTCTGTCTCATTAATACTTTACATCAAAAATATCCAGTTAAGAAAATCTAACTTGCTGTAGTGACTACAAATGTTCCATGATATGGAGGGAATATACTGTTTACTCCACAACAGATGTTGTTATTGTTTTTTAATTTTTTTTTTGAAATGTTTCAGATCTTTTACACAAACTCCCTCAACAACAGAACATAAGTTTTCTTTAGCTAAGGGCATTAAATGGAGGTAATAATACTTTGCATTCATCCAGACTTGATATTTAATTCAAAGGTCTTTAAATGCATTGCAAAAAAAGGAGGAATGCCATCCCCATATTTTTGCAGCTAGGAAACAGAAACAAGAGAATTTTACAGGAGGACAGCAAATAAGTGGCATGGCCACAGAATCTAGAACTGAAATCATGACAGAGAAGTCAATGGGCATTTTGCTATTTACTTCACTGGGGCCAAGCCTTCATTGCTAGATTTCTTGCTAACCAGTCTGTTTCACTTCCTGATATATAGAATAAACTGTTCAGAATTATAGATCTACCAAACACATTTTTATTTCTCTCTATCAGAAGTAAATATATCTGATGGAGTACATTTTGGAGAGACTAGAATAGGTACATTCAACAGATGCATCATGAACTTCAGCCTGCAAAGTTCATAAGACTGGCCGCAATCTAGCCCTCAAATCGGCAGCCCATTGACAATTGCTTACCCTGGACCCACAAAGCACAACTCATATTAGGCTCCTTCTCTGAGGTCAAATTGGCAGTGCCCCAGAGCATCTAATTAGCCAGAAACATGATGGAAAGCTTTCCACCCTGATCCCATGGCTTGATTTCCTGGCATCCCAACGACCTCATGACTCCTTGCATCTGACTCATGATGCCTCTAGCTTATCTCCTGCTTCTGACTTCCCAGTATCCTGGCCCACCTGATCCTGACTTCTGCCTCATGACTGTTGACTTTGGTCCTGATGATTAGGTCTGGTGGCCCACAACCTGGCCATGACAAGATGCTACAGAAGTGAGAATAGCCTGTAAAGGTAAATCGAAGTCAGCAACGTGGGTACTGTCCCTCCTCCACATTCTTCAGTTGCGGTTAGCACGCTGAACATGATAAATCATGTTATAGACTTAAGCCAGAGTTAAGACTGAGTGTTCATGTCAGTGATATAAGGGTAAAAAACATAAGCACCTTGTTGTAATCATTATAAAACCAAGTATTAGAAACCCAGGAAGTTCAATACTAAGGTTACACTTAAATACAAAAATGTTAATATAAAAAATTCACAGTAAAGGCACCCAAACCCCTACACTGTACTGATGTAATATGGTAAGCATATTTTTAAGGTTATGATATTCTAATCTTGGGATTCCAGATTAGATCAATATGACCATGTCTACACTGGGAATTTAGTTTGAATTAATGAGGATTACTTCAAATTAAATTAGTGCATGGCTGCACTGGCTTTCATTACTTCGAACTAAGGAGGTCCTTAGTTTGAAGTAAGGAACGCTTACTTCAAAGTTATAAAACTTCCCTTACTTCAAAGTAACGGTTAGTTCAAACTAACCAAATGGAGCCACGTTAATTTGAACTAACCATTAGTTTGAATTAACGCGGTTTGCCCTTCCTCCTCCCAGGATGTCTTCCCCTTTCTATGTATTGGGTGGGGGCACAGCCCTTCTTGGGGCCCATGTTGCCACACTTCCATGGTGCCTCCTTCCTAAATCAAACCAGCAAGTCCTGTCCATGGACATGCTAGTTCAATTTGAGTTTTTAGTGGGGCCATGTTGCTTTGAATTAACTTAGCTTGAATTAACCACTATTCATTCAAATTAATTAATGCAAACTAAGCTAATTCAAACTAACCTTCTTAAGTGTAGACATAGCCTATGATTTTTAAAGTCATTAATTTTTTTCATATATTTCCTCCTCATGGCATTACTACAGGACAGTTAAGGTTGTTCAGGTGCCTTAACTGTACATTTCTGTCTTTAGTGTATTTGATTTTCTTTGAAGTGCAGCCTTAGTTCTGAATTTCCTGGGTTTAGAATGCTTGGTTTGGGGATAATTACAAGTTCCCTGTAAAGTTTTTAACCAAGAAAGTAATGGCATATACTCTCAACCTTAATTCTGCTTTGCTGGGTTTTTGGGGAGGGGGGATTATATTTACTTATTTATTTTTAATATTAAAAATTTCATAAATGAACAGTGAATAGGATATACAAAACATAATGTCTAGTGCAGGGGTCTCAAACTCAAATCACCACGAGGGCCGAATAAGGACTAGTAGAGGGCCGCATGAGGATTAGTACGGTAGCCCGAGGGCTGCACCACTAAAACCTTTCCATACAATGATACTGCAAATATCAGTAACAATCATGTCATTGTGGGCCACAGGAAATAGCTTTAGGGGCCGCATGTGGCCTGCAAGCCATGTGTTTGAGACCCCTGGTCTAGTGATTCAACAGGTAGTATCCACACTAACTCTTCCTTTAAAAACTTGAATTGAAGTGTGCCATTTCAGTGGTACACCAAACTGGCATAAAGCACTAACCAGCTAAACTAAGTTCACAGCTACTGTGGATTGCCAGAACAAGGCAAAGTAGCCAAAATATACTGGGTGACTCTGACTCTTTACATGCTGTTGACTTTCTAGTTTAGCATGCTGTGGTAGCAAGAGCAGTGCTATATGAAGGGAGAGCATAGAGAGAACCCAGTTCATGAATCACAATGTGTCTATGATTTGAGGTCTGCTCTGGCCTCAGTTCATCCCACAATGCTACTTCAGTGAAAAAAGTTATTGCAACAGCAGTTCTGTGCAGAAGTGATGCCCGACCACCAAAGTCCAAGCTATCATGAAGCCGAAAATCTCCAGAAAAAAATGGCAGCTGTATTTAATCTACCAATAAGAACCGCTGACATGTGTCCAATCCCTCTCATACCATTGAGTCATTAAATCAATAAATGCAAAATAGTTGCAAAGGAAGGGATGATTGGTTGAGTTACTTCTGATGTCACAATGGCTCCATTTAAGAGCCACCTAAACTTTTCCATTGCCTATATAATCCTAACAATACAATCATTAGTTAGTTAGCTTAATTATAACCTGATTTCTTCAAATAGTTCCTGTACAGATTTCTATCAACATTAGCTATATGAAAAGCTGGAGGGGTCTGTTATTCTGCTAACATAATTTGAGATAAAGGAGAATAGCATATATGCTACCGACCAAATATCAGGACCCAATAGAGCTAATATGGCAGGTTTGTTGGAAGCACGTGGTATAGTGATTCTGCCACCGCCAGCTGCAATCCCTACCCAGAAGGGAGAATGCAGGGCATCTCTCCTTGTCATCTGGAGATAGTGAGGATGAGGTCAGTCTCCTCTTCCTAAGAATATCTTGAGGTGCCATGCAGTCTAAACCAGGGGTGGACAAAATCGGCTCACAATCAGGCACAAGCAATTTTACTTTTGGTCACCAGGGGGCACTCATGCATTGTATTTTTGCAGTAGAGCTAGGTGACAGGCTACGAAAACTAGTCACCATTGCAACCAGAAATCTAGATTTGTCAAGTCCTGGCCTAAATACAATTCTTTTACACATAGGAAACTCTGGGCTAGAGTCTCACTCAATGGAATTACTCTCTGGGGCTTTCATGCATATTTTAGCTTGCACTGTACAAAAGACCACAAGTGTCTCTCAAAAAGCACAGCCAAAAATAACCAAGTAGTCATCAGCATGTTTTCCACAGCATCCCTTGCTTCCTCAAGAAGAGAAGAATCATCTTGTTGTTATGTCCCACTGGACTAGGACTGAATTCAATTTCCAGCTCTGCCACAGATTTCCTCAGCATTCAGTCTCTGCCTCAGTTTCACCTTTGTAAAATAGAGGGCAATCACATTGGACTCATAGTGGTGTTGGATGAACCAGTTTGTTAATGCTGACGCTACAGTGATAGTCATACAAGACGCTAAATAGATGGGCTGCCTTTACACAAGTATCCTATCACTGCTACAGCAATCATTTTACTAAGAATATTACACTGGAATTTTTAAACAGTATAACAAGTCTAATGTCTTCTTCCCCAACAAAAAAGCATTAATAATGTATATAAAAATAACATTTCACTTTTAATTAAAAAATAGGAATTCTCTGGTTAATACAGCCCCGCTCCCCATTCCATCCACACACAATGTGCTGTGCAAACAACATCATGATTTGACTTTGAGCTATTTTCCCTCATTTCATTATTTAATGTGTCTCAAGGAGAGCTTAAGCTAATGCTCTAATCTTGAGTAAATAGATAGGATCTCTTTCTGGGCCATACAAATTGAATACAAGTAGTGAGTTACTCTCCCTTATCCCTCCACCCTGCACCACTATTATACTACTTTCGTCTCCCAACTGTTATTTCCCTTTTGATAATCCTGCATACTACAAATCTGCATTTCTCTGGGTATGCACAGGTCTCTACCACTGTGCGCATGGAATCAGCACTCCTGCAGACCAGTTTTTGCATAGCCAATCCATCCAAAAGACCAATTAGCTCCCTGCTGTGAGTTTAGACACGCCGGCAACAGTGCAGCTGCTCTGTGTTGCTAGCGCTAAATTTCCCTTGGTAGTGGATCAACGTGTTTAAACACTTTGATCTTCTTTATCTCCACAGAAGGATTTGAAAGCCTACCGGCTGAGCAAGCTTTCATTGGGTGCAACTCCCTCTCATCCACCATCTCAGTGCTGACCTGAAACTTTTGTGTTTTTAAATGGCAGGGACATCATCTTCAGAAATGGCTTTTCATATCCTCTCAAATACAGACAAATAAATAAATACGAGGTTTACGTAATGCCACTTCAAACAGCAGCTAAGAGGCATGAAGGGGACTCATTCTTATATATGTAATTCAGAATCGGCTTAATCTCTATCATATACTTCCCAATTTTCTTTTTAAATCTCTCTGAGCCCACTGAGCACAAAGACAACACCCTATAAACACTTAACTAACCTTATGAATGTAGTGGTGCACACAGAATAAAGCAAGGTAATGTCCAGGTCAGCTATGACTCGTTCGGAAAGTGACTACAGATCTTGCTCAGATTCTGCCATCCTTCTTCATATTGACTAATATACAGCCCCTCAGAAAGTCTCCCTTCCCTACAGATGAGCTGGGACACTGGTATTTGGCCCTGTGTAAACACTACAGAGTCTTACTTCAACCAAAACAAACAAGGAGTCCTGTGGCACTTGTAAAGACTAACAAGTTTATTTATCACATGAGCTTTCATGGGAGAGAATCCCACTTCGGTCACCAGATTGACTTGGACTTGACTTTCCCTTCCTTGGATCTTTGCAAGATTTCAGGTAATTTGGCCAGTGGTTTGCCTTCAGTGTCCCATGGAAAAATAATCTTGTTTGCTTGCATGGAAGATGGTCCCTGACCTTTGCTACACATAAGTGAAGAGCATTTGAAAACCATCATGAAGCAGAGGCTCATTCACATAATGTGAGAATCCAAAACAAAGGCTGCAGGAAAGGTAGACTGCTGGAGCCAGTGAAGACCCAACGACCTCTGCTAGCACCTAACCAGGGTGAAAGGACAGCGTTCCTACACCCAGTGCAAGGAGGCTCTTGAGAGTAATATGCTTAGAAATAGCATAAACTGCAAAGGATTTTTCTGAGTCCTGATTGCCACTGAAAGTCTATTGATCTGTGAGCCTGCAATACTTCTGAATGTCTGATGAACTGGGATGCTCTCCCATGAAAGTTCATGTGAAAAACAAATTTGTTAGTCTCTAAAAATGCCACCAGACTCCTCGTTTGTTTTACTGGATTAGACTAACACGGCTACCCCTTTGGAAATCGACCAGGGGCATCGCCGGCGCCGGGCTTATGAGGCTTGAACCCCGAGTCTCAGTGCCTGAGTCTGCCGCTGGGCCGACCACCGCAACATTGCGGCAGCAGTTCATGAGCCCCGAACGTCAGCGCACTGAGCTCCAGACCTTTTTCTGGGCTAGCAGCACTCCTGACTTCTACCAAGTCACAGCTTCTGACTTCACACCAACCAAGCTGTGCAGCACTGAAAGTTTGATATAAATATAGAGTGATCTGGAATCTGTCCCAGCTCACCAAAATTAGTTAGCAAAACACTAACTGTGGAATCTTATGGCCTAATTCTGCTCCCATTTATAATAGTGTAAATCAGAATTAACTACACTGAATTAATGGAATTATATCCTCATCTACAGCTACAGCCAACAGAAGAAATGCTACCAGGCCCAATTAGCTTGTTTACAAGTTTCTGCCACGGCCTGAATTCTATTTTGAAACTAAAGATTTCCTGCTGTCAAAACTAGAGACTTAGTCCCTTCATAAAAAAGCACATTATATATAGCAGTGAAGGAGTTTTCTTTTAGCTTGATGATTATCCCTAAGGGCTATTGTAGCTTACAGCCACAAGAGCAGTGTATCGGCATAATTAGGAACTACTTTGCATAATGCATTTGATTCCAAGGCATACTATTGACAGGAGAGATCATCTGGGTAATTTTGGAATCACTGTAGATCTTGGTCAAAATCTAGTCGAGGGATCATTTCTATCACTTATTGATCAGTTTTACTACACACAGTGGATGAGATACACTCTGCTCCATTTGCTAAGGATCCACACAGACTGCATAAATCAGTCCACAGGTAACTTGACCCACAGCTATTTGGACAGCTGGCTTGAGGAACTGAAAATTGAAACATGTTTATCCAAATAAATGATAGCTACTCGGAGTGAAAAAGAAGTGCAAAATTTTAGACTGGTGTCACAATAGAAGCACAGTGGCTTGATGCTGCATTTTCTTCACAAATTTCCTCTTAACAAGGCACAATAATAGCAAATAATGGAAAGAGAGTCAGTACTATTTAGGTAAATACAGCATTTGCAACAGATAGCCAAATTAATCTGCACCTCTAAATCCTGAGTTAGAGGATTCAGAATCCTAATGTTACGAAAATCCAGAAGGCCTTCTTCTGATCTCATATACATAGGGCTCATCCTAGCATGATTTTGTAGATGTCAGTGGAGCTATTCTCAATTTACAGTAGTGTAATGGAGAGTGGAAGCAAATAATCTGTCTTGTTTACATTGCAAAAATAAGGGAGGAGGCATAAAATGGAATGCACCAGTACACGCTGTGCGTTGGACCATAAAAAATGCATCCCCTGTGAGGCAGCACCTGTCTAGATAAATGGTTTGCTTGCAGTAGAGGTCTTGCATTTATCCTAATGCTCTAACAGAAATTGCCAGCTGCGGTCAGTCGACCAGTATGCACTCTCTCCTCCTCTTTGACACATGAAACCATACAGAACCATTCTCCATTAGGAAGAGATCATTTCCAGACAGGAAGGTTTTCTAACAAAATTACCAGAGTGCGTTCCTGACCAGGGACAGGCCTGCAGGTGGGGGAAGAAGTGGGATAGTGGCTTTAATAGTCTTAAAAGGTCATGTGAAGAAGCTTCTGTTTTTAAATCATCTATCAAAATGCTCTTTTTCATAGGATGCCTTTCATCTCCTAGATTAACCTTAACCTGCTATACTAGGCTGATTTTCCCCTGCAGAGGTCTGTGAGGACTTGGTCATGCTGTGTAAATGCTACTTGTTTCCATGAGTAAGGGTTTGAACAGTGCTAGCAAGCAGCTATGTGGCTGGTTAGAAATAATCTGTTTTAGGGCAAAATATTACCACCCTTTTCCACACATGCCATCACACTGAAGTCAGTAGCATGATGACAGCTTCATTTCTTTGCTCTGTAACATACGGTTTGCACACTCCACAGGCCAGATTCAGCACAAATATTGAGCGTGTTACACCAGCATAAAACCACCATAATGCTTATTCTTCTGTGGGAAGAGGAATCAAGTTACACAGTATAAGGTACCTTCGCATCTGGCAAAGTGGGTTGAAACCCACAAAAGCTTATCCCCGAAGAAATCTGTTAGTCTGTAAGGTGCCACAGGACTCTTGTTGTTTTATCAGTGTAACCGTGTCCCTACTGGGATTGTATTAGTGTGCTCATAACTATAAAAAGTCACACCCCTAAATGATGTATCTACAACAGTAACACATTCAAGGGTAGACCAGGCCTCTGCATTTGTATAGTACCCAGCACAGTTGAGCCACAATCTCAGCTAGTCCTTTGGGAGTTACCGTAATGCAAATAGTAAGTAACAAAAATAACAAGACGACTTGAATTTTATACTGTGGAACAACTTGGGCAAGCAGAAGAAATTATCTGGCCCATCTTTCCTCCCCACGTTTGACAGTCTGTTTGTTAACTTTTCCGTATTGCAGTTAGCAATTCAGGCTTCCCTAGGGGTTAGTGAAGCCTTTGCTCCTTGGTCGTGTGCTTAGTTTCGCTCAGTCACCTTCCGTCTCTGTATCGAGTAATGGAGCAGGATAAGACACACCGGAAAACAAATGAGACTCATAATTAACCACAAACAACTGAGAAACATGCCTAGTTAATAACAGGGAGGACAGGAGGGAAATCAACACCAACAAAGCCATGTCCAACAGCAAAACAAGGGTGCATCGTAGCTTAAACAGGTAGTAGGAAAACCATGTTTCTTTCTCCTAGTGAAACAGAAGTCTAGATCCCTAGGCAGCAGAAACACGCATCCTTTTAAAAGGGAGTGTTGCATCTTAAACAACCCAAGCATCAATAATCGCCAAGAGACTCAGTACAGGACACTTTGTTTATCAAAGGTCTCAGATGACCAGAAGCCTTCCGATAATTGGGGCGCCAGCCAGTCAGATTGGAAAAGACCCACAGCTGGTAACTAAACTTTAGCTACCTGTGTTTAAAATCAGCCTTGCAAAACTATCATCAGTGCAGACACAACACTCTCCCCCCACCACCTCTGCCTGCCTTTACCATGGTGACTGATAACAATGACGAAATTCATCCTAAGGTACAGGCCCATCAGAAAAAAATGACTCACCCGACTGAAGTCTGAAGCTGCAGTCGGCTGGAAATCAGGTTTATATCAGGGATGAATGATATCCTGGCGTCTCTAAAGCTCACCTTCACCTGAAAAGGACAAGATTTCACCCCAGGGCTATACTGTGACCAGATGTGGGCAGAAGTGTCATCCCCAGCTTGCCTGCTCATATTAGCAACCCATTCATTTGCAGGTCTACTCTGCCTCCAGGGGACCCGGAGCTTGAAAAGGGGAGCAAGAAAGAGGTAGGACCAATTTGCTGCCCCCACCCCAGCCCTGGGGATGAGCTGAGGCCAGCGCATTGGGGGAGAAATCTGCTCCATTTCCATGAAGGAAGAGAATTATGCATCTCCATCTACAAAGAAAATAAGTAAGGAATTATAGGGAACTTTTAAAAGACTGACACATTTATTTATCGCATCTAGCATCTGATGAAGTGGGATTCTGCCTACAAAAGTGCACACGATAAATAAATTTGTTAGTCTTTAAAAGTGCCACAGGACTCCTTGTTTGTTTTGCTGAACTAGACTAACATGGCTGTCCCTCTAGCACTTGTCTCCTAAAAGAAGATGCCGTGGGAAGGTGGTGCCTGCCGGAGGTACTAGCTCTCAAGGCAGAGCAGTTCTGTTCCCCATGCGGGACCCTGGCTATACGTGACAATCTAACTCTAAACAGGGTTTTGTACATTGAAAACAAACCCCCTTCACCTCTGGTGACAGCCACAAATGCATATGAGTAGACCACACTGAGCCAGACTCCCCTTTTAATTACTCCAGATTATTCCAGTGTTACACCAGTGTAACTGCATTGACCCCAGCATGCACCAGAGCAAGATCATGGCATTCAAGATATGGGGCTATGTTTCTAAAGATACTCAGAGTCGGTCTTATTCTGCTCTCATGTTCACTTCAATGAGCGTTTTACCACTGACTTTTATAGGATCAGAGAGAGGCCAGTGCTGAGGGCTTTTGAAGATCACATCCAAAATCCCTGATGAGAGACAGGAAACCCCAAACTTCCTCCTTAATGCCAAATTCTTTTGCAGCAGATGAAAACAAGATAAAAGCTACACTTATGTGACAGTGCCATCCAGGGACCTAGACCGGCGGATTAAGCTCAGGGCCTTCGGCAAATGAACTCTAAGAGCAGCCACCCAGGAGTCTCGCTCACAAAATGTTTGCAGGATCAGGCCCAAGGCAGCTTCCCACATAATAAAAAATCTTTTATAAGGGAAAATAAAATTGAGTATTCTCCCTATCTTGGAGTAACACTGGACACTGTTGAATAGCCCAGGGGACAGTTAAACCTCCTGGAGCTGGTTCAACGCCCGTACTAGACACAAAGCAATGAGCATGACACTCGTGCCTGTAATGAGGCCGCTGCTAATAGCTTCCTAGCTTGAGCCCCAGACTCTGAGACAGGCTTCATAAAATGCCAAAGGGGAGCTGGGAAAGTGTTTTGTAAAAACAGCTTGCTGAAAGAAGAACCAGTGAAGAACCTACTGTCATGGCCTGTGACACAAGCCAGATGGTGCCAATCCCCTGCTTCCCAAGGGAAAAGGAGAACTGAACAGGATGGAGAAGAACAAGAACAGTGTGACCAGAGAGGAAGAGGATGCCGAAGAGCACGTTAATGAACAGATTTGAATATGGTTCCTCTGTGGAATCTGCTGTGAAAAATTAACACCCCTACCCCCCAAAACAAACCCTCTGTGCATTTGAAAGCTTTTCTCTTTGAAAGTTGGCCCAATAAAAGAAACTGCCTCACTTCACTTAGAGGCAGCATTGTCCTTTGCACTGACCTAAGAGGCTCCATGAAGTAATAAGGCAAGACAGACTAACTTTATCACTATAGAAGAGCTCGGTCCCGATTTTTTGTCCATAACCAAAAATGGCAGAACACAGCTCCGGACAGGGAGTGAAAACATCCTTTTTGCTCCTCCATGCCCAAATTTGGGCCATGTTTTTCAGGCTAGACCCCAAATGCAAGATAGAGCAGCTTAAAGGACCACCTGAAAACGTTCCACCAAAGACCAGGTTAGCAACACAATCCTGATCATGAAAGCCTTCCCCAGGAATCAAATAATCTACTGAAGGGAGATGATGTGGAAAATGGAAATGGAAAATGTTACAGGTAATGGAGAAAAGATGCAAGATGTACACATTTCTACGAACATCATGTAGATAAAAGCAATTTCTTCCAGGAGCTTTTGGGTTAATCAAGAAACAGCCTTTTATGCTTTACAAATTGGGACAGGGTTACAGGCACAGATGTTCTACATTCACATTGCCACTGTAGGACTCTGCATGTGCATGGCAAAGATGTGCTGCTGTGCTTGTCTGTCCATGTTAGGCAATGATAAAATTCAAGAAAGAAAAGTACAGTTCGCAGAAATCGCAATGGAAAGAACTCATTGCACATATAAGATGAGGGGCATTTTCTCTAGTGATCTGAACAGGATTTTGAGAGACAAGGCGTCCTGAATTTTAATCACCACTCTGACACTGACTCGTCTCGTGGCCTTGGAAAAGTCACCTAACCTTTCTATCCTAGTTTCCTCTCTATAAAATGGGATACTATTTACATACCTGCTTCTCAAGGCAGGCAGAAGGATTTTCTGGCTATTGTTTGCAAAGTCCTTCACAGATGAAAAGAGCTAAGTATTATTTCTTTAAAATACCTGATATATTACCTTGTCCTCCTCTTTTAATTGAATTTACGATCCGAGGAACATCAAGTGATTTCTATTATTCTAACTACAGTTCAGAAGATTAAGGAAAACCTCTTAGTTGCCTCTTCTTCTGGGTGGACACAATATACTTTAAAAATTGTTCACATGTTAACACCAGTACCTATAGAATGTGCTTTCCTTGTTAAGTCATTTATCAGAGGCACAGCAAACAGCATGTTAAACATTAACTGACACTGACTTACATTTTAACACTGCACTTTTATTTTAGCTGATCAAACACCGGCATTTTGTACACTGGTATGATGCAGATTTAGGAGACAGATTCTGATCTCTCTGTTCCACTACTGTAAATCCAAAGCAATTCCAGAACAGTCAATATAGTTAATTCAGATTTTCACATGAGTAACTGAAATCTAAATGTGGCTTTAAACATCTCAGGAATGGTTGTTGTCTCATTTTTAGACTTGAACCTGCTGATTTTTCACTCCATGGGAAATAGAAAAGCACAGCAGATTTCATGCCGTTTATGACTATGGGCCTCTCTTTTCCAACACATCTAAAACCTGTACTGTTATTTGCTCCAAGCAGATTATTATTTGGTCCAATCAGGGTCAGATTCCCCCAAGCAAAATATACTTGGTTTCTGGAAAAGCCCCTCTGTCTCCCTCCACTGAGAGTCAAAAATTTCCATCAGTTTATTTTATTTGCGGGGGGGGGGGGGGACTTCTTCTGGTTCCCAGTAGTTTGTGGGAATGTATAGGCTGACAGCACCAACATTGTTCAGTGTCAAAATCCTCACTGGCAACGTTAGCTGACCCACTTAAAAACAGCCAAGAAGCTAATGAAGTGCTTAAATGATTGCAAGTCGTTTCGCCCCCTTGCCATTTCATAGCACAAATCCCAATACATTTGAAACATTCCACTGCTGTCCTTTATTTATTTATGTACTTACATACATATATAAAAGAACGAGTACAGCTGACTTTCTGTGGACAGGAAAGAATGCTGTCTGCCTTTGGAAAAGGCAGCAAAACAATAACCCTAGGCTTTCCTCATTTATCTTGCAGATATGACACAGAGCTCATGATTTCTATTATCTAATAAGTGTTATTCAGCCTTCAACGCGTTACTGTGGTGGGCTATCCGCCAGCCACGTTCTATATCATTTTTCTTTCACTAGTGAAGTCCCCCAGTGCAACAGTACAGATGCTGTGGCACCTGGAAAGACAGGTGCACTGCTCAAGATCTGGGTGCTTCAGAAAGCAGACAGGAGACAATCAAAGGAATCAGCCAAAACCTGATCTAGATCTTCTTTCCTACGGACTAACTGAAAACATAGTTTTATCTACTTGCACAAAAGAAAGTTTAAACACTATCTATTGTCTCTGCTTCTTGTCTTCCCATGTTCTCTCCGTACCTGCTGCAACAGGAGCTAGAATATTTATTTTTCCTGCTGCCCTGGTGAGAAAGAAGATCAGACTCAATCCACCGTTGCACCCCTAAAATACCTTTGGAATTGAGAAGTGAGCGTCTACCTCACTGCCACTATAAGGAGAATAAAGCAGCAGCCAGATATCCTTCGTAAAGGTGCAGGGAGCTGGCCATCAGTCTCAGGAGGCTGAGCTAATTGGGAAGGAAGGCTACCTTGTAGACATCAGCTACAAGCACAGAGGATTTCAACATGCTGGTGATGGACTGGCTGGGGAAGGAGAGCAGCTGGCCAGCTGTCCACAGGAACATTTCAGCAGGGTTTTCTAATTCACTTGATGCGCGAAAAGGCTTGCCATTCAGGTTATAAAATATTCTGTACCGCCCAGGTGTGCTTCATTCATCTGGGAGCAGGCTTGGATGAGAATGTTTCATCTAGCTCTAAAAGACAGCCACTCACATTCTCATCTTCAGTGTATTACCACTTGGTCCCTGTACACATTATTTATACAACCTCAGTGGTTACTCTAGGTCAAGGTATCATTTCCATTGTGATTTCACTCTTTAAAAGCCCATTCTGTATCTGTCATGCCTGTAGTGGTGGAGGAGACAGCACATTTGTGTCATTTCAGACTTTGGTAGCACCTTTCCTATGAGGATCTGAAAGCTCTTTAAACCGATTGTCAAATAGGGTCTGACAGTACTGAGTCAAGGGAATGCTTCACCCACCAAAAAAGGACAGCCTTCTCTGGGGTAGAGTGACAACTTTTCAGCTGTCAGCAACTCTAAACAACAGGGTGTGGATCCAATAGGATTGAAAATAGCCTCTTTCTCTAAGAATCCAGATATCAATGTAGTGGCTGGTTCCCAAACTGCATAAGGGATGCATCCCTGGGGAGGGCACAGAGAAATATTGGAGGAGGGGCATGAAGTGGGGCCAGGGCTATCCCCCACAGAGGGCAGAGAGAGAGGACCACATTTCCAAACCAGTGCTGTCCCCCCGCCTTGCTCTTCCCTCAGTCTCGTTCAAACCCTGGTCCCGCTCTACCCACAAGCAGGCTTTGCCTTCATTCAATCTTCGTTCCAGAGCAGCTCTGACCCCAGCCACAGCACCCTTCTCTGCCCCCAGCTCTACCTCAAGCATCCCTGGAGGAGGGGTTCAGACAAATTTCATTCCTGGTAAGGAGGGGAGCATGACTGAAAAAGCTTGAGCACCACCACATTAAGGAAAAGTCATATAAGTAAATATATCACATTATAGGCAGGGAAAGAAATGCATTCAATTCAACTATGGTCACACTTTCTATGACTTCTGCTATATTATCCATTGATAAGATTTTAATATTTAATTCCGCAGGTCAGCGAGTCCAGAAAGTGCTTTCTAAATAACCCTTTGTCGATAGCAATTTGAATTAAGACCAGCTCTAAATGCAATACTATGAAATTGATTGGCATCATGCAGGAGTTTTTTCCATCCTCTCCAAATGATATAAAACAATCACTGCACTTCAGAGATTTAGAGATGAGGAAATCGTTCTAATTCCACTACTCGGATCTATGAAAATATCCTCACAGGTTTAAATTCAAACAAGACACATATTTTGGGTATTACAAGGTCACTGGTAGATAGTGTTAGGATTTCAGTTTCAAATTTATAAAACCAATGCTAACAGCAGATTACACTTTTACAGTGCCTTTCACTTCAGAGGATTCTGAAAAAACTTCACAGATTTAAATAGGCATGGTGATTGCACACAGTAATCATTCCATCCACTGCACCAATGCATCTCTGGTGTGAACCACTGCAATTGTGCACAAGCACACGGCCACGACACACAGCAACATAAATTAAAATTCCATAACAAATTATTTTTATGGCATGTGTGCAGAACAGAACATGACCAGACTTTCTTTTTTTTTTTTTTTTACATTTAAACAGTCTAGCAGCAGATGAGAAGTGGGAAGTGAAATGGACAAGCCACAGAAAGTTAAAGTAACCTATATCATTTCACTGTCCAAGGTGAGTGAAATATAAAAAGCAAAAAAAAGTACATAAAAAAACCCTATCCATTGTAGTAATCTTGTGTTGTTAATAATCAAGGCAAGGAATTTTTCTCAGTTACTTTTTGATGCTGCCAATTCTTGCTTTATTTGGTGTTTTTCTTAACACCTCAGCTCCTGGAGATGTGGGATTACATGAGAACTTTGGCGAGCATTTAAGAAAATAAAGCAAAAGCCTTTACTTTCATAATTGCAGAACGCCACTTGAAATTGTGAACTGCAAAAGCTCAAAACAGCTCCAAGAATGTAAAGAGAGCTGACTGATGAATATTCAATCAACTCCCACAATAATCTATATAGCATCCCTTAAAATGCTCTCTTGGAACATAAGCACGTAAAATAAGAATGTAAGAACAGCCATACTGGGTTAGAGCAATGGTCAATCTAGCCCAGTATCCTGTCTTCCAACAATGATCAATGCCAGATGCTTCAGAGGAAATGAACAGAAACAAGCAATCATCAAGTTATGCCACTTGCTCTTAGCTTCTGACCATCGGAAGCAAGGGACATCCAGAGCATGGTGTTGCATCCATCATCATATCTAGCTCGTTTTTGAACTCAGATAGTTTGGGCATTCACAACATCCCCTGGCAATGAGTTCCACAGGTTGACTGTATTAGTACTATGGCTCGACTGTTACTTGGACAACATGCCCACAGCCATGCAGGTATCAGGGAACCCTTTAGTTCCCTGCACATGCTACTCAAATCTCGCACATTGAGGAATAGGTGAGGCTACATGGCTGTTCACTGACTTCCTGGGGCTGGTGAGCAGATGGGGGATGCACAGATCCTTGTCTATACTCTCACTCCATGAATGGTCAATGGAGGTGAGCTGACAGAAGTGGTGTTATAACTGTCCACTTAAAGTTGGCACTAAAATAGTCATTCCTCCACGCCCTCAAAAACGAGCAGCGAGAGGAACTGAGAGTATGTCTACACCAGAAATGTTATTGCAGCACTTGCAACACCTCTGTTCTAGACATTCACTCTGCTAACAGACGGGGTCCTTCCATTGCTATGGTAAATCCACCTCCTTAAGAGGCAGTAGCTAGGTTGAAAGAGGCAGTTTAAACAGTGTCTACACCTGGGCGCAGGTTAACTTAACCCCATCTCTAGGTGGGTGAATTTCTCTGTACCGTCCATTGCTCTGAGATGTGCAAAAAGTCAGAGGAACAGATTCTCATCTGCCGAAAATCTGTCGGGCTCCAAAGTGCTGATCAATCTATATTCTGAAACACATGATGTTAATGATGTTTCACCCCTTCACAGTAACTCAGGATCTAGCCTGAACTTCTCAAAAAAGAATGCAAGTTTTGTACGTGATCCTGTAGAGCCCTCAAAGAAGCCATTTTCTTGGAGGGAAGCTTTGCTTGAGCAGAGAAAAGTCCTATAGCATTTATCTCCCTGATGTCTTTAGTGCCAGTGTGTGATTTTTTTATTTATTTCTTTAAACACGCATTCTAAAGAGCACCACCATTGACCTACTTCTTCAAATGCGTAGTATGTTCCTCTGATTCCTTAAACAGTGTGTTGCAAATTGTGGATGGCAAGAGTTTGCACCAACAGAAGTGGACCAAACGCTAAAATAAAATAAAAGTAGACTTCATCATGCACATGAATAATACAAACAAGGGGAATGAATTATGGAAAAGCATAAAGCATGTGAATTTTTCTTCTTTTAGCTGTTCAAATCCTAGCCAGCCATCTCTCAATTGTAAAATTTCTTCTCTGGTTTTACAGAAGGAACCTTCCCTTGTTGCAGAGTGAGAAAGACACTAAAACCTGCTCTGTCATTAGTCAGAGCACATTTTTGTGTTTCTCTGCAACACTGTGAAATGACCTGCAAAGGCAACAGGCACACTGTAATTCTTTGGCCTAAAAGAGAACGTTGGGATCTAGTCTGCGGATTACTGACCTTAATGTTATATACTGATCATTTGTAATACACGCAAACTTTCAATGGACTCTGACAGAACTGTGTGCTGGTCCCAGTGAGATGGATAAGAAAGAAGCAAGCTCCCCATATGACAGAAATATCAGTCACTATCTTGTTCTGAAACAACAGAAAAGATAGAACTGTGGACTAAATTCATTCCATCAGTGTTGGGCTAAAAAAACAGTTAATGATTTTCAATAATGTATATTATAGTTAGGACCCAGTGGCCTCAAGTGAGAAGAGCGCCCAACTGTGCTAGGCACTTTCCATACACCTAGTAACAGATAGTCTCCATTCTGAAGAGTTTACAGTCTAAATAGACAAGGCAGACAAAAGACGGGAGGGGAAACAGACCCAAAAAGATTTGGTCAAGGGCATGCAGATCAACCATGACAAAGGTTGGAACAAAATCCAAGTCTTCTGAGCATGAAGTCCAGTGCTCAAACTATTGGACCAGACTGCCACTCCTCTCCAACTGATGCCTCCCTCACACTTTCAATTTGCTTTTCAGACACTAACAAACCTTGCATTCACCGGTCACAAAATATCTGTAGGCTACAGTTGGAGCATACCACAGATGTTGGCCAGGCTACTTTTGAAGTGTGTGTGTGTGTGTGTGTGTGTGTGTGTGTGTGTATATAGATAGATAGATACAGATATAGATATAGATATAGATATAGATAGATAGATACAGTGTTGGTAGGAATTCCCTAGTTTATTCACATGATTATATGTAGTTCCTATAGAGCTGAATATGCCTCGTATGGAAGCATCAGTAATGACTCCTAAGTTAAAGTTGTGCAGACATTTGAATTTCACTGGAACTGTTCCAATTTACATCAGCAGCAAATTTGGATCTGAATTTATTTTACAAATTTAGCACAGCTATCCTTCATAAGACAATTTATTCTATGCAACTTTTGGGGGTTGGGTGGAATTTTTAGTAACTTCTACGCAGAAAGCATTTCAATATGTTCCCTGCTTGAAATCTGAACCTATTTTCTTTCATATTACTTTGGTTTCCTCTAACTCTAAACAAAAATATTATTTAAGCATGAAATTTCACCCAGTAACTCATCTTTACAATCTCTAAAATGCAGACTATATGGAAGACCTCAAAGTATTAAGGCTTTAAAGTTATTGCAACAAATTGCCATAACTGAATTGAGTTTAGCCAAAGAAAACTGATGGACATGACAAGTGTCTTCAGTCACTTACACAACTGAAATTTTACAAAGAAACGTCCGAGTTAGAACCTTGGCTCTTTTAATTAGCATTAAAACATATTTTTGTGAAATATGTCCGTTCGCAAAATATCTTCATCTCCTTAGATCTTAGTTAAGGTTGTGCTTTTAAGTGTGGCTCACAGGAACTGGATGTGGGTGCAGGCAGCGAAAGGAAATTAGTTACAAAGGTGAAGAGTCTGTAAAGTGAATGTTATGATGTGAGGGCAGATAATGTAATCTTTTACTGGTTGTTTTCTCTAATTTTCTACTGATCACTTTAATTGGCAATGCATGTGAGCAATCTGAACTCTAAGTCAACAATGATTTTTAAATGGAGGAGACAGTATGCATTATACACGCTTTTCTGATACCACCACTAATGTTAAAAGTACTTTTATCCACACATGATCACAACAAAAATGTTTGGGCTGTTCATGGAGCAAGATGTTATTAACCCAGGATGGTACCATGAGCTAAACATTTCTGACAGGATTTCTTTGAGTTCATGATATCAAACTAAAAAGCACCTCATCAGTTTGAATGCAAAATCAATACTTATCCCCCTTGCCACGCAGTAACAGATTTCGAGGCCTCACAGTCACCCCAGTCAACCACACTCCCATCAACCGAGAATTCAGTGACATGGAGTCAAGGTATATTTTCTACTGTAATTTCTCTATTTACAAAATGTACGTAAGTACTATTTATCTGGAACACAAAGTGCACCCAGGAAATTGCATTTTTCAGAAATCTCACACCAGATACCATAGCGCTGTGTGCTTTGCAGCTCATTGTCTCTTGTTGATCACTGTTTTCAAACACACTGTTCCCTTTTTCTGCCTAAGCTCCTGTGCTTCCCAAAATGGTGGGGTCTAAATTAGCTGTTCCCACTTAAGAACGTGATCTCTGAGTCATTGCAGATAGTTCTCTGAGAACATCCACTCAATGTGCAGCGGCAGTCAAAAAAAGCTAACAGAATATTAGGAAGCATTAGGAAAGAAAGATAATTATCAGAAAATATCATAATGCCACTATATAAATCCATGGTACACCTGTAGCTAGAATATAGCATGAAATTCTGGTTGTCCATTCTCAAAAAAAAAAATATAAATAGCAAAGGTACACAGAAGGGCAACAGAAATTATTAGGGATATGGATGGCTCCACCAAAAAAAAAAAAGAGTTGGGTCCCGGGCCCAGACCCCACCTCCTGTTGCATGGCCCAATCCAGTTCCTGCCATTGCTGGCCAGCGGCTGGTGGCCTGGGAGGGCCCGATCCGGTTCCCGCCACTGCCTGCCAACCAGTGGCAGGACACCCCAGCCCAGCCCCGGCTCCTGCTGTTACCGGCCAGTGGCAGGTGGCTCAGGCGAGCCCGATCCAGCCCCAGTCGCTGCCTCTTGGCCAGCAGCAAACAGCCGGGCTCAGATCCAGCTCCTGCTAGCTAGCCGCAGGCGGTCCTAGTGGGCCCAATCTGGCCCCACCTCTTGCTAAGGCTGGCCTAGAGATGTAGGGGGGCTGCAGCCCCTCAAACCCTGCAGCAGCAATCCCTTGGATATGGAACAGCTTCCATACAAGGAGAGATTAAAAATATTAGGACTACTCAGCTTGGAAAAGAAACTAAGGGGTGGATACGAAAAAAGTCTATAAAATCTTGAAAGATGTGGAGCAAGTGCATACGGAAGCGTTATTTAGATCACAAGAAGGAAGGGTCACCCAATGAAATTAATAGGTAGCAGTTTTAAAAAGTATTTCCTCACAAAACACACAGTCAGCCTGTGGAATTCGTTGTTGGGGGTGTTGTGAAGGTAAAAACAGTTACTGGCTTCAAAAAAGTAGTACATAAATTCATGGAGGATAAGTTAATTGATGAATTTATTACTTAAGATGGTCAGGGATGCTCTGGGTTTTCTATACCACTGATTCCACATCTTGGGTCTGGACAAACTGGGGACAGATCACTTGATGTAGCCCTCTTCTGTTCATTCCCTTTGAAGCATATGGTATTGTCCACTGTCAGAGGACAGGATCCTGAGTTAGAGGGACCCCTGGTCTGACACAGTTTGGACATTCTTATATTGAATGTTGCTGCTAAATGTCTAATGTTTGGTGTATTTCCCTGTCTTTTAACTTCCGCAGTCTATTTGCTGTGAAAAGTCTGACTGATTTACAGCAACCAAAAATTGCTACATTATTCTATTTTGGGACAAAATACTGTCTCCAAAGCACAATCAGCAGATTCCTGTTTTGTTAATAATACTGCCCCGTATGAGGGAGCATCTCTAAATTTTCATCTCCTACAAACATATCTCTACAGATTCCAACAAAGGTAGAGGGGTGGGACACATAAGATGATGGCATCTTTTCTTTCTGCTTTGGTCTCCTTCAGAAACAGTCCCAGCAGACAACTGCATGTAAGACATTAACATTCCCCAAGGAAGAGGGATTTGAGGCATCCTAATTAAAAACTGCAGAGATGCCAACCAAGACTAATGCTGCTGCATAAAGCTATGAGTATTACTCTATGTGCAAGGTTGAAAAGAGGCAATTACCAAGTAGCACTGGAGCCAAAGCCAGGTCCGTAAATATCATGAGTGCCTTGTCTTTCCTGATTTTTTCTAATTCCATGTGTTAATTGCTACTTGCTGCACAAAGTTTTATAGATGGATGGCGTCAGGTGTAGACAAGAAATCCGACCACTAAGGTGAGATTTACACTAGAATCCACCCTCTCCACTACATCATGCTGCCCACGATTCTTATCGACAACACATCACAGGATGGGGCTGTAACGAAGCAAGAGCGAACACCACCTCCCTCACCCATATTTAATGCAGGTTTACTCAACCTGTCACCATGCATAAGCAACATTACAATACCTCAAATGAGGATGACTTTACAAGTTCAGGCAACTGTGCTCTGACCCCTCAGAGGATGAACACTCTAACAATAATCTGTTCTGCATCACTCCTACCCTTTGCACAACAGAATTCATTTTCCCATTTGGTATTTTATTTTGATGTTCCAGGCATAAAAGGCAAATGGTTCCCTCAAGCCATTTCTTCTCTATGAAGCTGTGAAATAGCTTTGCAATTTCAGAGCAGTTTAAAATGCATTGTTATGTTCCGAAAGAAAGGGCTGGGGAGGGGAGAAAGCTCCTTTTCTAACTTTGAGTACTGAATGCAGCAGGAAAACCTGATTTAAATTCTTCAAATAAAGATTTTCATAGCCTCTGCAGTTAGCAAGGCGGATGCCTCCCTATTTGCATACTGCCATCTATGTAAAAGGGATGAGACTCAATAGTTTTATTATAATTATATAGCTCAGTTCTTAGTATTAATAAGTCTATTGTTATCATCTCTGCTTTTATACAGCTTGGCATTTCTGTCATACAGACTGAAGAACTGGACTGCATTTTAAAGGAACATTCTCTAAGAGAAAAAAACCTGTTCCAGACTCTCTCCTTTTTTTGCTAGGAATGAACTGACTTGCCAGAGATTATCATTGATGTGCTTGGTGATTGGGTTTTTCAACACACTTTCTTGCAGAGCTGCTCAGGATGCCACAGAGCTTTGTTTAAGATTCATAGCGGTGGCATGATGCATTTTTAAGGATTTTATCGATGGCAGTTTCTATGACATTCCAGACAGTTCCTAGATGCCTTGATTGTTGTTGTTTATTTAAATGGGGGCATCCTCCACTGAAACGCAGAAGGTGGTGACTGATAATTAAGGTGAAAATGCTGCTTTCCCATCACACCACAGAAGAACTCTCCTGTGAAGTGCAAACTCTTATCAAAAGCACTCTTATCTCACCGCCTGCGTATCCTGCACTCGAACCTCACACATGACTCCCATCACCATCAATGAAAGCTCTACAAAGGAATGAAGGCACAATAGTCAATAGAGGCTTACAAGTATGGCTCTGAAGTCACAATTGTCTAAGGGACGATGTATGAGAGCAAATTGCATTAAGGAAAAATCAAAGGCTTCTGAGACTTATGAAACATATAAATGACTGCAGGGGACTGCACTTGATGACCTCGCCTGGTCCCTTCCAATTTCTATAATTCTATGAATCTGAGGGCCATGTGGTATCATTGCTGGAAGGAATTGCTTATAAAGTTTCATGATCGTGTTTTGAAACACATCGACTCCTGCAAACTTCAGGTCCAAGTCCTGGCAGTGTACTTCTGAGGGAGATAAACTGAGTATCTTGCACTTTAATTTAAGACATCATTTTTTGGGACACCCAATGTTGGGATCTTAGAAACCAGGAGCATGATTTCCAGAGGGGCCTAACACCTACAGATCCCAGTGAAGCAAAGTGAACCTGTGCTTAGCAGCTCTGATCAGTAACACTCATGGTGGTCCCTGCTCCACATGGACATTCAAGATCCCCAGCACATGGACTAATTTTTATATATATAATTAGGATGTGTGTCTTGTTGCACTGGTTGCTGGAAGACACTGTGTAGTGATATGCAACAAGCAATCATAATAATAAGTAATGAAAGAAGGGTTTGAAGTGGAATTATCAGAAGAGCCGTGATGGAAGTATTCTTATTAGCTAGACTAGCTCTGTGCACAGCTTGACAGTCCTCAAATCACTTGAACTTTTCAAAATGCCAGCAATCCCTACGTGCCTTCTGCCTGGCCATCATCAACTGCCAAGTTCGTCTAGGTATCATTCTAAGTGATTTCTTCTAGGTCTCATTGTTTTCAGCGAGCTGGAGAGAGCCAGGTGGGAGTTGGGTATGCCAGAGATGACGTTGCTATAATCAAGAAAGATGATCATGTGCTTCTGCAGCAGTTGCCTTATCAACATCCAACACACCAGAGCATTTCTGGAAGGAAACTTTGGCAATTTCGTTTGCTTGGACTCTAGAGTGAAACCATCTCAGGTTGTTGAGAATATCAGGAATGGGAAGCTGCTGGTGAACAGTTTATAGTACATTTGTTCTACCTACAGCAGGGGTCAGCAACCCAAAAGATAAGAAGATCTGTTTGTTTGCTTTTTTTAAATTCCTGCAATAACCAAGTATTTTGAGAGCCGCAATGGGCGTACCCTCATGATGGGGGGAGCTGGACCTGGTCGCCTGCTGCAGGGTCACCTGGCAGTGGGTGTGAGGGGACCTAGAACTGAAAGTGGTTCGCCCGCAGGGTCCCCTGGTGGAAGTAGGGTCCTGGAGCCAGGAACCACAAAAGAGGGCAGCCAAAGAGCCACATGTGGCTCTGGAGCCACAGGTTACAGACATGGCAGTCACTGACCTTATTAAATTCTACCAGTTAATGCAAACCTGGACCTCAAAAACATGAAAACAGAGGTATTTTTTTCAAAGACCTGCTACATGGTATGTTCAGCCACATGTCTCATGCTAAGATTCAAAGAGTAGCCCTGTTAGCCTAGTTCAGTAAAACAAACAAAGAAGGAGTCCTGTGGCACTTAAAGATTAACAAAACTTATTTTTTGCATGAGCTTTCGTGGTGGAAAATCCCACAACTTTGCATGACTAAAACTGTGTTGAGAATTTAACCCTGGGGCTTAAACCCTCCATGAAAATTATTTAGCTCCTTCTTCACCTACCATGAGAAAAATCCAGATTTATCATCTCCCCAAATACTTGTCACCTTGTATTATCTTGACAGAACACAAAAACTTAAACACATAGCCGCTAGTAAAGAGTTCATAGACTCACAGAGTGGTCAGGATTTAAGCATCATTATAAAAGACCAAATGCATGACTTAGGGGTTTATGTGAAGTCTGTGGCACACATTGCATAGCTCTAAGGAGACAAACAAATGCAAATTAAAATCAGCACTAGGAAAGGCAATGTCTTCTTGATGTCCAAGTGAACTAAATCATTCTTTTTTTTTTTGCCCTATTTGGGCAGAATCCACCAGCCTTCACCATATACAGAAGCACTAGCAAGTGGGAAGAGGGGAGAGAGAACTAACTGTGTTTGGCATATTTGTATCTAAAACTCCAGAGGCAAGTTAGAAAAAAAAAAAGAACTGACTTTATTAAGAGTAAGTGATTAAATCTTTTGAGTTCAACTAGCAGGAGCCAGTCAGAGGCAAAGAGGCTCGAAGTTCTCTACAGTCACAGAAACTTAAACCCCTAAAGCGCCAAATGTCGAAGTATTAGGTCAGTGGAAAAACTTCTGCATGACTGTTCAAGACCCTGAGGACATGAGGCTCTTGCTTGCATTCTGGGGAAATAGCGACTTTCAGACAGTCTGGACTGCCGAGGAAACCCTGTACCTGGAAAGATCCAAAGGGGTAGCTGTGTTAGTTAGTCTAGTTCAGTAAAACAAAGAATCCTGTGGCACTTAAAGACTAACAAATTTATATTTTGCATGAGCTTTCGTGGGAGAAAATCCTTTCTTCCATGAAAGCTCATGCAAAAAATAAACTTGTTAGTCTTTGCGTGCCACAGGACTCCTTGTTTCTTTGTTGTACCTGGAAAGTTAGAGAGCAGCATTTGCCAGGTCCATGTTTTTTAGCTTCTACATCACCCACCAAAAAGTTGGACTCCTACAAGTATACCACCACAGTAGAAATGATGAACAACAACAATACATCCAATACAGAAGACAAATTCAAGAGTAAGGTGAGGACCAGACCAGTATGAGGCCCTAAGAAAGCAACTTTACCTCTCTGTGCATCTCCTTCCCCCCCATCTATTATCTTATCCATTAGATTGTGAACTCTTCAGGCAGGTACTTCCTTTCACCAGGTGTTGGTACAGTGACCAACACATTTAGGCTGTAATCTCAGGTGGGGTCTCTGGACATGACCAAAAATACAATTATAATTTTTCTTCTGTCTCTTTTCTCAGCACATACCAGCTGTTCCTGACACTCCTATATTTCTCAGATGACTCAGCAAAGAGGATGTGACTATCAGCCATTACTGGTGTCCTCAGTCAGCACAGCAAGGTACTCCTCCCCCATTGTCCCCTCAACATCTTCCTTACCTTTATAACCAATGGCTATGTCTACACTAGGAAAAGTTGGTTTGAATTTGTTAATTCAAATTAATAAGTCTGAGTTTAGTTCAAACTAAACTAAACTCAAACTTATCAGTTTGAATTAACAAAATTGACTAATTTGACTTAGTATTAGGTTGAATTAGTCCACTTTGTTAATTTGAACTAACTGCCCTTACTTCAAATTTATTAAATTCAAACTAAGGATTAATCCTAGTCTGCTCTGTCCTTAGTTGGAACTAAGGGCTTAGTTTGAACTAACCAGCAGGTCTTATTTATCTGAACTAAGTTTTCATTAGTTCAGATTAAGGAATTTCTTAATCTGAACTAATGAAAGCCCAGTGTAGACAGGCACTAAATTAGTTCGAATTAAGCCTCCTTAATTCAAACTAACTTGCAAGCATAGATTTACCCAATGTATCTTGAATTAGCTCTATTACTAGTCTCTGGCAAATTCTTTTCAGTCCTACTTCACTTGTGCCTGATCAAGCGTCCACTGCAGTCTATAGGAATCTTTCCATTGACTCCAGTGGGTGCTGGACCAAGTCCTTGATCCATTAGCTTCCCACAAATATGGTACAAAACATAAGGACTAATTAGAGGAAGCTGAAAAGCAATACACAGAACACATGGATTCAAGGATCCTCCGAAGGATTCCTAGATCTATTGTGCAACATCCATGTATGCACTACTTAAATGCGACCCTCGCTCAATACTGCATTTCAGTGGAGGATGGACCTCTGTAATAATTTAGTACCAGGCTTCCACAGTATGTCCTCAGCTAAGGCATCCATGATACCTGCATGTAAAGGAAAGGATTACATTTCTTTATTATGCAAATAGCAAGGTCTCTTTGCAGAACACAGTGAATTTGCTCAGAATTCACAAATGTATATGCCAAGCAGTTTATGAATTATGACTTTTTCAAAATGTCCCATTTTCATCTTTTTTTCCCCCCTCTCTTTTCTGGATAGCAGATGTGTCTAATCTTTTGGGGAAAGATAAATCTAATCTTTTCTTTTCTCTGAGATTCTACTAGTAAATATGGTCCTAAAGACTGAGATTTGAAACCCTATTCTCATACTAGTGGATTATTGTGATAGCTAAGACAAACTATTAGTATTTATATAATGATCATACCTAAGAAGCCCAATCAAGAATCAGAGCCAGATTATGCTACGCAGTCTAAGCATCAGCCAGGATTTGACAGGTGAACAAAACAGAGCATTGCAGAAGGAAGATGTGGCAGAAGGAATCATCATGGAGCAGGTCATCACAAAATCCATTCTGAGGCACATGGATGATAGGACCATGGTCAGAAATAGTCAGGAGAAGTCATGCCTGACTAACCTGATTGCCTTCTATTATGAGATGACTGACTCTGTGGATCTGGGGAAAGCAGTGAACAGGATACACCTTGACTTTAGCAAAGCTTTTGATATGGTCCCCCACAGTACACTTATCAGCAAATTAAAGACGTATGGGTTGGACAGATGGATTATAAAATGGCTAGAAAGCTGGCTAAATAATTGGAGTCAATATCTACTTTGCAGTTGGTAACAAGTGAAAAGCCCTAGAATCAATGCTGGGGCTCATTTTATTTAACATTTTCATTAATTATCTGGAGGATGTGGTGGATTGCACCCTCAGCAAGTTTGCAGATAACACTAAGCTGTGGGAATTGGTAGATACCCTGGTGGGTGGGGATAGGATACAGAGTGACCTAGATAATTGGAGGAGTGGGTCAAAAGAAATTTGATATGATTTAGCAAAGGCAAGTCCAGAGCCCTGCTCTAGGACTGAAGAATCACATGTATTGATATAAACTGAGGACCAAATGTCTAGGCAACCTTCCTTAATCTTCTATACATCTATGGTCCTATGAGGCAGTAACAAAATGAAATGAGTTTTTTGAACTATATGGAAGTCTTATATTAGGTTACTTTTCATGCTATTCATGATTAAATGTTGTGCTTATTAATACTCTTCATTAAGCTTATTTCTATTTGCATTTTGGTACTTGTTATGTAAATATTTGCTATTGAGACCATTTAGCATCTGAAGTTTGAGAGGTCAAAACAGTGAAAACAGAAGTCACAGAATATATAGAGTTACTTTTATGTTGTGATTAGAATGCCTATATTGCGGTAATGCCATAAAGGCCATAACCAGATTAGGCTCTATTTTACTGGGTTGTACATAAACATATAAGCAAATGATGGTGCACACAAAGTTCTTTAACTAACGCTCATTTGCTAATCTGCCAACCTAAAAATACTCCCTTCACGTTTCTGTGCAGACTCTGTTGTGTCTGTCCATTTATAATGCCCTCCATTAGAGGATCTCAAGAGCTTTCCCAACAACTAAAGCCCACAACACCCCCAAGAAGTAGTGCAGTATTGTTACATTCATTTAACAGAGGAAGAAACCAAGACACACAACGATTGCATGACTTTTCCAAGGTCCCAAGGAAATTCTGTGTACATGCTGTTTGCCACTTTCTGGTGGTAAAGATGGGAACAGAACTCAAGCCATCCATTCCCATTCCTTTGCCATAAACCAAAAGCCAATCCAGCCTTCCTAAAAGAAGCAACGTAGAACATTTACAACCTAAGTGGTATTTACATAAATAATTAAAGCTGACCTACGCTTGCTAAAATAAATCCAAACATTACATCTTGCAGTACAGTTGCATTGATTTTTTTTTCCCCCATCATGTTTTATCATTTGCTAACTTGCAGAATTGGTCCCCTGTTCACTAGAGCAAAAAATTAGTGAGCAGCTACTGAATGTGCAAAACAGTATAGAAACAGTTTTCTGGACCTGCGGGAATTTGCTTAAACAGTAACTAAAGCTGCAATTTGCTAAATGATAGTATTTCATGTTATTCATAAACCTTCACTCCAAGAAGTAAATACATAATTTAACAACTTATCTGTAAGGCAGTGCTAATGATCTCCACTTTACATATGAGGAAACTGAGGCACAGAATGGTTAAGTGACTTGTCTCAACATCATGCTGCAAGTAAGGAAAGATATTCACCAGCACAGCTAAGATCACCCAACTCTCCTTGCTGTGTTTTAACCACCAGACCAGGCTTATACATAGTGCGTAACTCCCTAAAGAACATCTGACAGAAAAAAACAAGGAAGCATATTGCCTTTGTGATGATTAAAATTTTAGCACTTCCTTACTGAAAAGTCTACAGATATGCAATTAGGAGTCTATAGAAAATATGCTAAAACCCTACATATATTTAAATAGAGAATGAAAGCCTCACTAAAGGGTTTATGAACCATACTAGCAAATTCTACTTCAGGGATATAATGCTTTATTACGGTCTGTGGAATGGTCTGAAAGAAAGAAAGAAGCTATGGAAAACATCTCTTTCTACAAAATCCTGCAGGATTGTCCCATAAGCGATGAAGTCCCAAAATACCCCAAAGAGTAAGTCTTAAGATCTTCTACAAAGAAGGACAATGTCATAGAAGTTCTTGATGAATTTCCCTTTTTCATCTTTTTTTTTACCCATGGATTCATTTCAGGGCAATAGTACCTCCTTGCTGCCTCTTTATCTGGTAATGATCAGTCTTGACAAGGAATTTCAAAGGCGGAGTGAGGGAGCCATGGTTTCAGGCAAAACTGTGACTTCTTAACTTCATGCTTGTCAATAGCTGTTTTAGTTCATGTTACCATACTAATGTGCCTTCTAAATATTTCCCTTGGGCTCTTCACTCCACCATACTGCTGTTCCCCTATTCATCAATACAATCAAAACAAGAGTAGGTCCTGTCAGTTAAGGTCAGGATTTGTTTTGTTTCAGCCCTTCGGAAAGGCAAGGCCTTAGTATCCTCATTTAAAATAAACATATACATACTCTGGCATTCGTTTAAAAAGAAATGATCAGGGCTCACAGATCTTCCTTTACTGTCACATTTAATGAATGTATCTCTAACAGCTCCCAAAGATCCGCTCCATACTCTCGTCTCTCAATAGCCGCCACACACTCACTTCCCTTTCTAATGTAAACTGTTAATTTATCATTTAGGTTGTGGGAGTGTGCAGAGGCACAGCCTGTGCCCATTTTGCTGCATGCTGCATAAACTGAGAAGAAATGACAGCCTGGGCCCCAAACAGCTTATTGTATAAAAGTGAACAGCAAGGCTTGTGAGACACTTATGAAATAAAGTCCTCTGCTTATCTAGAGCAGTGGTTCTGAGCCACTGCGTCAGGACATATTACTGTGTTGCCACACAGTGGAAAGTGCATCATGGTGCTGGGGAGGTAGCTGGATTTGGCCTGGGGACTGGTGAGCCATGTAGGGTTGCAATATGCCACCAAATGTGTCAGGACCCGCACAAGGCTGAGAACCACTAATCTACAGAATGGTTACGTGCAGGCACTGGCAGTGCTGACTTCTGGCTGCTCCACTGCTGAGTTTCAGTGTTGACTGTGAGAAACTAAAAGCAACATTTTCAAAAATGCCTCAGTGAATTAGGAGCCTAAGTTCCTAAAAGGGATTAGGCTCCTAACTCACCTTTTTAAAGCTTTACCTAAACCCAGAATTTTCAGCAATGTTCTGCATGCATAACTGAGACCAGATTTGCAGACAAGCATAGCTTATATCTTGGCATCCAAACCAATGTCTATCCTTTCAGAAGAAGTCCACCCTGGAACCTCACATTGGTGGTTCAACTTTTTTGACAATCCGTCTGTAAGCATCACAGTAAGAGCACTATGGGCAGTGGCATACGGACCTGGGGTGGAGGAGGGCCAAGCACCAGGCCCCAGCAGGCCCCACACCCTGGCTGCATGAGAGGGGTCCCAGGTCTGCCCAGTTTTGGGGAGATGGGAGCCGTCCCCAAGAGCGGCAGTCATATCAATCAATCAATCAAATCATAGGGCTGGAAGGGACCTCATGAGATCATCGAGTCCAACCCCCTGGGAATTGAACCCAGGACCTTCTACATGTTAAGCAGAGGTGCTAGCCACTACACTATTTGCAGTCCTGCACCGTCCTCTCAGCTCCGCTGAGGATGCAGAGCAGCATTCCTGGCTGCCCCATAGCCCCCAGCCAGACGCCTCTCCCCAGGAGGCAGAGAGGGCCAGAGCGGGACTGTTGCTCTTGGGGGGCTCTGGAGCAGGCCCATTTGGCAGAGTTCAGCCATTTCACCCCTGGCCCCTCCAGCGGGACCCTGAGAGTGAGGCGGCCTCTGTTTAGCCCTGGGGGACCGGTGCAAAGCAGCCAGACTCTGCTGAGCAGGCCCAGTGCAGGGCCCCACACCCAAAAGCTACAGCCCCACTCCAGCCCTCTCCAGCCCCTGGGGAAGGGTGGGCAGCGAGGGGCTATGGGAGAGCCAGGTGCACTACTCCGCATCCGCAGCGGAGTGAGGACGACATGGTTTCTGCCCTGGCCGCCCCACTCCCCCCACCTCCCAGCTCCGGGGGCTGCAGTGTGGTCACCCTATGCTGTGGGAGGGCAGGGGTTGCTCTGGTGCCCAGAAACTGGGTGGTCTGTGCCACACCCCCATAATCCAGCCCTGGTGCAGGGCCAGCCGGGTGACCCCTGCAGCCTGGGAGAGGCTATCAATATTTGCTTCTCCCCTTTGTTTCATGTCCCCAGCCCACCCTCTGCATCTCCCCGCTGCACAGATCAGGGGTCCCAGCTGCTGGGACCCTCCCTGCTGTGTGGGGAGGGCAAGACAAATGTGTCTTGGCACCTGGGTGCAAGAGAGCCTCAATTCACTACTGATTATGGGCCACACAGCCCTGATTTAGGTGTCCAGATAGGAACTAAGCTATTTCTATTGAAAATCTGGCTCCATTGTGCTGAATACTTGAATACCAAGCCCTAAGAGCCAAATCCAGGCTCACATTGTCTTCAGTGGGCACTGGCTCAAGCCCCAGAGCACAGTAGTCCTTGGTCTCTCTGCTGAAACTACTGACAAGGCATTGGTCAGGTGTGTTTGTATTTTTTGTGACGTAGCCTCTTTGTTTGCTAGGAATTGACCACCAAACTCATTTGACAGAGTCCCTGGGTTCTCAAACTTTTCCATAGGAGTAGGCTACATCTTACTAGAGAGACTGTCTCCCAAATTACCTCCCCTCTCATTCACAAGCACATTGGCCACAGCCAACTCTTCCCATGCTAACTATGGCAACTCTTTTCTTAGAAAAATGATCTGTAATGCATTATTAGCTGCTTTTCAATGCTGCGTAGGAGCTGGAAATAAGGAGAACAGGGAGCAGGTTACCAGCCAGCTCCCACAAACCATTCATGTTCATAGACCATAGTTTAATGACCTCTCACGTAGAGCACAAATGATCATTTTTCCCAACACACAGATACAAATCAATGTAACCTTTTCCTACATACTGCATTGTGCTCCATCTTGGTGCGTGTGCACGTGCACACACCCCTCCCCTCTGATTTTATTACTAATAATCCTCAGTGAAAGACGTGTCATGTCAAAAAGTAAGAGACAGCTGCCTACACATCAAGGATAGGAGACTCTATAGTTTTCTGAAGATTTGATAAAACCTGAAACAATAAAAATACTGCTACGGTTCTTATACTTGCAACAGTAAAAATACTGCTACAGTTCTTATACTTGCCTAAAGAGAGAAGTAATAATTGTAAGATGTGTTGCATTTTATGAGGAGAGATTAAGGAACCGGGCTTGCTTAACGTGCAAAGAGTGAGGAAGGACCTGATAGCAGCCTTCAACTACTTGAAGAGGGGTCACATGGAGGATGCAGCTACGCTGTTCTCAGTGGTGACAGATGACAAAACAAGGAGCAATCTTCTCAAGTTGTATGGAGGAGGTTTAGGCTGGATATTAGGAAAGTTTTTTTTACTAGGCAGGTGAGGAAGCACTGGAATGGGGTACCAAGAGAGGTGACAATCTCCATCCTTAGAGGTTTCTAAAGCCTGGCTTCTAACTGGGATAAATTAGTTGGGCTTGGACTAGATGACATCCTGGGGTCCTTTCCAACCCTGTGATAAAATAAAGAGGAGCATGCGAAAAAGCAAACATTTATGCAAAGGGCCAGAAGAGAGGGGAAGTGCAGGAGGGAATGCTGTGACAGTGAGAAATAATTCATTGGACATCGTGTGCCCAGGGAATACCCTAGGTTAGGGAGTCAAATTCATTTGCACTGGCAGGCGAGATTTGACTGAAATGTACTTCAAGTAGCTTTTACATACCATGAATTGAAATACTAGGCACTCTCGTGGCATCACAGAGTGCTGTGTATGAAAAACTGGGCTCTGCAGTACCTCTCTGTCTCCCCTGCCACTCAACAGAGAGAGAGAGAGACAGAAAGTTCAAATCCTTACAAATGCTCTGATTTGCTGTTGCAGTGTGAGCTGATCCCATGTCTTACACTCCCCTGCATTTATTTTCATCCAATTCTATAAGTTCTCCCTCTTCAAAGCATCTGACAAAGTGGGATATTCTTCCACGAAAACTCATGCGATAAATAAATCTGTTAGTCTTTAAGTGCCACAAGACTCCTTGCTTTTTTTGCTTTACTAGACTAACATGGCTGCCCCTTTGAAACTCAGCAGAGAGAGAAAGAGACAGTGTGGTATCATGGAGCACAGTCTCACGTGAGGTCATGAGACCTGACGCTCTCAAAGCATTGCAGAGCTCTGGGTAGGTGAGACCACACACTCTTTCTCTCTGTTAGGGAGAGTGTGTTCCCATGAGGTGCAGTCACAGGCCAGATAGAAGCAATCTGTGGGCCGCATTTGGCCCACAGGCCGCAAGTTTGATACCCCTGCCCTCGGTGGACAAAATTCATCTGGAGTACTAATCAAAGGAGCTGAGATAGCATTAGCTCTCTGGATCGTTGAACTGGCCCAGACATAGGGAAAGTTACTTGGGATGAGAACAGGATGTGTACTTTGCTGTAGCTAGAAAGAAGAAAGTATCTGCACATCACAGGAGCAGACCAAATAATGCCTCTCCTTTGCCCTTTTGCCTTAGGGAGCAAGCAATTTAGTAATACCTTTTCTATACAGTTTACTACCCACCACATGTGATGGCTACCTACTGAGGCCAGCAATTATGGGGCAGAGCATGGAACCAGCTCTCCTCATTGCCTTGCCTCTCTGTTGTAACTTGCCAGCAGAATTGAGTGAGCAGCACCTGCTCTCCACCCCATGGCCAAGGACACACTCTGGGGAGGGGTCAAATAAGGGTTGCAATAATCTAGCTCATCAGGATGACAACCTCTTAGAGACAAAGCACAGAGAGAAGAAAAGGAAAGAGCTTACAACTTGTGTGATCCCATTCTATCCAACACCACCTTACTTAACTGGGACCTGGGCAATTTCCTTCTCCTTCAAGATCTTGGGATCCCTAAGATCTCATGAATATTTGGATGTCTTTGGCTCAGATTTCACCTGTACTCTCCAATCTCCTGTGTGCCTGACAGCTGCCACCAATTGAATCTGAGAGGTGGTAGCATTTCAGCGCCACTGAGCAAATAGTGATGCCTGGGATCCTTGAGGATGTAAGTTACTTTGTTAAACATGTTAAAAATAGATCACAAACATCTATTGGATAATAATGCCATACACAGTTTGGGAATACTAGAGTAAGTCCTCCACATGAATTTATCTGCCGATCTCAACTCCCCAAACATCCCATACCCCTTTAACCTAGCCATTCCCCCAGCTGCCAGCCCAGTACTCCAGGACTCAGTGTGAAGCTCAAAATATGGGTGCCACCTCAACCATATTCACAGTGAAGCACACACATTAAACTCTGAATCTGCTCCAAAGCAAGTTCTAGAATTACAATATTTGCTATTTGCCACAGTACGGCCAATTCATGTAGCTCCTTTTGGTTCCAGAGACCTCAACTGCTGGTCCCTGAACTAGAGAAACAATGAACTTCGAGAATAAAACAAGAGATAAAACACTCAGCTGACTGAGAACAAAAAAAAACAGCTAATTCCTCCAGTGCCTCATTAAATTCTCTTTTTAAAAGATGTTTCTGTTAAAGCAGAAAGTGCTGCCTGGCCCAACTATGCTGATAAACTTCAGAGCCAAACACGCTTCATTCCTGTGCCATGGAGGAGAATGGATTACAGGGTGGGAGTTCATTTATGCATTTGCCTCTGATGGAATGCACGCATTTATCTTTGTGAAACCAGTAATGTGACTGCATCATTTTACATTGCAAGTTGAATCCATGCACCCTGCAGATTCAAAACCAGGAAGAGTGCTGTATATGGTGTCTTCCTCTATTTGCTGGCTGCCATACAAATCTAAAATAAATGACAGTTCCTATCTCAAAAAGCGACTTAAATAGGGAGAAAATGTGACTGATGATGAAGGGGAAGACAAGGCTGATGGTGACAGGGACACGTGGTGATAGATATTAACAAAGGCCAAGCTTTTGAAAAGTGATTTTCATGTCCAACTTGAGGCTTCTTAGTGGAGGCTGCATTTTCAGAAAGCGCTGAGTGCCTGTCCCTGAAAATCAGGAATTTTTAACATATCTCAATTTAGCCATGCATCACTTAAGCATCCAAAACCACATTTAAAGAAAACAAACAAACAAACAAAAAGCCTGTGCAAACTTCGGAAGTGTTCTCAGTTGGACTCAGTCAACTTAATGTTTGTCCTGAAGTAATAATGTGCAGTGAAGATACTTAAATCCATGACAAACTAAACTAAGATAAACTGACATGGTTACTCCAGTATCTGCAATATTCCCTCATACTTCTCTATTCTTGCCTAAGGAAATATTTGGAACACGGCAAACACTAAGCTTAAGTGTCCATACTTATCAAAATCAACTGACAGGTTTTAGGGACCCTCATGGTTTTTCTTTGAAAAGCCCATATTATTCACATCTGAGTTTGACCCTCTGTGAAATATCCTTTAAAAATTGTTACTCTATATTCACAACTGCTATGCCATTCAGCTCTGAATATGGATGGTGGCACGAAACTTCCTGCTTCACGCTGTCAGCAAAAATGCTCACAAGCCAGAGTATACTGAGCTGTTTGTTTTTGTTTCCCCCTAGAATGCCATGGGCTACAGACAGATGAAATAGGAATTATTACAGTCTTTCAAAACAGTGCTATAACTCTTAAGGGAAAGTTATCCTTTGGTGGTACAACAGAGATCCCTGAACACAGCTGATATTAGAAAGCACCCATGTAACACTATCTTCAATAAAGAGGCACAACAAAACAAGTGTTTCTCAGGTCAATCTTCACAAGGCTTTTCAGGAAAGAATATGAAAACACTCAAGTTGCTAGTTAAACTCTGCAATTTACAATTGGGAATTGGATGTCTAGGAACTTTCCTCTAACTTTTAATGACTGACTTTTTTCCTCTTTCTTCTAGTTAGCGTATTATGGGGCACAGAATTTGCTCTCTACTGACATCCTTTTATGTATAGATGTATGTCAGAAGGTTAAGTCGACTTAAGGCTCCAGTGTATAATATCCTTTGAGATGAGGCTTTCATTCAGGTCCATCTCTACTTACAACTCGGTTTCCTACTGTACATGCTCAGTGCTCGCCTTCCGTCTTCTGCCAAGCATTTACCATGTTCCTGTAGTCTACTTAAACAAAGCCAAGATACATTATCTAGACAAGGGGAACTCCATATTCCTTTCCTTACCCTTCCACTGCATACAAAAAAAAAAGACTGTGAAGTGTTTATTCCACATCAATAAACAAAGTATTCTTCATTAGGCAGAGGCTAAGGTCACAAAATTTCAGCCCATGTGGTGAATTTTTCAGAAAGTTACTAGCAGGTAAAAGCAAGGGGCTATAATGAAAACTGACTGGCAAGTCTACCTGCAACAGTTGGCCCTACCAGACCAACGCAAAATACATAAAATGTGTCAATGCTATTGAAAAACATGAAGGTTAGTGACTGAAGCTGGCCACAGAAATAAATCTAAAATAAATAAATGGCAAACAAACAAACACAGAAGAAAAGACATTTCACTGTCAAGTCTTTGTGGAATCATTTAAAAAACCCCACAGCAAGGAGTAGGGTGTGGACTAGGAGGTACATGAGGTTTCCTTAGCATCTGACATGAGCTACTTAGATATCTGAAGGGAATTAGGCATCCAAATGCTATTGAGTGTCAATGGATTTGAGCTCGTAACTGGCTCAGCTTCCTTTGAAAAGCCCAGCCCAAGTTCCTAATGGCTAGACATCAGTGCCACTTGGGTTCCCATTCAGGGACCTGTAAAGTTGATGGTCGCTCTACTTCAGATGGATGTGTGTCTATAGCACAAAAGCCACTATTACACTTGTTCACCTTCATTGGCAATTCCAGCAGAAGGCCAGAGTTTTAAAGGACCAAAGAGCTTTAATTATTGTCCCTTTGACTGAATCTCCAGAAATATCCCCACCCCAAAAAAGGGTGGAACAAACTGAAGGAGAGGCATAGAGAAAACTTGCTCTACTGCTGTCTCTGTAGTGCCTGTTCTGCACATAAAAGATTTTCAGCTTCCAGGGCTATCAATCCATGCACTATATTCCCCACCCCTTTTACACTTTTTTTTTTTTTTTTTTTTTTTTTTTTAAGAAAATCTACCAATAAATCCCAACAAGCATTTGTGTAACCCAGATCAGTCAGTTATTTCTGTCTCACTCAGCATTCAGTGCTTAACGAGGCATATTTCGCACTGCCCAGGCTGAGCCCTTGTTAAGTGATGACGGCCGGCTGAAAGTCACAGTCATTTTGCCAGTGTTCTATTTCCAGAAGTAAGATGTCCTGGAAAAGCACAGAGAATATATTTTGTGTAAGAACAAATGAACAGGAAAGCCCGAAAGTCATTTGTTTTCTTTTATGCTAAACAGGAAGATGTATGAGAAGAGGAACACTGCTTATTAATCCCAGCCAAACACCCGACTCCAGCTGAGCAAACTCTGTCTTTTGATGGACTGAATTCCTTAATCAAGAAAACATATAGAACGGCACTTTTCGGAGATGGAGACAGGAGCATTTTGCAAATGCCTTCAATTGGTACCTTCCAGGAAGGCAAAGCAGTTTGCATGAGGCACAGGAAATCTTTTTTGCATGAGCAAACTAATGTTAAGGGGAATTTAAAAGCTTCACTGTGGTGTTGTGATAGCAGTAAAGTCAGTGGAAACATCTTTTGATCTTTTATATCAACCAAAGACATTACAAAGCAGCACTAAAACATGCATTCCTCTCTGTCCCCCACCGTCGCATTACATCAAAGAGTGAACTTGCAATCCGGGCTTTCCCATCATGGGAAAGAAATGGACAATGCTCTGACAGTTGTACACAGGTAAGATGGTGAATGCTTTAGGGAGCAGTCCAATTTTCAAAATTAGCAAGAGATTTGGAATCAAAGCTTCTGTAACTTGCTTGATGATACCCTTTCCTTGGAGTTATTGAGGAATGATGCCCTAGCATGGTAGCTACGAGCACTGTACTGGAAATGCTACCTCTCCTGGACATATGTGATCATGTAAAACAAGACTGTGACTGTGTCCATGCCCAAGGCCAGAGATAAAAGATAGCACTGTGACTTCACTGCCTGCAAGCAGGAAAGGAAAGTCCCATTTTCCATTCCTTCCCTAGGTAGAACTACTCTTCTGACTTTTACCAGGAATGGCTTACTTCACTTCCATGCTAGCTGGTGCACATATGCATGTGTTGAGGGACTGCAGAGCCAAGGCCCTGCCCAAACACCTGCTCTACTTGAAGATACCCCAACCTTCCTGACCAGGAAGGTAGCAGACCCATAGAGATCATTCTCCCCATCACACTTAAACCTGTGGAGGTCCATGCAACTACAGAGGCAGGTCTGATGCCATCTCGCTCTGTGGGTCAGTGTGTGATTCAAGAGATGATTCTGCCCATATTGATCCTGTCTTGCTTCTTGCATGAGTAGGGAAGTTTGACCTGTGTCTGGGCTCAATTCCACTTTGAGTTGTCTCACTCTGGGTACCTAAAATCTTGCCCTACAAGGTTCTCATGAAGATGGTACTGTGCTTTCACTTCTCGTACTTAACTGCAGTAGAGTGTTGCTACGAGGTCTTGGCATGACTCTGCCTTTGTGCATTAAAAATCAATCCTTCTCAGCAGTGGCTGGAGTGACTCCTCTACACTGGGTACAGTTTTACAGGGATGATCATTTAAATAGCACTGGACATGCACATGGTGCTTTACAAATATAAAGGTGCAAAAGCTGGAAGGCAGTGGATGTACCTGACGTACCAAGCACTGACCAAGGCAGTAAGTTTTTGAAGGGTCAGCATTCTACATGGTAAGAAACAGGGACCCTAATTTTTTACACTGATGTAAAACTAGAGTAAAGTCCATGTATACTGAAGCTTGTGGAGTCAAACTAGGTGAAAACCTAGCAAAAGTGAAATCAGGATCAGACCCCCAATCTTTTCACCCAGGATCTTTGGTCCCTCTAAATACTGGTTACCATGCAAGTTACAGATGCTTTAAACTTCCCAGGAACAGGCTCTTTGTTTGTAATTCACTGAGATCCTTCTTCACAAACGGAGCTACACAGATGCAAGACTTGATACTGAAGTCCCAGTTAAAGTCAATGCACGTGTTCGGTTGATTCCACAAGTACAGCAGCAACTATTCTCATCTCCATCACACACAGGGCTAGAACCAGGGACTCTTCAAAGCTGAAAGCATTAGTCTCACCAGCCTGGGCTATGGAAATGAGTCCTGCAACAGCCCACTGCACCAGGGTCATATACACTGTCTATAAAGGCTCAGCAGAGGTTACAACACCCATTGATCTATGCAGGGTAAAGTGCAGAACACAAAAGTAATTAAAATCCACAGGTTTACTGGAGTCCTTACATTTGCTGCTCTGCGCATGGCTGGATTTTTACCAGCAAGAGACCTTGTGTGACCTGTACTACTGTAAAGCCTCCTTCCTTTCTATATTTTTCTATACTGAGTATAACATGAGTATAAACATGCTCAGATACTGTGAGCAGAGGTAACAGACCTCATCCTAATTTCTTTTACACCACCATAAAAAGGCATAAACTTGGAATCACACCAGTGCGAGATCAGAATCCAGCTGTATGAACAACAAGCACAATAGATGTGAAATTCTGAACATGTGAATGGGAAAGTAAGGTGACGATGGAATGAAAAAGAAAAAAACAAAACAAAATTTAAAGAAGAGGAGGACACCACAAAAAAGAGGGCAGCACTGACCATGCCACTAAGTAACTACAGGATTTTTGGTTCTCAGACTGCTGCTCTGACATCTGTTTGTCACTAATATTAATACAGCGGCTTACCACTCATGACAGACAGAACCAGACATGAGACAAGCTCTTGAACAGCAGCAGCAGCTACCACCGCAAAAGCGGAGAGACGGCAGTCATGAGATTGTTCCAACCAAAGCAGCTAAGCTCAAACAAAGCAGGGGATTGCCTAGGACAAAAACCCTGAAGAAAGGCCACCTTGACAAAGACTGACTAGCAATTTCCTGGAGGAAATAATAGTGGCAACGTAGCAAAATACCACAGTTTTGCTGGTTTACACAGTAACTACACATTACACTTCTATACAGAGCCATTCTGCAAAGGATCTCAAATCTCCATTCATTCATCAGGAAAGTCTCATCACCCAGGAAGGTAGATTTTGTACCCATCCATGGCACAGGTTTTTAAAGTGACCAAGGGTGTGTTCACATGGCAGTCTTATTTCGAAACAACAGAGGTTGTTTTGAAATAAGAAACGCCACGTTCACACGACGTATCGTTGTTTCGAAAAAACATGTTCCGTTGTTTCAAAACAACTTAAATCCCATTTGGTGACGAAACAACGTTGTTTCAAAACAATCCCATCAGAACATGTTGTTTCGAAACAATGGTGACTCATTTCGAAATAACTGTTGTCCAAACATGCTATTTTGCTTTGAGCTTTTTTCCTTAATTCGAATTAACATTTTCTTAATTCGAATTAACTTATTTCGAAATAAGGCGTTATTTCGATACAAGTTGTTTTGAAACAACTTGTATTGAAATAACCCCCTGTGTGTGAGCGTAGCCTAAGGCACTGACTTAACCACAAATGTCTAGAAGTGGTTCCAATGGCTCCTAACTAGTACCGTGCTTCAAACACTAGACCATACTAACAAAAACCAGAACAAGTTATTACTCTGACTCCAATGTTTGGCTCTTTTCCAGGAAGGTAGCTCGGGTTGGGGGATGTGAACTGCTGTATTGCTGGAAAAACATTCATCTTCATGAAAATGGAAAAACTTAACTGAGGATTATTTCTATAAAACCCCATTTCAGTCATGGTGAACACCAGAATTGATGCCTTATGGTTAAACTGTAAATGGAGATTCCAGAGACATGGATTTAATTCCTTCTGCCACCAACTGCATGTGTGACCTGGGGAAAATTACTTACAGCTTAGTTTTTGGAAAGGCTGAGCATCTAGGAGCTCCCATGGGAATCAATCAATTACATAGTGACAGATATAACCTTAGGGGGCCTAATGTTGGTCATCCATGTTTTAAAATCTTGGTTTCCTTCCTCTGCGCCTTAGTTCCTTCAGTCTACAAAACTGAGATGACACTTCTTTTCTCCTGTTTTTTGTCTTCTCTATTTCACTTGTGAAGCTCTTTAGGACAGAAACTGGTCTCATACTATATGACTGTACTGCATCTGACACAATGGAAGCTGCAGCTGGGGGATGAGGCCTCCCTCTGATACCGGGCGGCCATCCAGCCCCTGATAAGTGGTACCCAGAAGTGCATGCTTGCCAGACAAGAAGCAGAGGTATGCCAAAGGATCTGGAAGTATAAGGTGGGCCTGATACCTCAGCTGAAGGTTAGATGCCGAGGCAAACAGATGCCTCCTGCCTGCTCCTGAGCCTACCAGAGATGCCTGACAGTCCAGTGATGACCCTAAACTACCTTGTGTAAGGCAGACTTAGGGAGCTGTGCCTAACAGCTGCTGAAGTGGAGCAACTAATCTGCATGGGTCCTGTATTAGCATGGTATTTGCATACTGGGTGCGGGACATAGTGGGTAATGGTATTTGGGGTTAACCTATTCACAATCTGTCAATATCTGTAATGCTACTGAAGGAAAATACAAAATACTGTGTTTTTGTAAATTGCTACTCTCTGTTTCAAATCTGTCTGGATTAGTTAAAGGGTAAAAACCACCCTTAGTTAAAAAGAGGCTTGAAAAAAAGGCAACTGCATATTTCAGACTGAAAAAGAGAAGAAAAGGGTGGGGTTTCACATTAGCTTCTTTTGGAGCAAAATGCTGGAGGCATTCCTCTCTCACCTCAGCCTCCCTGTCAAATGATACCTCTGACTCCGGCTTATTTGAGGCCCTTTGTTATGTTAAGACAGCAGGTGTTTGCATGCTACTTGATGTTTAAGAGCTGCTGTGAAGGAGAAAGGCAGACTCTCTGAGCTGAGAAGGAACTCCCCCTCTCTGAGCTGAAATTGCTGAAGAGGAGCAGCAGATGGAGAGAGCAGCTGAAGCCGGAGGACGGCGGGCAGAGACAGCGGACGGTGAGAGTGGCCAGCGGCGAGCTGGCCGGCGCAAGTGCCCAGAGGGCGGAGCCGGTGGACAGTGAGAGCAGCCAGTGGTGAGCTGGGCGGTGCGAGTGAC
>ML682063.1:10740406-10942001 GCA_007922195.1 Podocnemis expansa
AGAGATATTAACTGCTTGGTGGCTCTGCATGAATCCTATGTTCTAGCGCTCAGGAAATAAAACATTTTGTCTCACTATGGTACACTAGGAGCACTGAAAAGTTACTGAGCAAACAAAAATTTAGCCTGATTATCAGAAAATAATATATGTATATAAAATACCATATTCTACATCGAGAACAAATACTTGTAAACTGCAGTGGTTTCAGTTCATTGCTATATGGAGTCTTAGTGGGGCCAGGTACTGTAGGGTATAGAATACATTACAAGTTTTAAGTCATCTTAATTACAGAGGTAAGATCTAATATACATCAGTAAGGCAGAAAGTCCACAGGCCAAATCTGTAAGACCTTAGCTTAAAAAGTTAGTGAAAGGAAGTTTGGACTATAAACATTAGCCTGAGTGAGCTGATCAAGAGTGACCCTAAGTCACAAGATGGCATATTATTATTTTGTAATATATAATTCTGCTGAGATCTTGTACAAAAAACACTGACAGATAGCCACAAGATGTCAGTTAATATCAGCTTTGGGTATCTTGGGACAGAAACATGAGAAGACATATAACTTCAAGATTCCCATAACTGACAGTATATGCTAATAAGTTTAAGATAATTAATATATTAACCTATAAGATGAGGTCACCCAAAAATTATAAGGTTAAAAAAGTTAGTTACTGGGAAAGGGGAAAGAACATTTATGAATACTCATCGCAGCCACCAGACCCAATAATAGGCCCAGCTCTGATCTAAACTTATGAGATCTTGGACATTGCATTCATTTGGTCTCCATAAAATTGTGTATGTCCACATAACATGATGCAGAGCGTCAAATTAATTTTGCACTGCTGCTACATCCTTGTTTGGATCAGAACTGCTGTGGTTTTACTACAAGTATTCATAAAATTATCAAAAAAAAATCAAAATATTTTCATAAGTGTGAGTGTTGCAGCTTTTCATGTCAGGGTTCTCAACCTAGCAGTGATTCTAATACTACCATGCCTCCTTCTGGGACCAGAGCCTACTAAACCACAGAAGTCTAATTTGTTAATCAGGGATTCTTAAGTAATCAGCATGAGGACTATAATCAATAGGCAATCAATAGGCTCAGGTAACAGTACTACAATGACCCCCCCACAAAACCCAACCCAACCAAAATAAAACAAAACAAAACACAACCAATGAACAAACAAACAAAAACCATCCAAAACAAAACCCCAGACCAGAAATTCATGCTCCACCGAATTAATCAAGTCAAGATTGTTTTTCATGATGCCAGAGTTGTCAGCAAAATGATTGACAAGACGTTTGTCATACTTCTTGTGAAGATGAACAATGACTAATATCCCACATTATAATCATGGAGGTAACTATACCAAATCAATTTAGCTGTTAATTTGTCAGAAGTGATTATTCTTTTGACTCATAATGAAAACTCATTTTTATTTCAACGTAAATTAATAAAACAAGGGGAAAAAAGCTATTTAAGCTTGTTAATCTTGCCCATTAGTCTGTTTATCTAACTGTACATACACATTGTTCTCCTCTCCTGTCTTGTTTGTGCTTCTTGATTATGTTATGAGTATTCTGCAATAAGCAAGGCTGTGTGAAAAACAGAACAGCTCTAACTGTGGAAAAGTTTATTTTCCACTGAGAAGTTTGGATTGCTTAGAGACGTGGAAGATGAGATTCCTTGATTCTGTAACTAGCTCTTTCATTGACATAGGCCTAATCTTAGAGATGCTGAGTGCCTTCAATTAGCAGTGAAGTTAATGGGAGTTGAGGGCACTCCATCTATGACAAGAGGTACTTAGGCTGAAGATAATAGGAGGTTTTTACATACTTTGATAGGCAGAATATTTGCTGTACACAATATATAAACATGGCCAAATATGTAGCTGATGTACATTGATATTGCTCTATTGATTTTAATGGAGCTAAGTCAGTTTCTACCACCTGAAAATCTAGTACATTTTTACAAGATTGTGTTCTTCTTTGATGAAATACTTGAGTTTGAAGCAGCTGGGGTTCTTATTAGACTTGTTTTTTCATAGCTGATTATTAAACCTGTCTTTTTTGTGATGTGGGACAGTCTTTTGGTCTTTACTTGCACATGGGTTGAACTATCACTTAGATCGTGTTAGGAAGAAAACTGTTCTCTCTCTTTTAGAGTGCTACTGTTGAAACATGCAAGCCATGTGCTGTATCAGTCTATACTTTTTCATGTAATCAAGTCATCCCCTGTGCCAAACAGTAGAAGTGAGAGAATGCATCTTTGACAGCTATGTTGGAGTATCTCTGCACAAATGAATAAATGGACACAAATCAGACATCAAGAATGGTAACATTCAAAAACCAGTTTGGGAGCACTTTGGTCTCCCTGGACATTCTGTAACAGACATGAACGCTGCAGTACTTCAGCATAAAAACACCTACAAAAACAGAGTTAAGCATGAAACTTTAGAGCTGGAATTCATATGCAAACATGACATCATCATACTGGCTCTGCATTGGGACTTAGAAGGGCTAACTCAAAACAAAAGGGAATTTCTTTTCTTTCACATTCTCATCGATTGGCCCACATCCACACTACTTGAATTAAACCAACTTGTTTGTTTTGACGAAAAAGTCTAACAGGCTATCGCCCTGGAACTGTTTGAATCGACCTTGTAACTCATCCTTCTCTGCGTGTGTGTGTGTGTGTGTGTGTGTGTGTGTGTGTGTGTGTGTGTCAATTCCAGGTTATCTTGAGAGAAATGGGAGAAAGAGAAGACTCATAACACCAGTGCAAAGTGGCTTCAGGACCTGAGAACAGACCACAGCAATCTCCCAGAACAGGAACCAGTCACCATCACAGTAGCAGACATCCAACAGCAGGTCAAGAACATGAAGAACTGGACAGCACCTGGACCGGACATGATCCATACCTACTGGCTAAAGAAACTAACAGCAGTGCATGAACACCTAGCAGCACAAATGAACCAGCTGCTAGCAACAGGCTCCCACCCAGACTGGCTAACACAAGGAAGGACAGTGCTGATCATGAAAGACCCCCACAAGGGAACAGCACCGTCCAACTACCGGCCAATAACCTGCCTCCCCACAACATGGAAAGTCCTATCAGGCATCATAGCCGCCAAGCTACAGGACCACATGGGCCAGTACATGAGCACAGCTCAGAAGGGCATTGGGAACACCACCAGAGGCTCAAAACACCAGTTGCTCATAGACAGAGCAGTCGCCCAAGACTGAAGGTCTAGACAGACCAATCTGAGCACAGCCTGGATTGACTACAGGAAAGCCTACGAGTCGATGCTGCACACATGGATCTGTGAATGTCTGGCGCTATACAAAGTCAACAGGACACTAAGGACCTTCCTCAAGAGCTCAATGGGACTGTGGAAGACAATGCTGGAAGTCAACTCAAGGCAGCTTGCACAAGTGGCCATCAAGTGCGGCATATACCAAGGTGATTCGCTGTCCCCGCTGCTGTTCTGCATTGGCTTGAACCCCCTCAGCCAGATAATCACCCCTATGGGTGGTATGTGTCTTCCTCAACCTCGGGTCCTCTACCAGAGGCCTGGGAGTTTGAGAGTTCTGCGCAGTATCTTAGCTGTTCCTAGCACTGCTCTCTGCTGGACAGAGAGCTCTGATGTTGTTCCTGGGATCTGTTGGAGCCACTCTCCCAGCTTAGGAGTCACAGCCCCGAGTGCTCCTACCACCACCGGGACCACTGTGGCCTTCACTTTCCACATCCGCTCTAGTTCCTCTTTCAGACCCTGGTACTTCTCCAGCTTCTCATACTCCTTCTTCCTGATGTTGCTGTCACTTGGCACTGCCACATCTATCACCACCGTTGTCTTTTGGTCCCTGTCTATTACCACGATGTCTGATTGATTGGCCAGTACCTGCCTGTTCGTCTGGATCTGGAAGTCCCACAGAATCTTAGACCTGTTATTCTTCACGACCTTCTGTTGGATCTCCCATCTGGTCTTGGGAGGGTCTAGCCCATACACTGTGCAGATGTTCCTGTACACAATGCCAGCTACTTGGTTGTGCTGTTCAGTGTATGCTGTTCCTGCCTGCATCTTACATCCTGCCACTATGTGTTGGACTGTCTCTGAGGCCTCTCTGCACAGTCTGCACCTTGGGTCCTGTCTAGTGTGGTAGACCCCTGCTTCAATGGATCTGGTGCTCAGTGCCTGTTCTTGTGCTGCTATGATCAGTGCCTCAGTGCTGTCTTTTAGTCCAGCCCTTTCCAGCCACTGGTAGGATTTCCCAGTGTCAGCCACCTCAGCTATCTGTCGATGGTACATCCCATGCAGGGTCTTGTCTTGCCATGGCACTTCTTCTGCTTGATCTTTCTCCCATGTCTGCTGCTGCTGCCTCAGGCATTCTCTCAGCAGCTCATCTTTGGGTGCCATCTTACTGATGTACTCCTGGATGCTGTGGGTTTCATCCAGGACAGTGGCTTTGACACTCACCAAACCCCGCCCGCCTTCTTTCCGGCTGGCGTACAGTCTCTGGGTGTTGGATTTGGGGTGGAAACCTCCATACGTTGTGAGGAACTTCCGGGTCTTCACATCGGCAGCCTCCATGTCCTCCTTTGGCCAGCTCACTATACCGGCAGGGTATCTGATGACTGGCAGGGCGTACCTGTTGATGGCATGGATCTTGTTCTTCCCATTGAGCTGGCTCTTCAGGACCTGTCTTATCCTTTGGTGGTACTTGGATGTTGCTGTCTTCCTTGCCTTCTCATCGTGGTTCCCATGTGACTGTGGGATGCCAAGGTACTTGTAGCTGGTCTGTATGTCTGCTATGTGGCCTGCTGGTAGTTCCACCCCATCAGTCTTGACTACCTTCTCTCTCTTCACTACCATCCGGCCACACTTCTCCAGTCCGAATGACATCCCAATATCCTCACTGTAGATCCGTGTCAGGTGGATTAGCGAGTCGATGTCTCGTTCATTCTTAGCATACAGCTTGATGTCATCCATGTAGAGGAGGTGGCTGATGGTAGTTCCACTCTTGAACTTGTATCCATATCCAGTCCTTGTGATTATCTGGCTGAGGGGGTTCAAGCCAATGCAGAACAGCAGCGGGGACAGCGCATCACCTTGGTATATGCCGCACTTGATGGCCACTTGTGCAAGCTGTCTTGAGTTGACTTCCAGTGTTGTCTTCCACAGTCCCATTGAGTTCTTGAGGAAGGTCCTTAGTGTCCTGTTGACTTTGTATAGCGCCAGACATTCACAGATCCATGTGTGCAGCATCGACTCGTAGGCTTTCCTGTAGTCAATCCAGGCTGTGCTCAGATTGGTCTGTCTAGACCTTCAGTCTTGGGCGACTGCTCTGTCTATGAGCAACTGGTGTTTTGAGCCTCTGGTGGTGTTCCCAATGCCCTTCTGAGCTGTGCTCATGTACTGGCCCATGTGGTCCTGTAGCTTGGCGGCTATGATGCCTGATAGGACTTTCCATGTTGTGGGGAGGCAGGTTATTGGCCGGTAGTTGGACGGTGCTGTTCCCTTGTGGGGGTCTTTCATGATCAGCACTGTCCTTCCTTGTGTTAGCCAGTCTGGGTGGGAGCCTGTTGCTAGCAGCTGGTTCATCTGTGCTGCTAGGTGTTCATGCACTGCTGTTAGTTTCTTTAGCCAGTAGGTGTGGATCATGTCCGGTCCAGGTGCTGTCCAGCTCTTCATGTTCTTGACCCGCTGTTGGATGTCGGCTACTGTGATGGTGACTGGTTCCTGTTCCGGGAGATTGCTGTGGTCTGTTCTCAGGTCCTGAAGCCACTTTGCACTGGTGTTATGAGTCTTCTCGTTCTCCCAGATGTTCTTCCAGTGCTGTTCAGTTTCTGCTGTTGGTGGCTCTGCTGTTATTGTGTTGTTGCACTGCAGTTGGGAGTACACCTTGGATGGTTCTTTGGAGAACAGGGCATTTATCTTTTTGGCCTCTGCTTCTCTAGTGTATCTCCTTAGCCTGGTGGCCAGTGCTGTGAGCCTTTGTTTAGCAGTCTCTAGGGCTTCAGATGGAGTCAGGCCCTTGTATTTTTTCAGTAGCCGAGTCTTATCCTTAATCTCTACACCCTTCTGTAGTTCCGCCAGCCGGCTAACTTCTCTCCAGGTTGCCTTGATCTTATCCTCCAACCTCATTTTCCAGGGGGGGTATGTACTGCTGTACTTCTTGATTGTGTAGCCAAGCATCTCCAGGATTACAAAGGCTATAGCGTATACCAGTTCATTGGTTTGAGTTATGGTGGTAGTAGGAATTGTCATTACGGCTCTATTGGCATCTTCTAGCATACTATCTGATGGTACTTCTCCAATGAGCCTTGGTAATTGGTCTCGAGGGTTGACTGTAGCTCGTTTATCCATGATCTTATGCCTCATATCAGCTGCTGTGTTTTGTAATGGAGGGGGTGGTAGTGAAGTTCCAGCTTCAGGTGTTGGCTGCACATCTAGTTGTTCTTCTGGGGCTTCTTCTTGAGTCCGGGACGTAATGTGGAGTTGGTCTATCTCCAGTTGTGAGAGCAGCTACCTCTTTACTATGTTGAAGCGTTAGTAACTAGCTGTTTCTCAGTTAGTGTGGTTGTAGGTCTTTTGTCCATCCATAGTTCCCTCATACGTTTCATATATCCCCTCTCATCAGGTCTGCTGTGGTAGTAGCATTCCATCAATTACAGGTTCTCTTGTCTCATCCATGCATGGTTTGTTCCAGTAGCCCAATTATTGTCAGATTGTCCTGGCTCCCCAATATCTGGCACGGACGTTGTTAATCCGGGTGACGTCCGAGCCGGCATGACTCTCCTAGTTCGTGTCACTCTCATATTCGAGGTAGGCAAGTGAGGTGTTAAGGGGTCTTTTGCCCAAGGACCCCTACTGGGAAGGTAGGCAGGTACCCACCAGGATTTGAACCCCAGTCTCCCGTATCAATGGGCGTCGCTCTTAACCACTATGCTATCCAGTCACCACACACACCCACACCCACACCCACACCCCCCCCCAACATACTGCAGTTTCCATTTCATGCATCTGAGGAAGTGGGATTATGCCCACAAAAGCCTATGAGTCATATAAATTTCTTAGACTTTATAAGTGCCACAGGAGTCCTTATTAAGTTTTGTTGAAATGTACTAATACAGCTACCACACCGGGTTATGTTTGTGCTGGACCACTCAAGTCTGCGTTTACTTTAATTGTTCACCTTGATACAAAGGTTTCATGATGTTGCCTATTTTTGCTGTGTACAATAACACTTCAAGATGTTCCACACTAAATCATGATGGATGTTATCAGATGATTTCTTGAAATCCATTAAGTTTGTGCTTTTAGCCTTTTGGTCCTGTCTTAAACAATAGGTTTTAGGATGAAAACTGGGGTTGAAATCCTGCCGAATTTTCCCTTAGCTCCTTCTCAACTGCTTCCTCTTCTGCTTAATGTACCTATCACTGAAAGAAATATAAAGTGCAAACCAGTTGGAATTACCAGAAAGAAAATGTCAAAATTGACAAGGCACAGTTATAGTTACCATTTAAAACATGAACTGGTAATCAAAAAGCTATAGCTTAAACACCAAACTATGAAGGTTCAACTCAGATGTTATTTCCTTTTAATCTATGGGTGTGAAAGCTGGAAATCCTCCAGAAGTACTGACAGACATCTAAATGCCTTCAAAATTAAATGCCTTAGAAAAATACTAGGTATTAGATTAAATGAATTTATAACAAATGCAGCTTTTTGTCAATGTTCAATAACTCCTTATCTTAAAAGTTATCCAGAAGAAATGGAAATGGCAGATGTGCCATTAGGCAGGTGCAGAAACATACCAAACAGGCAAATTGAAAGAATACGTCCATCAAACTGTACTCAGAGATGGAAAACTTATGGGACAAAACACAGAGCATATGCAAAGTTCCAAAGAGGCAGCTATGTTAGTCTAGTTCAGCAAAATAAGCAAAGAGTCCCATGGCACTTAAAGACGAACATTTATTTATCTCATGAGTTTTCGTTGGAGAAAATCCCACTTTGTCAGATGCTAAGAGCCTCCCAGGATAGACAGGGATGGGAATGCCTTGTTGGGATTCTAAACAATATTTAACAAAATGGGAACAATTCACATTCAGCTAGATGGATGCAATTCTTTTTCTTGTCATACCATTCACAAAGGTGCTCAGTAGTAACATACTTGTATTCATGAGAGCTTCACTCCTTTCTGGGATTATGAACTGTGGAAGAAATGACTAACACAGTGGGAACAAAAGGTTTGTAATTCTTGGAATTGCCCAAACATGAGAGTGCTATATAATTCCAGAATTAGACAGGCAGGGGAGCCCTTCTACCTATATTAAGCTCTGAAAGTACACAAAGTATGTAAAAATTACAAAAAAACCCGGATGATTTTGTAACAATGTCTGGAGTTTGAGTGCCTTGTACAGCGCAACAAATTATCTTAATTTGCATAGCAGGATTCTATAGACCCTTCCCAACTCTTCACGCTGCCTGACATTCCTTGCAGTCCTTTGTTTAATGTACAGTACTGGTCCTTTAAGAAGGCAAGTATTTCCTTCTACAGAGAGAGATTATAGCACTATAATTTATGCCCATCATCTGGTGGGATAGCAATATTAAAACCATACTCAGGAAAGCACTTAAGACTGTACGGAAATCAGCTCCTATTTAGGGCCATGAATGCACTCCTAGTGTGGCTCAGTATAAAAACCACACCTACTGTTACTAAGGATAAACTTTTTGAGTGTTCCTAAGAACCATTTGCAAAAGCAGTTGATTCTCAAAAGCAGCTGAAGTCTCACTGACTTTCAAAATCACTTAGACACACTTTCACATATTCTACCCTACGTGTCGTTTGAGAAACAAATGTGCTCGGTAAAGTAGTAGTGTGGGTTTCAGTCAATGAAGGGATGCTGGATTTCTTTACTAAGGCCCAGATTTTCAATCATGCAAATCCTCTCTGTATTACAGAGGCAAATACTATAGGGGAATGTGCAAACATGCTCAGATAGGCACCTTGAGTATGCATGGTTAGTATGCCTTATCAATGTGCAAATATCCAGTCTTGGCACATAGCTGAATTGTCTCCTGCAGCAGAGATGGGATTCTTCTAAGATAGTCTGAGAAGAAGAGGAGGGAGCTGATTTCCATGCTATAATTACTTAGCTCCAAACCACTGTGTGTGCCAACTTCATGTGTCTAAATCAGAAATTCTTTGTCAGGCAGATCTGTTTCTACAATACGAAATCTCTCCAAAATAATTGACTACAGCACTTCTATTACTAACCAGACACATGAGGGCACATTTTTAAGTCACTCATACAGTAGTTTAGAGGAAACAGATATATAGGATATTGCTTACATAACATGTTTGTGTTTTTGCAGTGTGTGTACACACTCTGATGTCATGATGATGAGTGGGGAAGAGAACAGATAGATTCAGAATGATTTTTGTCTTGTGTTGTTTTCTTTGTGCTCTGTGTCTGGTCCATGGGGCAGCCTTTAAATTAGACAAATCCCTTTAGATTGTCCAGAAGCTGAATAAAACCGATACTCTGTTTATAGTGCTTCTTTTCTCTGTACTTTGTGTTATGTCTGCAAACAGCAGAGAGATAGAAAAACTGTTAATACACGCTCCAGTTAGTTTCATGAGATATAGCCAATACAGTGAAATGAATATAATTACAGATGTGTATGTCTACATGCTTCAAAATACTTGAAATATTAAGATAGGAAAAAAATACGTAACTATACATATAGTTATACTTTGCTGACATGTGCAAGTGTGTTCTTTTTAAATAAAGAAATTTTCTTGCTATGGCAGCTGTGGAAAAGGGGGAAATGGTATGAAAAATGTGTCCATTATGGCTTTTTACGGGTAAGTGCCTGGGTTTATCTCATTGTCATACTAGTCCCTTTCAAGACATAGGGAACTGTGACTGAACATTTTACTCTTCGATTTTTCATAAAACAGTGGAAAAGAGAAGTTGGCACACTACACTTTGGCAATGATGGATGAGGAAATAAAAGCTTTTAGGTCAAATATTCTCAGAAGTCTGTTATAAAGCACCTGAACAGTCTCTGCAAATATCTGTTGACACAGCATATACAAATATCCACATTTGTGTGCATAAACGGATACTTATTCTCCATTTCGCTTAGGCAAACGCTTGCTGGCTCCCAAACACATCACTAAAAAATGAGAGTCTTGTGGCACCTTAAAGACTTACAAATTTCATTGTGCTTAAGTTTTTGTGGGCTCCAACCCATTTTGTCAGGTTGAAGCTCATGAAAACTTATGCCCGAAGAAATTTGCTAGTCTTTAAGGTTCCACAGGACTCTCACTGCTTTTAGTGTATACAGAATAACACGGCTACCACCCTGAAACATATCATTGTGAGTGGAATTTACTGCAGCAGATGTAAGACCATTCTGATAAATTAAGTCCAAGATGGGAACAACAGAACTGTGTCTATGACTAAATGCAGATGAGGGGAACAAGCTTTTTTTTTAATTCAGGGGACTTGAGTTTTGTTACTGACTGTAACAGTGATCATATCACTCAACTCAGGGCTTGCCAAAATTAGCTCTCAGATAGGTGCCAGCAGTGTTATTTTTGGTCACTGAAGGGCACTCCATTTCTGCACAGAGCTAGGAGCCAGGCTATAAGCCCTGGTCACCATGGTGACCTGGCACCCAGGTTTTGTCAACCCCTGACTCAACAACTTTGTATCTCAGGGTTTTCTGCCTGGCTTTATATTTTTCTTTAACTGACTAGTCATAATGATAGCTTCATTTTCTGCGTGTCAACATCTGGATGTTATTGAGGTGCCAGATTTGTAGGGCACTTATAGAAAATCAGGTCTCTTTATGTTGTGTCAGGTAGGCCACCCAAAATCACTAGTCACTTGAGAACCTTGGTCTTTTACTATAAAATGGGATTAATAATACCTATTTGCATCACAGTGCTGTTGAATTTATTACAGTTTGTAAAGTGCATCAAAACAATCAAATGGAAGGTATTAATAGACCATACATGAGAAGACACCATAGGTACCATTCTGGGACCCCTGATTTTCTCCCACAAAAGCTCAAGCGATAAATAATTTTGTTAGTCTTTGAGTGTCACAGGACTCCTTATTTGTTTTGTGCTGCTAATTGCAGTAAACATAGTTGTGTCACTGTCTCCTTGTGCTCCCAGCTGTTTGTTGTACCCATTGTTGTCTATCATTCTAATGAATCTAAGTTTTTTGGGGCTGAGACTACCTTTTCACTATGTGCGAGCTCACACACATGGAGGCTTTGATCCCTAACTGAGACATTTAGGCAGCCCTGTAATACAAATGCTGAGACTTCTATTGCTAAATAAGAACAAAACAAATTCTCCTTCTCATGAGTCAATGCAAGTTTAGAAGATATGGTCACAGATGGGACAAGGATCCCTAAGTGCAGGGCCATAAAGAGCAAAGCAGGGAAGTTTTTTGATGTTGATGAGTAATGAAACACTAGAAGAAGCCATCTTCTCTCTTCTCTCCGCCACTCAGTCTCTGCCACCCACACATAACCTTGCTATGCCGAGATCAAGGGAAGCAAATCTCAGTTAACAGTAACAGCTGAGAAAAATATATATGCAGTGTCATGCACTTACGCTAGATTTTTTTTAAATATTCAGGGCATTTCTGAATGTGATAATTAGTGATGTTTAGGATGTGCAGTAACAAAATTTCCTAAAGCCACACTTTTCAGAAATATGTGCCTTCATGCTAATGGTTTAAAGGTATGAGTTTATTAACTGTACACAGTCAAATATTTCAACTCCACTTGCTCATTTCTTCTACTTATAACCAATTTTAGGGGGCTTTTCTGTCGTTTGTCCCCAGGTCTGAATTTCTGAGATGAACGTCTTCATCCTCCATCCCATTTCTCCTAGCTCTGAAAGGCACTTGCACAGTTGCCAAAGAGTAAGTAAGCAAGCAGTCACCAGTAAAGCCAACATCTCTATGTATGTACTTAAAGTTAGGTACATGCCATGGGTATTGCCAGGGCCCTGAGTCCCATCAGAAGCACAGACTCAGACACCCTGCCACTGTCCTAAGCTCCACCCATGCATCCCTGACCCCAGGGACAGTGGGAGCCTGATTCAGCCTCAATCCCCTGCTGGGAACCCAGCACCAGGCTTCCAGACAGCAGTGGCAGGATATGGCCCTGGCCCCTGGCCAAGGACCCTGGGTTGGCAGCAGTAAGAGTGGGGGCCATTGGATGCAGAAGCCCAATCTGGCCTCAGCTCCTGTGGTCAGCTGTAGCACCAGATTGAGCCCAGAGGCTGTGTCAAGGCCAGGGGTGAAGCCAATGAGGCAGGCGAAAAGGGATGGGGCTCTAAACCTTTTCTGCAGTAGCAGTGCCCCTGTCACATGCTCAATTAAATTGCTGAACTGAGGCCATAAGCTACGTATACATTGTGAAAGCTAAGTCGACCTTATTAAGTCGACTTAATAAAGTCTACTTAAAGGAAATCTTGTCTTTTTGCATATAAGTATTTTTGACAAAAAGCTACTCAGGCCCTCTCAGCCCCTTTATTTAATCTTCTTTAACATTTTTCCTAGGGGGTTGCAATGTTAGCCTAATTCAGCAGAACAAACAAGGAGTCTTGTGGCACTTTCAAAGACTAACAAATTTATCTATCACATGAGCTTCCATGGGATCTCTCCTACGAAAGCTCATACAATAAATAAATTTGTTAGTCTTTAAGACTATATTTACACTAGCAAATTAGTTTGAATTAAGGAGGCTTAATTCGAACCAATTTGAACCCTGTCTACACCACACTTTGCCTAGTTTGAACTAAAAAATACTTTAGTATTTAGTTTGGACTAACTTTCGAAGTACTTAGTTTGGACTAACCCGGGGTTAAAGTATAATTTGGGGGGCCCTGGAACACTTCCAAATGGGTGGGGCCCCCCTCCAGCGCTGGTGGGCCCCTCCCGACCCCAGTTCCTGTCACCCCCCCAATGCCAGCACCCCACCGCTGCCCCCAATTCCCCTCCAGTGTGAGCTGGCTGCCCCCACACTCAATGGGCAGTGGTGTGGCTGGGGAGGTGGGGGAATTAGGCCCGGGCGCCAGGGCTGCAGCCGAGACAGCAGGCCCCAGAATGGGGAGGAGCCTGGAAGGGGAAGGGTTTGAGGCAGGGCTTGAGCCCTGCCCAGGATTGCCCCTGACCCCGCCCCCCTCCACAGGCTGCCAGAACGCAGAGGAATGCCGCTTTGGGGCCTGCTATTTTAAGGGGCCCAATGTTCGGCCCCTAAAATTAGAACGTGGACTCGGAACGCTGCGTTCCAGGGCCTGCTGTTTTTTAATGGTGGGCCCCAGGACGCAGCGTTCTGGATCCATGTTCTATTTTGAGGGGCCCCGGAACACTGAGGCCCTAAAACTAGTGGGCTCCAGAATGGCGTTCCAGGGCATTCCGGCTAACTGGAACCCCGGGGACTAGCCAAGCTCCGACTAAGGTTCTAGGTGTAGACATAGCCTAAAAGTGCCATAGACAGGACTCCTTGTTCATTTTGCTGAACTACACTAACATGGCTACCCCTTTGGAACAGGAATCCTTGTTTTATTTACTATACATCAGGAACCTCTTGTTTACAGTTCTGAGCTGCCTCAGAGTAAATTAATCCTCAGAGGCAAGTTGCGTAGAATCTGTATCTTGGTTGCCTGGGCAGTATTGTTGAGACAATAAATTTTCAGGTTCTGTGGTATCTGACAGGAACCCTCATTTGCCACAAAAGGTATCAGCTCTCATTAGTCACTGAAATCACAGCAAAACCCTAGTAGGATATCCTCCTCATAAAGCATTAATAGGTCTGTACCCCGAAGCTGGCTCCACCAGTACAGAGCTGACTGTAGGACTATGGGTAATGTGAATATCCAGGGAACTCCAACTAAGAAGAAAAGGGTGATAAACTAGGGAAAGAAAACATGCTTGAACAGAAGCCCAATTTCCAAATATAATAGCTGTAAGAGGGCCTACAGACAAGTTGATGTTCAGTTCTACTCAGTACACATAACTCCTAATGATGTTAATGGAATTTGCCTGTACTGAACATCTTTGAAAAATCAGATCACATATTTAAACGTTTTTGTCTTCCCCTCAAAAATCAATCCATCCAGTCCCTGAATCTATTTTCTACCTCTCATCCTTCATATATGTATGAGGACACTTCATTTAAAATGAGAATGAGACAAATAGCATAATAATAATACATTTAGTGTGGATACAAATCTGTATGAATGCCTGTTTAATGTGTGAAAACATCATTTAGTGAGTTGTTTACAAGATAAAATTCCAGGTATAAATGTACATGTCAATAATTTTTATTAAACACAGACACACAGAGGGACGCATACACTTCTTAGACCTATAGACAGAATTTCTTATTTCTGTGCTTCATATCTTCCATTTGCATGCTCTCATTAGTAGGTGGAGAATATAAATTTATATTTATCATCCATAACAATCATTTTCTAAGAGAAAATTGATTATCCTGAAGAAAGATTTACCTGCTGCCACCAGACTACTCTGAGAAATAAGACAATGAATTTCCTTGGGTTCTCTACCTATCATAAACTATCTTCAGATCCATAGACAGACACTATTAGCTTGGCACAGAGGTATTTAACATGCCTCTGCATTTAGCAGAAAGAAGGACTATGTTGTAGCATGAGCAGAAATACTTCACCTGGCTCTCCTGCCTGAAACATGTTAGACGAGAGTAATAATGATCCTATTGGTAGTAGGGGTAATCCACAATCGAGTTGCATAGCCTAACATTTTCAAAAAGAGGAAACTCGTGATCTATAGCATTTAATTCTTCTATAGAAATATTTAATGATCATGTTATAATGAAGGGTTTTTCCCCTTTTTCACAGAGTTGCTACAAAACATGGAGATTAACTAGAAGCAGAACAGTGACTAATAGACTACAATGCATTCAGACGGGAAAAAAAAAGCAGATTCCCATTCTTTCTCCCTAGAAAAGAATTTTTTATATGTCTTAATTATCTATGGGCTTCATTTCACAATCCTAATAGGCATAGACTAAGTCAATAAGAATATGTCAATAAGTCAATAGGACTTTTGTAGGTATATATAAAAAAGGTTGCACGTTCAGGTCCTATAATTTGGCTCTTCTGTTTATGTGTTGTTTGATTGTGTTGTGATCCCACCACAACACAACAAAACAAAAAGACAATCAGCACCACATGATCTAGCCATAAAGCTGAAGAATGAAACAATCCTAGCCTACTGATGATAAATCAATTAGTGGGCTCTTTGACTGATAGTATGCATTCAGCAAAGAGCCCTTTGGTCAAACAGTAGGCCAAATTGAACTGTTCTCACTTGCACCAAAATTAGTTGAATTCAAGCTCTGATTGAAAAATAATGGTCAAACAACAAGCCCTCACAACCTAATGTTCTTGGCTCAACTCCAGGATTTCAAACTTGAATGCAGAGAATAATATCTTCTGCAATGAGGACTTAAGCACTTATAACATGTAGTGCATATGATACACTAAAATTTTTACGTTCTACTTACTCGTAATTTTTCCTTTACCTTTAGTGAGTGAGTGGGACCAGAACAGATTCTGCACTAAAATTATATTAATGTTCATTGTAATTATGCAATACATTGATATTTGCACAATTCCTTTAAAAAAACTGTTTGTTTTCCAAGTACTTTCAGTCATTTCCATTTCAGAGGCACAAATGTTCATGTAGTTGCCTGTGAGATTATTTGTGAAAACCAAATAAAATGAATATCTGTTGCTGCTGAGATGGCATGCTCATGAATCAATACACTGAAACTATACCATGTGTCTTATCCAACCAATCACATCTAAGCAAAATAGCTCAAATTCAGAACATTAAGTATTGACTATTAGTGGATTGCTATTTGTCATTGTCCATAAAAGGGAAAATGTTCAGTAAATCTGAACCACTATCTCTGAGAAAACTGATCCTCTTGAGGATATTTGAAGGTACAAGAGGTAGCTAAATTTGTTAGATACACAGTTCTCTGTGAAATACTTGGTTCAGATGGTGGAAAATATTATATACTTTCTTGAGTTAATAGTATTTTATGTATGGGTTTGTAGGGGAAATAAAACCTCGCTGGAGATGAGCCAGTGGTGCTAACATCGGAGGATTCTGTAAAGGCCCATTGGTTTTACTTGCAGTGGCCTTCAAAAAGCACGCACTCTATGTAGCAATGCTTACTCTGCTTCGAGGGACAGAGTTCCTGGAATAAATGAGCAGAGTGAATGGTAAAATTTCCAAATGTAAGTCTTGATGGTGGTGGCTGCAGTTACCAGAGCCCTGGCAGTGGAAACCAGGGCTTGAGCCACAGCTTTATTTCTGTTTTGCCCAACAGAGATTACAGTTAATTGAGGGAAGCTCTGAATTAATGATGGTGACATTCAGTAGGTTTGGATAAGTATCCCAAATTTATTTCAATCCTTTTAATTTTTAAATAGGCTAGGCATTATATGCAGTCAGACATATTGCTAAATTTTCTAAACATAAGTTGCCCTGACTGCAGAAAGTATACAGCAAACACACGCACACACAACCCACCAATGCTGTCTCACAAAGCATTTCTCTACTTCAATCTAAAGCCCACAAAAGGAGCACAAAAATTAATGAAAAAGTTGACCAAATTTAACCTTTTTTTTTTTTTTTTTAAAGAAGTCTATGGTTCAATTTGTTGATTCAAATGTTGGACGAAGTTTCAAATCAGTTTATATGTTGCTCAAATTAGCTCAGCAACTGCTAATATCAATGACATATAAAGCATATCCACCATATTTATTCATTGTCTATGACAATGGAATGCTCCATGAAGTTTCAGCTTCATGACACTATACGTCTTCAGAAGGATTTATTGGGTGATCTGGTTGGCTGGATATTCTAAATGACTTCTTGATATTTAATACAAGCACAATAATTCAGAAGATATCAAACCATAGTCTCCTCCAAGGGCCCTCATGAATTTTTAAGCAGTTTGAGAGGGGAGATAAATATAAATTATTTATAAAAGGGGAACCAACGGGGAAACAACTGTACCCAAGATGTGTGGCTTCTTCTGCTATTAGAAAAAGAGGAACATTAGTATTCTGCTTATAGATAAAATGTCACAGGAAAGTTCGCCCTTCTTCATAATACTGCAATTAGTATTTCATATAGTATAATTTTACCCTTGATGAGATAAGCACTTTCTGAGGAAATTTCAATATCTGTATCACTGGTGCTAGCAAAAAAGCAATTTAAAATCATAAATTTGAATACACAATGGCTGGCCCAGCCTTCTGATGCTGTCATGAATATCAAAATTCTTGAATGTAAAAAATGCTTTAGCTGCAGTGACTTTAGAACAGTGACAACTTCCCCCACATTCTTTGTGTTTCCTGGTCCTGTTTGCTGAAAGGATCCTTAGCTCTGCCTTGCCTTTATAGGGGGGGAAAAATTGTCCTCTCTTAAACAGCCTGAGTGTCTTTAATGATTTTACCTGGGGGTGTCTGAGAATGTCACCCTGCATAGAATCAGAGAAACTGGAAGTAAGCTTGAGAGGTAAATGAGTCCCGCACTCTGGATGCATGGCAGGACCAATGACCCTTTTAAACCATCCCTGAAAGGTGTTTGCCTAACCTGCTCTTAAATACTCCCAAAGATGGAGATTCCACAACCTGCCTAGGCAACTTATTCCAGTGGTTAATCACCCTGATGGTTAGGGATTTTTCCTTAATGTCCAACTTAAACATCCCTTGCCAGAATTTAAGTCCATTGCTTCTTCTGCTATCATCTGCATTTTAGAACAATTTTTCTTCCTCCTCCTTGTGACAACAATTTAGGTATTTGACAACTTTCATGTCCCCTCTCAGTCTCCTCTTTTCCAGACTAAATGAGCTCAGCTCTTTCAATCTGCCCTCATAAGTCAAGTGTTCCAGGCCTTTAATCAGTCTTGTTGCTGTTCTCTGGACTTTCTTCAGTTTATCAACTTCTTTCCTGAAATGAGGTTGCCAGAGCTGGACATAATACTCCAGTTGAGGCCTAAACAGTGTTGAGTAGAGCAGAAGAATTACTTCTCTTGTCCTACTTACATTACTCCTGTTAATACATCCCAGAATGGTGTTTGCTTTTCTGCAACGGTGTTACACTGTTGATTCAGATTTAGCTTCTGGTCCACCAGGACACCCAGATCCCTTTCTGAAGTACTTCTTCTTAAGCAGTCATTGTCCATTCTGTGTGTGTGCAATGGATTGTTCTTTCCTAAGTGGAGTACTTTGCACTTGTTTTTACTGAATTTCATTCTGTTTACCTCTGGACATTTCACAAGTTTGTCCATATCACTTTGAATTGTGATCCTATCCTCGAAAACACTTCTCTGAGCTTGATATCATCCTCAGACTTTATAAGTGTACTCTCTATGCCATCATAATCTAAATCATTGATGAAAATATTGAACAGAACTGGACCCAAAACAGACCCCTGCATGTACCTCCCTCTTTCTGCCCTTCCAGCATGACTGGCAACTATTTACCACTACTCTCTGGCAGCAGTTATCCAACCATTTTTGCACCCATCTCACAGTAGCTCCATTCAGGTTGCACGCCCCTAGTTTGTTAATGAGAAGGTGATGCAAGATCATATCAAAAGTTTATGAAAAAAAAGTCTAGCTACACCACATCTATAGCTTTTCCTCTATCCACACGGCTTGTTACCCCATCATAGAAAGTGATCAGGCTGATTTGACATTGTTCTTGACAAATCCATACTGACTAGCACTTAGCACCTCATTCTCGTCTAGATGCCTGCTAATAGATTCCTTAATTATTTGTTCTATTATTTTTCCTGGTACAGAGATTAAACTGACTAGTCTATAAATTCCCTGTGTTGTCCTTTTCTCCCTTTTTATAGATGGGCAGTATATTTGCTCTTTTCCAGTTCTCTGGGCACACTCCAGTCTTCAATGGTTTTTCAAAGATAACAGCCAATGGGTCAGATATCTCCTCAGTCAGCTCCTTGAGTATTCTAGGGCGAATATCATCAGCCGGTGACTTAAAGACATCTAACTTTCCTAGTTAATTTTTAACTTGTGTTTCCCCTATTTTAGCTTCCGATGCTATCCCATTTTTACTGCTCTACCCTGTGGCAGGCATCCAATGACTACCAACCTTCTTGGTGAAGACCAAAACAATGAAATCATTTAGTTCCTCTGGCATTTCCACATTTTCTGTTATTGTTTTTCCCTCTTTATTTAATAATGGACCTATGCTGCCCTAGGTCTTCCTCTTGTTTCTAATGTATTTCAAAAATATTTCTTGTTACCCTTTATGCCTTCAGCTACTTTGATCTTGGCTCATGCCATGGCCTTTCTGATTTTTCCCCTACATAAATGTGTTATTTGTTTATAGTCACCCTTTGTGATCTGACCTAGTTTCCACTTTTTGTAGGACTCTTTCTTTATTTTTGGATGATTTAAAATCTGGCTAAGCTAGGGTGGTCTCTTGTCATACTACCTATCCTTCCTACGCAATGGAACCGTTTGCTCTTGTGCCCTTACTAATGTCTTTTTGAAAAACTGCCAATTGTCTTCAGTTGTTTTCACTCTTAGACATGAGAAGGTTTCTCTCATTAGCAGGAGCCAGTTGCTGAGAAAGGAAAAATGACAAAGAACCTTCCAAAAAATCCACTATGCATAAGATGCTACCACTGAAGATAAGCATATTCCCTCTTAGCTTCTTGATATGTAGGGACGAGTGCACATAATTGGAAGGCCCACATCTTTTCTTGATGTGCTTAAATCTCTACACATCAAGACTGTATCATACTCCCAGCATTTTTAGAGGCCTTAATTTATATCTTTTGGGGGAGGGGGAAACTAATTCAGTTACTGTCAATTAAAAAGTAACAGAAGTAGTATTGGAATAATTCCTACAAATACATTAGAGAGTAGCAATACATTACCAGAGCCTTGAAAAATTCTCTCAAAGCAGCAGAAACCACACAAAGTTCATTGCGATTTTGGGTTTCATTACAAATGTGAAACTTTTAACTCAAATCCACTGAAAGGGAAATTAATGCTGTGCAGATACTTCAAGCAAACTGGGACCTCTGTTTTCTGTTAACATGGGTTTCTGGAACACATGTTAAAAGAAATGAAGCCAACTGATTCTGACTGAGATTATTAGGCAATTTAGAGCAGGCCCAAACATTTGCCCTAGGACTTTCTTAAGTAACTTACTGGCAGCGCTTAATTTGTATTGGAAGAGTTAGGACACTACCCATTTTTCATTAGTCACGGAGAAGAAGCCAAAAATGAAGGCAACTAGGAGTGAATACTGCAAAGTCGACAGTAAAAACCAACCTTTTAACCCAAACCACACACCAGATTATTTATTTATTTATGTTACCTTATTTAAATGCAAAACCTTTGTACTTAATATCCCAAAACAAAATATCCCTCTAAAGATATCAGCATCAGGCACCACTTTGAATCAGAATGGACTACTTTCAATGTGGTCTGTACTCCTGGCAATTATGCCATTCTCAAAATTCTGGTGACTGTACAGGACAAAGCAACAATTGCTTCTCTTTGGCTAAGAAATAGAAAGCCTTTCTTGGATTCTGAGTTTCTGAAGGAGAGCATGTTGGATATGAGCCCTTTCCTGAAGATAAAAACAAAGATGACATATGGAATTGTGTGAAGCAGTTCCCTTTGTCTTGATTCCATGGCTGTGCAAAGGTTGGAGATAATATACATTGTTTGTTAGCACTGTTTTCAGATATTTTAAAAAATGCCAGATATATGCCTCTCAGAATGAATGTATCAAGGAATTTAAGTGACACTGCCCAGCTATCACTGTTTCTTAGATTTTATGATGGTGAAGTTTTCAAGGAAGAATTTTTGCGCTTAATAATATTAGAAACCTACACCAGAGAAGAGATCATTTTGGAAAAAGAAAGAACCCTTTAAATAATGGTTTACATCTCCAGTAAGTAAACTTGCTTGTTATGGATGGAGGTCCCTCCATGACAGGGAAAGAAAATGCTTCATGAGTGGCAGTGACAACCCCTTCATTAAATGCACTTCAAGGCATCATTCACCAAACTGCCCTGCACACTAAGTTGTCTGGGGACTTTGGAGAAAAAAAAACAATGGATATTTTGATGAGATTAGTCAACCATTAAGCTTGCAACATCATTTTTAAAAGCTTTTCCAGAAGACATTTCAGATGAATACAGTGACCTCTTATAGCACAATGATAGTTGCTGCTTAAGTAAGGGGTGCCAGTTAGAGAGGTTTTGTGTGTTTCAAAAGGAAATAATATAATTCCTTTCAAACATCAAGACCAGCTAGGCTTGCAAGTTCCTGGAATTTATGAACAATTTCCTCTCTAAGTGACAGGTAGCTTTTCTGTGACATATTCTTAGCCACTTGAATTCCCTCCATTTGTAGCTCCAATGCCATGTAAACAGTGTCTGGGATCTGTTTAAAAATGTATGTACCTTTCAGAGATAACTTGAAATTTGTTAGATACACTTAACAGGAAAGATGCTGCACTTTCCCACATGGCATATTGTTGCTATGGATGAAAGCTCCATGAAAGTTATCCAAGAATTCCTAAACTATCTGACTGAAAATTTAAAATGTGATTTGAAAATTTTAAAAGTTCTAAAGGATTTTCTTTTCTTTTGGTCATGATCTATATGTTGTCTCTGCCGATGGACTTCACACTTCTGAAGCAAAGAACATTCTTCATTCAACTGATGAAAGTGTCTTTCAAACAGAAATAGTGAGGCTCCAGAGCTCAGCCATCTTAAAGGCAAAATTCAGAGAAGTAAGAGCATAGGATTTCTGGACTCAATATGCTGACCAGTTTCAGAATAATCATCATCTAGCCATCTATCTTTCAACGATGTTCCATTTAATGTACTTCTGCAAATCTGGGCTTCCTACCATGAATATTATTTAAAAGAAAAAAGTATGATGGCCTGATAGATGAGCATCTTCACCAATGTATGCCCCTTCCCGTGTCCTGACCTCTCTAAACCACTCTTCATAAAATTTGTCAAAGATCATTCATGTCAACTCTCTCATTAGAGACTGCCCCAAAACATAAGCCATAATGTTGATTTATAAACTTTATTAAAAATAGAAACACTAATACTTATGTTGCTATCAAGTTCTTTAACAACTGGCAGCTGAAGTTTGTTATTTTTTTAAAACATTTTTAGCTTTCTATGCAAATAGCCTGCCTCTTGTCATGAAATTCTCAAATTGAACTGCTAGTAGGTTTAATTGAGCACTGATATTCTAGAGTCTTCATAAGAATATATGTTTTTGACTCATAATCTGCTCTGATCGCAGCCTCCAACCTTAGAGTCGGGCTGCGACAACCCTGGGCATCAACAGCTAGAGGACAGTGAGCGGACAGAAGGCTTCCCCATATGAGACCTATTATGCACTCTATGCTAAAGATGCAGAGTGGAGAGTGGCCTCTCTGGGATTGCTCCTCCCAAGTACACAGGGGCTGAGACAGAGATGAGGAGTTGAATGAGGACTTAGCTCAGCTCCACAACCCTGAAATTTGATATAGCAATGTTGTACTAATACAATTAAAACAAATGATATGAAGCAGAATCAATACACAGCACTGAAGGATGAAAACCTGGCCCTACGAAAGTTAGTGGGGAATATTGTCATTCACTTTAGTGGAGCCAGAATTTCACCTAACATATTTTATGAACTAAAGACACTAAAGAAAAATAATAATTAATGTATACTGTGGTGACTGCTGCTAAGGTGAGGACTTGGACAGGTCCATAACACCAAATGAAACTTTAGAGTCAGGCAGCAGGTAAAGTGAAGATGCATGCAATTCTTTTATATAGCACCCATAGAAGGGCATGCCATGGTAACTGCCTTAGAAATAATACACCAAGTCTCTAATATTTCAGGCAGAAAAGTAGGGTGTCTAGTAGGTAGACAAGGAAATTAGGAGTCATTGCTCCTGACACGTACACTCAAGTTTGTCACAGACTGTGTGTGTGTGACTTTTGGCATATCCTAATCTCTCAGGCATATCTTCAGCAGGGAACAACATATAAGCTAATTCCGATTAAAAATCCAAATGTGGACATGGCATTTTGCATTTCAATTAAAGCTGGTTAGAACATTTCCAATACAGCATTCTTCCAAATCAAAACACTCCATCAGAATGTGTTGATTTTGATCAGAGGTCTGACAGAAATGGCTCGCTTTTCCTGCTAACTTGGTGCTTGCTGGGCCCTTACAGCTGCCTATCTGGGGAGTCCAGGCTTGAAGGCACCCCAGTTCTTTGGCAGCCAACTGGGATCCTGGAAGCCTGAGAGCCTGTGGAGTACTTTTTATTCAACATTTTGGAAACATTTCAGTGCTTCCAAAACACAATATTGCCCAATTTCATTTTTCTTGAAAACTTTGATGGTTTGGCTTTTTGTCCAAATTCTGGAATAAAATTTTTCCCAAACCTCTAAATCTTCCACTGGAGTGAAATTCACTTTCCTAATTGGCTCCAATTTCAACTCCTTTTAGCTAGTGGAGTCAACAACTCCTGAGAGCTTGCCAATACACAGTGAAACCTCTTTAACTGTACCAATATAATTACACCAGTTCATCTTCCCTAGTGCTGACATACAGACAATGGTATAAGGCACTTTTATACCAGTATAACTGCATTCACATTAGGACAGATGAATCGAAATGTACCAGTGAAAAATCATCCCTGAACCAACCTGTCTGTACCTATATCAAATTTGTGTGTAGATCAGATGTTAGCGAACCTGTTTTAAACATACATCTTTTCCCCTGTAAAGAGAAATATACTTACACTGCATCTTCACAGATGAAAACGTACGCCTTTTAGAACAGGACAGCTAGAGTTACCCTTCTCCTAGTCTCCTAATTAAGACAAAGGATGTGGCTGTGTTACTTTGACATAATAGATTGAAGTAAATCCTAGAACCCCTTCCTCAGGATTACCTGAACTAACTACAGGGTTCCTCAGCAGTGTTTAATCTAGCCTACTAAGTAATATGACATTTGTCTTTGCTAATATTTTACCTCATGTTAGTTACTATGTGTTTGCTAATGAGCCAAGAATACTTTTTTTCCTCTCCTAGTTAAGACATACTTATAGTTATCTTATGCTGAACAATAGAGTAAACCACAAATATCGTGGAAAAATTAAAACTACTTCGTGTTAACTGGCAGTCAATTAACCTGAGACAAAAATGTCTTGTGAAGATACATCCTCAATTTCATCATTAAAAGTAGATATATTAAATAAAACCCAGTTCTGCATATTCAGCTATATCAATGTTTCCTGTAAAGCTATGAGGCATGCAAAGTATATTATTACAAAAGAAGTCCTGTATTGCATAAATAATGTGCATTCTCCACCATATGTGGATGCCACCCATGCCTACGATTTGCATGAACCTACCCAGTCATGTTAGTTACATTACTTTTTTCTAAAAAAACAGTAAGCTGAGAAAATGAATATATTACAAAGACATAATTTTTAGTAACTTTATGACAAGCACTAAATGTCTTCCAGTCAAGCAAGAGCAGAAAATATGTTAGTTGCTTTTTAAACTATAACTCCAGTAAAATGTAATTATAGTGATTAATTGCATAATGATTACGGTAATTATAGCCTATTCTCAGTTGATTAAGAAAGACAGAAGAAACTCAGAGAAAGCATTTCAGTAGAACTATCTATATATTTATTTGATTTTATTTGGCACTTGGTAATTCTCTTAACACAATCTTCCAGAGTGGATGCTTGAAAGGCTAACTTGACAATAACTATGAATCTTCCTCAAAGTCTGTAGAAGACGACTCCCTTTTATCTGCTGATCACTGAATTTGTCTTACATATACCAACACACAAGCCTAAATGCACAGTAGAGGTGACAGAATAATGGAGGTAAAGAAAAAGATCAACCATCCTAATCTGTAATATTAGTTCTGATATTAATCATGAATGGCCTAGGAGTAGACATTTAAGTCAAAAATTTTTCCGAAGTGGTCAATGATTTTTGTGTGTTTCAGTTTTTGCACCTGCTATGTTAGATGCTTCAGGCCTTAGGTTCACAGGTAAGAAGAGCTTTTATTGATTGTCAGTGGAGTTTGGTGCTGCGAACTTTGAAAAGTAAGGCCCAAGATGTCTCACACAGAAACCAAAGCATCCACAATCAGCATCTGTTTTGGGAAACAGACTAACTCTTCCATCACTCAGTTTTTCTTTTGGTAAAATGGGGCACAATGCAATGCCTGTAAAATGATATTAGGTGCTAAAAATTATGTTGAAGGAAGTTAAAATTCTTCAGTTCTTACATTTTCTGTCCCTATTTTTGTCTGTAATTTTTTAACCTGAATTAAGCAATGCTGTCTATACCTCCCTTTGCCTCACAGGGTATGTTTGGCACTGTTTTTACTTACTTTCATTTACGTGCTATTATAAGCATAATGCCAAAATTTGGAAGGAGAATGAATTTTCTGAAGAGGGGGCAGTGAAAGAATAGAGCACAGATGCTGACAAAAGTTTTGAAACTATGGGGCATGACCTCAACTGAAGTCAATGGAACAAGGAAAATTTACATCAACTGAGGACAAATGAAGCTAAGAAAATACATACCAGCACAAGATCTGTTCCTGTAATGGGGCATAGCTAGGTGTGGTTTTCTGTCTCTGCCCCTCATGCTGTAGGGTGTGCTGGGCAGGTTCTGGTCACATAACTGGAACCAGAGATCACGCTCACCCACTGTAGTGCCTGACACTGGTGTGAATTTCTGTGCCATGGTTATGAGGCCTGGCCAGCAGCCATGGCCCCAAGTGGACTAATGGCGACATGTTTGTTCCATTCATGGCTGTGACCATCAGCAGCTGGCCAGGCCCTGCAGCTGTGACAGAGAAACGTGCACCAATGCTGGGCACTATGGTGGGTAGTTCTGATCTTCAAGTGGGTAGGCCCCAGCCCACCCATGGCTATGCCCCTGGTTCCCATATATAGAGTCTGTCCATGCTCATCTCTTCAGGGAGAGAGAGAGAGAAAGAGAGAGACAGAGAGAATGCTCTTCACATGAGAACAGATCCAGAAATGACATGAAGTCCACTAGTGACTTGGCTACTGCAAATTGATTTTATACAGCCTGTGCTCAGATACTATAGCAGTGGGCAGCAATCTAAAGCCCTAAGACAGACAGACAGACAAATACTGATTTACAGATGTCATCTCTTGACTGTTGTGAGGAACTGGATGAGGCAAGTCTTTCACTGTAAGTAAGCAGGATACTGTTTTAGGTGGCTCACTTCGTGCATTTGTACAGCATGTAGACAAATGACGCCATGGTCCATGATTTGAGCACATAGGATTTGCATAGTTAAGCACCTATGGAGTGAACTTCCCATTCACACATTCGGAGTTGATTATGAGACTATTGTAGTCTAAGCTGGAAATAGCTGGCAGAACATAAGCAAGTGCAAATAAGGTTGAAGAAGAAAACTAAAAAGAGTGTTTCTTTTGATTTTGGTGGGTGAAAATTTTTGTTAGTGAGTGTGAAAATCTAGCTGGGAATGGAAACTCACTTACCACTCCAGCTATCCTGGGGAGTCTTCATGTTGCATAAATAGCGCAATTTTGCATTGGAGTGGAGGAGATGACGACGACAATGACTGGCACTACCGTAGCACAGAGGTCCCAACCAATTCTGTTCTAGCAGAGAGGACAAGAGAAATCCATACCCTAAACAGCTTGCACTCTAGACGGACAAAAAGGAATAAGCAGAGTCCCCACTCTTTCATAGACAAGGGGTGAAGAAATTAAGTAAGTTGCCCAAAGCTTTACAGTAAGCCTGTGACAGCTAGGAAATGAAGTCCGCTCTCCTGAATTGAGGGCCTCAACCAACAAGACGGGCTCTCCTTCCGTGATGATAAAGCTCAAATATATATGTTGGAGGATGTGATAGATCTTCTCCAATTTTAGTTATTTTATGTTTTTAGTATTTAATACAATAGTTCAATTTAGCTCTAAAATCAATAAAGATGAACATCAACATATAAGGACAGTGATGAAGCAGAGAAAGCATTCTTCGCTGTAAAACCTAGTAGAAAGGAATGCTTGGTACTGGTATGGGAGTGGAGTAATTTATGTATTCCACATTCTTTTATGGTCCTCTAGAATTAACAGGCATGCAATTATTGCAACTATATTTTCTTGTTTTTATAGTTGTACACAAGCATTAGAAGTGTATCTTTCTCACTATCTTTTGCGTCCAACTGTAGCCTTCAGTTTACTCCCTATTACTTATGATTCCACTAAATATAACCTTCTCAGCCAAGATGTATTGAACCTGTCAAGTTTATTTAAAGTAAAGTTAAACTAGCGAAAATCCAGAAGTATGTCAGCCAGCCAGGTATGGGAAGGAATTCAAGACAGGCCCTTCTCCACTTAGCTGACTACAAATCCTCTAGACATTGAGGAAAGCACAGAGAAGCAAATGATAAATGGCAAGTGAGAAACTGTACATTGATAAATGAGACTGCAAAGGAGAATATATCTCCAGCAAACCCTTCATTGTTGCCCGCAACTCCACTGAATTGCAGAGTGCTATTTATACAATCAACTCTGCCTGTAATCAGTTAGCAGAAAACATGGCCCTACATTTGTATTCCTTTGGAAAGTAAAAGGAAACTGTAAGAGAGCACCCAGAAAGCACTCAGGTTGCACATGTCCCCCTTGGTAGGGCCACGTGTTTCTTGTCACCTATGGAGTGAAGGCCCTTTGAAAAGGGTGAATAACAAATCCTTGGTTGAGAAGAATCTGCAGTCTCATTTATGGAATTGCAAATGCATAAATAAAAAAGAGCAGGCAACAGATTTGGTGGGTGGAAACACAGGTGATGTCTTAGTACCAGTTTACTATTGTCACATTTAGGGTATACATAATTAAGTGACTCAAATACTTTTGTTCCCCAGGCTCACTGAGCTTGGGTACACTAGATGCTTAGGCCTGCAGAGTCTATCTGTATTAGATAAGGCTAACCAGGTGTAATTTATATCTGGATTAATTTTAAGGTAAGTTTTTAATCAGTAATGGATTCAACAAGATTGAAGTCACATGGGCTATTCTTTAATGACCTTCAGCCAGAAAAGTTATGCACATGCTACTCATGCTGAGGACCACCATCATGCCCTAAGAAAAATCAGTAAAAATGGTGGAAAATCAGATGTTCTTCAAAGCCCAAATCTCCTTGGAACTACAAGTGGGGGATTTTGGTAGCATGTCGAACCAAATCAATAGCAGCAGATTCAAATCCAAGGATACAAACCCAGCCCTAGTCTCCTTGAATTCAAAGTTTCATTTTATGTTTTGGAATTTGGCCTTTCTCCAGTGTTGGGCCTGGCCTACAAACCATTTTATACATGTATAACTATGTTGGTTATGGGTGGGATTTTTTCCATTAACATCAGAGTACAGGCCCCCACTGCAGACAAACTCATATTGATATAAAGGTGCATGATACCAGTATACCTAATTCTCTTTTCTGTACAGAAATAAACTACACAGGTTTACAGTGTTCACCTCTGGGGGTCTGTCCTAGTTTTCCTGTACTGGTCTAGTTACAGTGTTACAATTTGCATGTGAAGACAAGCCCTTTATCTAGTAGTATGTCTATAGCTCCATAGCATTTTTAAATGCCTGCCTATAGACCTCTCTTGTTTACATACTTTGACAAATATATGAATAAGACACATTTTATATATGACATGCTTCTATTATGGTTTCTTGTGTTTTTAAAAATAGAATTGAATGGCTCCTGTTTGCAACACATCTGGTGAACCTCTACTCACCAGGCAATGTTCCTCCTTGCATTTATCATTTCATTTTAAATAACTCCAGGAAGCTTAAAACTCATATACAATATGCAAATCGTGGGTGCTATGAAAAATTGCCTTGATTTACATTGCAATCGTTCCATTACTGATGCTAATGGAAGCTGCAGCTCCTTGAGTGCTTATTTTTTTTAGGCGAGCTCACTGCAGAAAGGCTGACAGTGGCTTGCTTGTGAAGAAGTCATTACATTGTCAATGAAAGAATTGTAACATTCTCATGTGCACTATCTTACACAGAAAGCATCATAGGCCTAGTGACATTTCAGAGGTATTTACTCTGTCTTTTTAAACAAACACCTTGTCTATGCGTAATTAGAACTCAAAGTGGAATAATATATCTGAAAATATTAGTGGGGCTTCTCCCCAGCTTGCACAAGGATACACCACCACATCCAGCCTCTTTAGGCAGTTTTTTTTCCAAACACAAGCAAAACAAAGTGCAAACAGTTCCCCAGCTGCCCTTTACCTCAGCATATCCCCTACCACGGGATTATGGCAGGCCCGCTTCCTGCACCATCCTGCATTGACTCACTTGGTATCTCTCTTCCTCAAGCCGAGGTGCTCTCTTTTAAAGTCTTCCTAGTCATTTGATCAGGATTGCTCTACTCCCTCTTGAAACACTAGTGTCACCCTGTGACATTCAGACTTCGCAGCATGGATACTATTGATGGGAAAGACTATCACAACCAAGCTGTCCCCATCTGGTGATGGACTGTTTCGTGCATTATTCCATGAAAAGTGACTCAAGGAATGGAGATTTCCCTCTCCTTCTCCCTTTCTATCTTTTATTCCTCTCTTTTGTTTTGTTTTGAATAGTGTAAGAATGCTGTGCAACTTTACAGATGGACCAATTATAGTCAACATAGTCTGCATTCATTCTGGGTGTGGAATTCCCAGTGAGGACATTTGTATCTTCCCTTGAGAGAGATCCCAATACAGACAAGGAATGAAGATTTTACCCTGGTGCAGTACTGGGACATAAGGAGGAAAAGTGGAAGTCTCAGTAGTTCAGAATTTCTCCATTTAAGGTGATTTGAATCTGACCCTAAAACTTTACTGTTAGAGCTGTGTGAAATTTAAGGGCAGCCTGCACTGCCCCTTAGTTTGGGTTAGGGAGGTGTGAACAGCAGTGCATATCAAAGCGTTGCGCTGTAACTTCCCTATTCTGATGCTGCATGCACAATCAAAAAGGTTCCTAGTTTGTATTAGCATAGGGCTCTTCAAAGAAAGATTACATTAACACGAATCCTTCCGTATCCACCCGCTGTGTCCGCATAGAGGAGTTATAACATAGCACTTTGATGACTGCTATTATTCACACCCCTGTAATCTGAATTGCAGGGCAGAATACAGACTATCTTAGTCACTGTGCTTTGCACATTTTAATTATGTTTGACTCACTTGGGATTTTTATGGAGTTTTTCATTAAGATTCAGGTAGAAATGAGTAAAACTTAGGTCTATTTGGTTTTACAAAATCAAAGCCAGAGCATTTTGCATCCAGATGAGGTGTAGTGTAATGGACTGAGTACAGGATTGAGTCACAATTTTCCTGTGCCTCAGTTTTTCCATCTGCATGATAGATGATGCCTTAAATTATAGGGTGGTTGTAAAGACTAATTAGTTGAATGTAAAGTACTTGGAAAGCAAAAAGTAGTGCTGTTTTAGACAGGACATGTTCAGAGACCTAATTTTGGTCCATTCCCAGTTAAAAAAAATTGAGATAGTTTTGTAAAGCCTTAGTGGTTTTGCAAAAACCAACAAGCGAACATTACTCCCCCCCCCCCCCAAAAAACCCCCAAAACAAAAAACAAAACAAAATGTGGTTGTTCCTTGCCAGATCCTGTTTCATCTGAATCACACTAAGATGTGCAGTATTTCAGACTAATGGTTACATGTAGTGCTGATTTTTTACTTTTATGTTTGAACAAACCCCAAACCTCATACTAACTCAGCTGGAACTGCAGTTTCAGCTGGTGTTGAGACCAATTCATTCAAAGAATGAGTTACCTATAGTTTCAACAGAAACCATAAATCAAGTCAGCTTTGTTTGGAACTGGCCCAGAGCTGTTCCTAAAATTTACAAAACTTTTTGCAAAAGTTCAGCTTAATTTCAAATTTTTAACAACACCCAAAAGTACCATTGCATGTGATTTGCACTTAAATCCATATGCTAAACTCAAGAATTCTCTGTCATGTCTGTGGAAGCCAGAACGTTATTTTCCCATCATATTCAAAGAAGTTCAGATTTTAAAAAATATTTCTGACCAAAATTGGGATGAAATTTGTAATCATTAAAATTTTCACAAACTGTAGTTTAATCAGAGTGAACAATTTGATTATCTTTTTGTTTGTTAGTTTAATGTTTAAAGAAGGAAAAACAAATTTCTTAACAAAAAGTCATTTTGAACAAAAAATTAAAATGTCAGAACAGAACCACATGAACCAAGAAACTCACTGGGTATGCCTTCACCTAAAATTTTAATTCAGACTTGGTGAGTCTGAACTAAGTAGTTTGAAAGTTAGTTCAAACTAACTGTGCTTTTTAAAATTTGAACTAACTGTGCTTTTTTTAGTTCGAACAAACTTTTTAGTTGAAACTGAAAAAGCGTGGCTAGTTCAAACTAAAAATTAGTTTGAACTAAAAAAACATGCTCAGTTTGAACTAACTGCTAGTTCAAACTTATTTAGTTTGAGCTAGCATGTCTCCACTGGGCTAGTTGGAACTTATGATGCATATTTGTTTGAACTAAGCAGTAAGCAGCCAAGCTAAGCTTTGCTTAGTTCAAACTAACAACTTTTTCAGCTTGAACTAGGCAAAGCCTAGTAGTGTAGGCAGGGTTCAATTAGTTCAGACTAAGCTTGCTTAGTCTGAACTAATTTGCTAGTATAGACATAGCCATTGAAACTAACCCTTTTGGTGAAAAGTTTTGGTTTCAATCAACTGGCATCTTCCAACTGACCCTCGCCCCCATTTTTTTTAAATTCCCAAACACATCTAATAATCAAGGAGTTCTGTGGCACCATTAAAGACTAAGAAATAACTTTATTTAGTGTTTAAAAGTGCCACAGAACTCCTTATATGTTTTGCTGATATAGACTAACACAACTACCACTCTGAAAATCAAAGAATGGTTTTTAGCTATAGCCCTGCACTGGGAGCAGTAAGAAACATCATCACCCCAGGGAGACATTATGGAGTAAGAAGGCTAAGAACTCCTAGGGCGGTTAGTCACGGACAGCAAGAAACTCATTGCTGTCAGTTTGAAACTCCTGATTGACTGCCAAGCCATGCAGAACTACTCAGCTGGTCAGGAATCGGGTAGGCCCCCTTTCTTCGTACCAGCACACTGTGTGGTCTAGGGGGTAGAGAAGCCGAATGTAGACATGCAAGTTACTTTAGTTAACTTTCATATCTACCTATAACTGCTCCCAGAAAGGGCGGGAAGTGTAGACCTTCCCCTAGTTGTCTACATGGAGCTGATCAGCCGCTACTCTCCTGTCAAGGATCCGGTGTAGGTTTAAGTACATGGAGAGACTGGAATCATTACAGATTTTTGTAGAAGATCACAAAATGTGAAAGGTTCCTTTGTCCTCCCAGTTCAGCTACTTCAGAAACACAGTTTGGCATTTTATTACAGTACCTAATGTATCTAATATTTGAAGTAAAGGTAATGATTACTTCATTAATACAAAACAAAACAATCAAGCCAGCAAACTTCCAGTCAATATCTAAATATAAAATGGCAAATCTAGCCACACAGTCAGATTACTGGCTATCATAAACATGTTTTTTTGTTGTTGTTGTTGTTGTTGTTTTTTTAAAGAAGGGGGCTAACTCATTGCTTAATGCTACATGTAGTATTTGTTTTCTGTAATGTCAACAGCAACTTTTCATGTGCCAAAGCTCCCTAACTTCAGTAGTGCCAAGCCTGAAATATTGAGAGACATTGTGCAGACAGCAAGAATAACAGAAATGAGAAGGGTTGTATTTGTGTCAAGAGCAAAGTGGGTTTTGGGTTTTTTTTTTCTTTTAAGTATATAGGTTACCCCAAATGGACTGCTGCATGTTGCCAAGGCAGGTGTGTTGGCATTTCATGGCAGTTGGAGCATTTCCAGCTCTGGCGATGCACCCTATGAAGATGTGATTAGGCCTTAGTACATAACATGGATTGAATTGAAATGAGTGACTGTGAAGCTTTACTAATCCACTATGAATGTTTGCTGGATAGCATTAAAGGAGAAGGTGGCTTTTAAAAACACTCCCCACTGAAAATATTAAAAATTTCCATTTTGCAGTGTTGAAAATTAATTATAGATGGGCAAACTCACCTTCCATATATGCTGGGAACTCATCCCTAGAAGCACAGGACTTCCTAGACAGTACAATTTATGATAAAATAAAATATGATAGACAAAACCCTGGCTGAGATAATTTAGTGAGAGTGGTCCTGCTTTTTTGGTAGGGGGTTGGACTAGATGAGCTCATGACGTCCCTTCTGATTCTATGATTATATAAATAGATAAGACAGAGTGTGAGTGAGGAAATCAACATTTTTTCTCTTAAAGTCAATTATTACTTTGCCTAAAAGAAACATCTAAAAGTAGAAAAGAGACACTTAAGAACGGTAACCCTAATTATACTACAGCTATTTCTTGACAGAACAAATTCATGAAACTGCCAAGAAAGGAAAGCTTTAATGTTGTTTTTGCTTCTTGCTTTTTATTTATTTATTTATTCATTCATTTATTTATCGGTGAATCTACCTGTTGAAGAATATCATGGTTTTTACCATCCCTGAATAAAAATTTTCTTCACACCATCAAGGAGAAAGCATATATTCACTCCTCTCTAATGATGTAAAACAGAGTTTCCCTTGTATGGGTGTGTTTTGCATACATAAATATACTGCATCTTAGCTTCTATAGAAATTGGCAGTGAAATTTGCCAGGCTTTCTTTCCTTGAACCATAAAATTAGGCATTTTCCACTTCCTGTCTTCTGATTTTAGGCAAATGGAGCCCCCAAAAGATAAGTTCCTGAACAGCTTATTGGAATAATTGAAAAGAGTAAAATATAAATCCATCTAGACCCTACATAAATGTATTGTTTAATGCCCATGTATTTAAACTGTGTTTGACACACTGTAGTATTTATTTGTGCCTTTAGCTGAAGATCATTTATTCCAATTCCACATCTGCACGTTAATAAAAGGAGCTAGTGTAAGTGTAGGATGCCTCTCAAACAGACAGTCCTGCCACTTGCTGCATTTGTTTGTGTTTATGTAAGCAAAAAACAGCACACATTATATTTTTATGAGCCTTGCAATTTATTCTGTTTTGTTGTCAGACCTTTGGGAATGCATTCTATAAACTTTATTGAGACAAGATATCTAGAGGTGTTTGCATACTTGTGAACTCAGCACAATATTACTTTTTAATGCACTTTTGACTTTGCAGGAGAAAACAGAGTAAAAAAATGTAAAACAGCAATATTTGAGGGTGTTTCATTTTATTGACCTGTCTCTATCTTTCCTAGATTAGAGCGAGATACCAAAGAGATCATTTCAATGTAAGAAACTAATGAACACTGAGATACAGCAGTATAGGTTCTGATTAGTTCTGTGGTTTGAAAATTTGATTTATAAACTGAGACACTACCACTTTTGTCATATAATTGGTGCCACTCAGGGGTATGAAACTGCCACCCCACCTGAGTGGCATAAGTTACACCAACAGAAATGCTGGTGTGGATAGCACTATGACAGTGAGTGTCTCCTGCTAACATACAGTAGCTGCTCCCACTCTTGGAGGTGGTTTTATTGTGCTAATGAAAGAACTCCCTCCTGTTGATATAGAGCAGTTACGTGCATGATTTTATGGGGACAGAGGCATAGGTAGCATGCATCTGTGTGTTGTAAGCGCTTTAGTGTAGACACAGCCTTCCACTAAGGATAAGGTTAAATGTTAAACAAAAGCACACAAATAAAATCCCACCCAAATACCCACCCATTCTGAGGCTGTTTGGGTCTGCACTCCAGCTTCACAGCTGACCCCCATCTCAATAGGGAGCCAGTCCTAAACCAAGGATATAAGCATCTCCAAACTTGGAAGCATTGTAAATACAGATTTATTGTTGGGCACTGAGGCCCATCTCTATCATGTTTAGGTTAACCAGTGTTGGATGTAGAGGAGCTGTTTTTGCATTTGCACGCAACACTTATCTCTCAGAACAATCCCATTGACTTCATTGGCCATATACCAGTGTGAGAGATGAGAGAGGCTCAGAAACGTTAAATATTCCTCCCCATACAGAAATGGTTCTTTGTCATTCAGCCTTCACCCACAGTGATCTAAGAAATAAACAGGGAAGTGAAATATGAAAAGACTCTAGCTCCCTCTATGCTCCCCCTCTCCCTCTCCAACAGATGAGAACTGACCAGGTGTGAAATATATCTAATGAATCCTAACAAATTATTCTGCTCAGAGCTCCTTAGGAGAGCAAACCCACTCCCCAAAAGCATACAAAGGAAGATGAAACGATTCTATCTGCTTTGAGCAAAGTTTTTGCCTAGGTCTAACAATGGCTTTCAAGAATAGGAACCATGCTATCACAGGACGGTCACTCACTTGTAGCTTGCTCCCCACCAACACATAGATATTATTCTTCATAGAAAACAGCCCAGTGGTGGCAAGATGATAGACTTGTGCCCAAAGCATGAGTAAAGGAGCTTTGCTGATGAAGTAATGACAGACAAACCCCACAGTACAGAAAACTGGCACAGACATCACTGCAGCCCACAGGGTGCAGTAATTTCTCTGTCTGTTGTGCCCTCCTTCCCTCAGGAGAAGATTTAGGCCAATGGCTTTGTATTTTAATAGATCTAGCAGCCTTGACTCTCCCATCTTCCACCTCACCTCATTGCTCAGGCCACACTGCCATGGAGATCACTGCACCTAGGCTACGGTCTATCCCACATAAGGGACAGTCACTCTTTTCAAGCTCTCCATTGCCTACTTAACTTTATTCTGATACTAATGAGGGCCTTCCACTCCTACGCTAGAGATAATGGCAAGCAACACTGGGCTCCAAGAGAATGCCGTGGCAAATACAGGATAAACATCTAACATGCTCACTAGTATCAGTTGATACCTTTCCCCTCCACACCTTCATCTGAACAGAATCTTAACACACACGATGAACTCCCCCTTTATCAAAGTTTGACAATTAATATAAGATGGAGGAACCAGAGTAGAATGCAACACAATTATTATTTGCTATGTAAATGGCAGGGTAGTCAGGGTGTCATGCTCCCCAGAATCTGGAATTTCCTTCCGTCTTAAACAGACGAGTCCAGAGTCCCTTTCTTTCTTAATCACCCATTCTACTTCATTTACAGTGCTTCACGTAGACCCTTCTTCCCAGCCATCCTTGGCTTACCCAAGTTCCAGCCCACAGTTCCCCTGGGTTTGCCTGGAGGCTCAGAGTAGTTCCCCTTCTTCTGACTACAGCGGACAGACTGACCATTCATGCTATCTGCCTAAGCTACACCGCACCCATCTAAAGACCCTGGAGCTGGCTTTATCCCTCACGGTGCAGCCAGGCAGGTGTTCCCCTTCCCTTCATGAATTCACAGCTTCTACTCAGACTTCTCTGTGAAGCCACCAGCCCCGCGTTAACCCTTCACTCTTGGTGCCTTGCAGCTGCCTCACTGCAGCTTAACCCCTTGGGTGAGGGGTAGTCACAGCAATGGAGGATGTCACATGCAGGTAATGGTTCATTCCACAAGAAAATTATTGTTTCAATGGAAGTTCAATACTCTTATCAGGAAAAGCTAACCCAGTGCTGACAGTGCACAGGTGTAATGCTATCAGCCTGACTGCCTAGGGAGTATAAATGCATTAACAACTAATAGGATTATTGACCTTAGGCCACAGAAAGGAAATAATTTCAGGTTTTTAATTCTGCTCTAATTGTCATAATTAAGGACTCCTTCCCTTCTTCCTTGACTTTCACAGGAAGTGAAAGTATATTCATAAAAGAAGGAAATGTACATTATCCCAAGCTGTATGGACATCAGGTGGCCAACAGCACACAAGTAGTTAATACAGAATTTTTCTCTTTTAAAATAGTTCCTGAGCATGCATTTAACTCAGATGCCACAACGGCTTTGAAAAAATCAGAAATCCTAGTTATGAGACCCGGATTCTATTCTGACCCCTGCTGTTAAAGTGCTGAGTCCACTTACCCAAGTTTCACTTTCCTATGTCCCACTACTAGTTAGTTACTTTTACTTTACAAAGTAAAGTGCTTTTCAATCCATCAGTAAAAAGACACTATGTAAGCACTGAGTATTTAGACTCCTTTAGTTTCATGGATTAGTGGGTTTTTACCTGGGAAAAGTAAGGAATTTTCCGAACATGTTTAAATAATGTCAGCGTTTTCACAAGACAGCTCCAAAACCTGGAAACGTCCTCTGGTATGTGTCCCCCTGGCTTAAACCAGAATGTACAGTTTCTGTGATATCCAGTAATAGCCAGTCAAATTTGCTGTTAACTATGTGCATAGTCATATAAAAAACTAAAAGCACCCATGCGAACAGGGGACTGTGAACAGGGGAGTTTGCGAGGGAAGGAGTTGGTGCCAAGTGCGTCCAAGATAAGTGATTGCTTGTGTCTTTTTCCCTACAGGTAATTTCCTTGTGTCCTTTTCCCTACAGGTGATTGCTGTTAGTTGTGGGACTGTGCTTGTGTGATTGGGTGGGGGCTGTTTGCACCATTGTTCCCTGATCACCTTTAATCACCAGCTTCTAGCAGCTTCCAGCAGCCTTGTGATTGGCCTGCCCCTGTGTGACTAACAAGGGGCAAGGGCTGACCTAGGCAGAGAAGGCCTTTAAAAGCCACTGCTTGAGCGACCAGAGGGAGCTGGCGAACAGGGGGAATTTGTGAGGGAGGTTGGGGATGAGTTTGGTGAGGCCAAGATGGTGAAGAGGAGCCGTACTGCTGGTGCCAGCGCTCCTCCTGTTTCCTTTGCCTCTGTTTGTAGCCAGACAGTCTGTCTGTCCATGGATATCTCCACCCAGACACTGGTGTAGAATTACAGGGAGTGTGGCCTTCATTTTCCTGCCACTGACGATCAGGCTAGGGAGACGAGCCTATGTGATAGGTGCCTTCTGGTGGCATCTCTTCGGAAACAGGGAGGAGAGTTACAGCAGGAGGTGTCACGACTCAGGGGTATCTATGCCCTGGAAAAGTTCCTTGACAGTGTCCACGATGAGACCTGCAAGGAGGAGGTCCCTATCCCGGTGCCAAGGGCTACTGCCACAGCTCTGTAAATGGATGGGATGCCTATGGCAGAGGAAGGACACTGGCAGCTGGTCACCTCTGGCAGCAGACAGTGCTCCACGCATGCTCACACCCCACCATCCATTGTGGTGAGGAACCGTTATGCGGTGCTGGACACAATGAAGGAAGTAGAGGAGATGCCATCCACCCCAGAGGCTGGAGAGATCACAGCCACCTCACCTAAGAGGAAACGTAGGGTTGTGGTGATTGGGGACTCACTCCTGAGAGGAACGGAGGCACCCATCTGTCGCCCTGACAAGGCCTCTAGAGAGGTGTGCTGCCTGCCAGGTGCCCGTATCCGAGATGTAACAGAGGGATTGTCTAAAATCATCCGCCCCTCAGACTACTACCCCATGCTTCTTATCCATGTGGGTACCAATGATACTGCGAGAGGTGATCCTCAGCAGATCAAAGGTGACTTCAGGGCTCTGGGAGCGAGGGTGAAGGAGTTTGGAGCACAGGTGGTGTTCTCATCAATCCTTCCAGTCAAGGCTAGAGGCCTGAGGAGAGACAGATGCATCCTAGAGGTGAATGCCTGGCTGTGAAGATGGTGTGGTCACAAGGGATTTGGCTTCCTTGACCATGGAGTCCTGTTTCAGGACAGAGGATTGATAGGCAGAGATGGCCTTCACCTGTCCAGGAAGGGGAAGAGCATATTTGGGCACAGACTGGCTGACCTCGTGAGGAGGGCTTTAAACGAGGTTCAACGGGGGAAGGAAACCAAAGCCCACAAGTAAGTAACAATGTGGGTGATCTGGGGGAAGGGATAGAACTTGGGGGGTGCTGGGACTGTATCAACAGCAATAAAAGAGAAGGTAGTTGGAACATGGGGGGGGGGGAATCAAATAAATATGTCTTAAGTGCTCTACTGAAGCACCAATACGCGAGGAGAGTGGGGGAGGAGAACTCCAAGAAAAAAATGCAAGGAGGTTTATGTAATAGAATTGGAAATCAACGTGACAAAGTAGGGCAATCGGTCAAGTATCTTAGGTGCCTATACACTAATGCAAGGAGCCTGGGAAATAAGCAAGAAGAATTGGTAATACTAGCGCAGACAAGGAACTATGATATTATAGGAATAACAGAGACGTGGTGGGATAGTCTGCACGACTGGAGCTCTGCCACGGATGGGTATAAACTGTTCAGGAAAGACAGGCAGGGAAGAAGAGGGGGAGGAGTAGCACTATATGTAAAAGAGCTCTATGACTGTTCAGAGCTCCATTACGGAAGTGGAAGCGTGCCAGTAGAAAGTCTGTGGGTTACATTGAGAGGGGAAAGCAACAAGGCGTATGTTGTGGTGGGGGTCTGCTATAGACCACCAGACCAGAAGCAGGAGGTGGATGAGGTGTTCTATGGACAACTAGCAGAAGCTTCTAGATCACAGGCCCTGGTGTTGATGGGGGACTTCAATTACCCTGACATCTGCTGGGAGGCCAATACAGCAGTGCATGGGCAATCCAGGAACTTTTTAGAGAGTGTTGGGGACAACTTTCTAGTACAAATGCTGGAGGAACCAACTAGGGACCTTGCACCGCTCGACCTGCTGCTCACAAACAGGGAAGAATTGATCAGGGAGGTAGAGGTAAATAGCAAGCTAGGCAGTAGTGACCATGACATGGTTGAGTTCAGGATCCTGATTAAAGGAAGGAAGGAAGGAAAGAAGCAAAACAAAAACCCTGGACTTCAAAAAAGCAGATTTTGGCTCCCTCAGGGACCTGATGGGCAGGATCCCTTGGGAAGCTAATCTGAAGGGGAAAGGAGTCCAAGAGAGTTGGTTATATTTTAATGAAACCCTGCTAAGGGCACAGGAAGTTGCCATTCCAATTAGGAGAAAGAACAAACATGTGAGGCAGCCAGAATGGCTTAGCAGGGAACTCTGCTCTGAGCTTAAACATAAAAAGGAAGCTTACAGGAAGTGGAAGCTTGGTCAGATGACCAAGGAGGTATATAAAGATATTGCTAGGGACTGCAGGGATAAAATCAGAAAGGCCAAAGGACAAATGGAGTTGCGGCTAGCGAGGGATCTAAAGGATAACAAGAAAGGGTTCTACAAGTATGTTAATAACAATAAGAGGATCAGGGATGGCGTAGGCTCCTTGCTGAATAGGGCAGGCATCCTTGTGACTGAGGATGAGGAAAAAGCTGAAGTGCTCAATGCATTTTTTGCTTCAGTTTTCACAGGCAGGGTCAGCTCCCAGCCCACTACCATGGGTGTGGCAGATGGGAGAGAAGAAGAGAGGCCCTTGGTGACAGAAGGTCAGGTTAGGGACTGCTTAAAGAAGCTGGATGTGCACAAGTCCATGGGGCTGGATGAACTGCATCCAAGTGTGCTAAGGGAATTGGCCGATGAGATAGCAGCACCACTGGCCATTATCTTTCAAAACTCATGGAGAACGGGGGATGTGCCAGAGGATTGGAAAAAAGCAAATGTAGTGCCTATTTTCAAGAAAGGGAAAAAGGAGGATCCGGGGAATTACAGACCAGTCAGCCTCACCTCAATCCCTGGAAAAATTATGGAGCAGGTGTCAAGGCTTTTTCCCCACTCTTGCACTCTGAGTGCAGAAGGTGGGGGCCTGCAACAGGCCAGAAAAGCCACTGGCCTTAAAGCCTGCTCTTAGAAATCTCCAAGGCCTCCAATTCCTGGCCTTGGAGTGGTATCGCTGCCACCACCCAAATGCAAAAAAAACCTCTTGAGACCCAGGGAGGCGCACTTGGGAATTCCTCCCTGTGAGGTACTTGCAATCCTCCTTATTCCTCTCTCAGGAAAGTGACTGGACTCCAGCTGCAATATGAGCTGGAACTGGAACAGGGTTCCCTCTAATAGCTGCCTGTGCAGTCTAAGGCACATGCACACAAACCTCTTGTCTTTCCAGGAACAGAACTAGAACTTACTTCAAAAGTAAAATCTTTAATCAAAAAGAACAGATAATAAACACAGAGAGTTGCTTCTCTGGGAACTAACTTGGGTAGTTATAGGGTAGTGGGAGGGGGTACATGTGATCAGCACAGAGAAAACCAAAAAACAAGCCAAAAACAAAGAAAATACCCTGACTACGTCTAAATAAACATTCCCTGTTCTACTCACACCTGGTCAGTACCAAACTTAACTTATCTCTGGTAAGGATGTTGCTGGATTCTTCCTCAGGCCCTTCTGGCCTCCTCCTGATCCTTCCAGGAGCTCTGCTGCATCCAAACAGGCCCAAGCCAGGCTGCTGTTACAATTCAAAAACCTGTGCTTCATTCCTATTGGCTGTCCTGGGACTCACTGACCAGAGTGTTAACCCCTTCCTCCCCAAGGGTTATTACAGCAGGTTCTCAAAGAATCCATCCTAAAACGCTTAGAGGAATATAAAGTGATCAGGAACAGTCAGCATGGATTTACCAAGGGTACATCATGCCTGACCAATCTCATCTCCTTCTATGATCAGATGACTGGTTTTCTGGATGCAGGAAGAACCATTGATGTGATATACCTTGATTTTAGCAAGGCTTTTGATACAGTTTCCCACAACATTCTCATTGGCAAATTAAGGAAGTATGGGTTGGATAGGTGGACTGTAAAGTGGATAGAAAACTGGCTAGATCAATGGTTTCAATGTGTAGGAATCAATGGATCCATGTCTAGCTGGCAACCAGTCACGAGTGGTGTGCCCCAGGGGTTGGTCCTGGGGCCGGTTCTGTTCAACATTTTCATCAATGATCTGGATGATGGAATAGACTGCATACTCAGTAAGTTTGTGGATGACACCAAGCTGGGGAGACAAGTAGACACGTTGGAGGGCAAGGACAAGATTCAGGGAGACCTAGATAAATTGGAACAGTGGGCCAATAGAAATCTGATGAGCTTCAATAAGGACAACTGCAGAATCCTGCATGTGGGATGGAAAAACCCCATGCACTGCTACAGGCTGGGAAACATTCAGTTAAGTAGCAGCAGTGTAGAAAAGGACCTGGGGGTCATGGTGGATGGGAAGCTAGATATGAGTCAGCAGTGTGCTCTTGCTGCCAAAAAGGCCAATGGCATACTGGGCTGCATCAAAAGAAGTATTACCAGCAGATCGAGGGATGTGATCATTCCCCTCTATTCTGCACTGGTGAGGCCACATCTAGAATACTGTGTTCAGTTTTGGGCTCCCCACTACAAAAAGGACAGGGACGCGCTAGAGAGAGTTCAGAGGAGGGCAACCAAAATGATTAAAGGGCTGGAGCACAAGCCCTATGAGGAAAGACTGAAAGCATTAGGCTTATTTAGTCTGCAGAAGAGAAGATTGAGGGGGGATTTGATAGCAACCTTCAACTACTTGAAGTGATGCTCCAGGGAAGATGGAGCTCGACTGTTCTCAGTAATAACAGAGGACAGAACAAGGAGCAATGGTCTCAAGTTGCAGTTAGGGAGGTCGAGGCTGGATATTAGAAAAAACTTTTTTAATAGGAGAGTGGTGAAGCCTTGGAATGAGCTGCTGAGGGAGGTGGTGAAATCTCCATCTTTGGAGGTGTTTAAGGCCTGGCTGGACAAAACCATGACTGGGATGGTTTAGTGGGAGTGGTCCTGCCTCTGACAGGGGGTTGGACTAGATGACCTATGAGGTCCCTTCCAACCCTAGGATTCTATGATTTGCTCTTTTCTCTGCCTCTTGATTGCATTTTATTGGATCTCAGCAGTAATAAGGACAGGAATTTGATTAGATTATTCCTTCCACTGTGATTATGGCTTTTTCTAGTCGGATGGGGCCCTTGTACACAGAGTGAGCCAAAATCAGAATTCTTACGAAAGGTTTACCACACTCTTTAGACAAACTCCTGTCAACTTTAATAGGAAGGGGGACAAACACATCGGCACTTGTTCCCTTTTTATCCACCAAACTGACTTTGACTCTTGAGCCACCTAGAAGTGTCAGTAAATATGTCTCTTTTATGGGAATCCTCATCACATTCAGTGTTACTGTTTGATACTCTGCACCAGAGATGTAGCCAGCCCCCATTTTCTGGCCAGGTCCCTGACTCTCCAGGATGGGTCTGGGCGGTTCTGCTTCTACTTATGTGACCGGAAGCTTCCTGTGATGCTAGACAACTGGGGCATTGTGAGAAGGATGGAGGAGGAGAGGCAGCCCAGCCCCTTCTGCACAAAAACTGCAGCAAGCCAGCACTAGCAAGCAGTTCACTCCTACCTGTCTGCCCGCCACAGAGCAGCTGGTCTGCAGCTGCATCGGTCAAGCTCGCACAGCTGCCAGATGCTGTGGCAGGTGTGGGTGGATGGGTCTGCTGGACAACTGGGTGGGCATGTGCCCACCCAGGCTTACCTGTAGCTATGCCACTGCTCTACACCAAGAGCAGCTGCGACAGTAACATTTCATTCTTCCAAAGAAGTAAGAATTTCAAATATCATCTTCAGATTTATAAGCTTCAACATGGCAAGAAAGACAGTTCCTCTTCCAAATATATCATACGGGAGGTTGACTGACAGCTCATTTGAGCTGTTCTGTGTAATAGCCGCCCTTCAGTCAAGATACATTTAAGAAGCAGCTTAGCCCCTTTTTGAAGTAAGATAGCTGAAATTATAAGTAGCCACCACCCAAAATGCATGTCACGTGGAAGGCTGTGTTATGGGAAACAAGATTTCATGTATATTCTTTGAAAATAAGCTGGGCTAACTCAATGAAATCTCTGTCTCCACCATCAATTTCTCTCCTGCTAATGGAAATAATCAAGTTCCCAAATAATGGCTAACTGCACAGACAGAAGACACAACAGTATTCCCCCCCAAAACTTTTGAAAAAGCCATATATTTTGCATTCTGGAGTACAGCACAGCTAGTCTCTATTCTTACAACTTGAGCACAGTTCAGTGTCTAATAAAACTCTGTCATATAATTGAATCGACCCTGCAGACCTTAGGGTCCTGGGAATCTTGGAAGCCAAAAGGGATTTGTACAGACATAGAGAACACCTGTGAAAAAATCCATTGACTTCATCAAGGCTCCACATGGACTTGGAGGACTGCCCTTGGGGATCTATTAATAGGATCAGGACTTAGGCTTCTTGTATGTTCTGAGAATGTTGCATTTAATCATGGAAGCACAGAAATTAGCTATGATTTATGAGGTCACCAAGTCCACCCCTTGCCAGTACAGAACTGTCCCTCCAATACATTTTCCAGTGCCTTGTGGATTACTGAAGTTTATTGAAATGTGTAAGACAGAAATTGTGCTCAGCATTTTCTTCCAGTAAAGTGTGCAAAAGAAAAAAGAAAAGTAGCATAAGAGGTCTCAGATTTTATTTGCCAAGAACTGGGCCCAAGAGAGCCAATTCACTAACCTTTACTGCATACATTTCCTTTAACACAAGAGACAGAAATGAGATACTTAATGCAACTCTTGCTTTATTTTATAAAATTGCAATTTCTTTAACAATGTGAAAAGGGCCCATTTTGATCATATCTACATGCTCCAGGTCAGTGTACATTATACATAAATATTCATTAAAAGGTTTTGGAAATTGACAGTTAATTTTCAAGTGGCAGAAGAGAAAAACAAAAATAAAATGTATTTTGCCCAGCTAATGTTAACATTACACAGCACTGTCATTAAAGGCTAAAGGAAAGGCTTTTACTCACTCCACTGTATTAGCTATCAACATGAAAGGCAGAAACTCTGAGCTCATTCTCAAAATAAAAGGTTTCTGTCTAAGTCTTAATGGAATGCAGAAGATAATGGGAAGGACATTTAGAATGTTTGGGCATAAAACAGTTTTCTAAGAAGGCAGAAACGGGAAGCTAAAGATGAAATTAAAATCAAACCAGGCTTGTAGGATCAGGTTGAGGTATCTGCATATTTTTAGGAGCTGCGAACATTAAAATAAGACTATGTTGTAAATATAAGGCAAACATTAGGTGTGTCAGATATGGCATTGACAGGAGTTTTGATAAAGAAAGATTTGGTTCATATTTTAATGACGATTATCAAAAGGTGTGGATTAAGCAGCCCTGGGCCCAGGCTGCCCACTATGGTGGCCTGTCACTGGGGAGGCACCTGGGGCCAGAGGGTGCTCCTGCCCAAGCCCTGATCTGGCCAGTATGCCCCTGGGGGCAGGGCTGGCTGGCATGCATTGCAGCCCCTCAGTGCCACAGGCCCTGGACAGTCGCCTGAATGTTAGCCAACCACGCACAAGCTGGCCCTGTCGTCAGAGCACAGTGAACAGACACTGGTCTGCCACACCTCTGGGGGCAGACCAGCTGACTAGGGGCCCTTCCAGTGCTACCTCAAGCCCTACCGATGCTGAGTGGGGTGGGGTTTAGGCTGGGGCCTGGGGCTTCAGCCCCACATAGCCCCTGCATTAATCCATCCCTGACTAGCAGCTGGTAGCCAGACACCACCACAAGACAGAGAGAAAAACTCTTAGTATTATCAGAAATCTTTCTCATGACTGTTCCAGCCAAATTTGCAAACCAAAGATATTTTGATAAAAGACTGGATGAAGATTCTTTAATGTGCACAAACCAAAATGTCTACAACCCTGAAGTCTGGATCAGAATATCTGTGAGACCAGAGTCATAATTCTGGTTCTGACACTGATTTGACCTGTAACCTGAGACAAATCAAAGTAATGATAATAGCTTATTCCACATCTAATTAATATTTCTAAAATGCAGTCTTATTAAGGTTATCAAGTGACAGAGGAGGGAACGGAGCCTGGAACCTCCTCCCTTCCAGTCCTGCATTGGAAACCAAGTGACTTTAGGAGAAATCCCATGTCTGACAACCCGTATTCCTCTTCTACCACGAGAGCTAAATGTTTCCTTGTTTCTCACCTTTTCCAACATGCCCTCACACAAACTGAAAGGATAATAAATGTTCAATACCAAGTAACACATTAGGCACTTTATTCAATGAAACCAGATTGTAAACATGGGCACAAAGTTTATAGAACAACTCTAAATCACAATCTGTAGCATGCTTTTGCCCTATCGCACAGGTCCTTAAAAATATGATCCTGTACAGGTACTTCACACGGGACTCAGACAGATGACTGAAAAACAACACAACAAATGATCCCATATACGCACATCTTGCTCATTTCAAATAAAATGTTGTTTTTATCATCATCATTGCTTAACACTGATCATGTGCTCCATGCTGCACAATACAAGTGACAACACCAACAGTTCTTGACTGGCCAAACAGAAAGTCCAAATGAGACAGCCTGTTGAGTCTTGCCTACTTTGTGTCTATGTCTGCATCTGCCCAAATTAGTTCAGACTTTTTAGTCTGAACTCATTGTATGAGGTTAGTTTGAACTAATCTCATACTTCTAAGTTTGAACTAATGACATGTTCTTGTTCAAACTAACGCTTAGTTCGAACTAGAACACGTGGCTAGTTCAAACTAACTGGTTAGTTCAGACTTCCTAAATCTGAACTACACCTTAGTCCTGATCTTGGCTGAACTAAAGTGCAAACTAAGGCTGTTAGTCCAGACTAAATGCCAATACTAACTAGTTTGAGCTAAGCTTTCCCTAGTTTGAACTAAGAAATTTCTTAGTTCAAACTAGGGAAAGCCTAGCGTGGCCACAGGCTAAATTAGTCTGGACTAAGCCTCCTTAGGGTAGCCACAGTTGCAAACCCTAACAAGGAACCATTTACCATTATTCTTACCTGCCGAGTTTTGCCCTGCTCTGCTTAGTTCTCATCTGTGAGAAAGTCACTGAAGATACAACAAGTGTGCAATGAGGCAAAGACCTATATCTTCCATCCTCCAAAATCAGGAAAGAGTGGGCCTGGACAGTGAGATGTCAGAGGGGGATCAGGAGTGGCTGGGAAATCAGCAGGAGGTGGCCTAGGTCACCAGCACTGGGAAAGAGCAAGTTGCTGAGTGAGGAGGAAGCCGAGGAGGGCCAAGTTGGGGTGTGGCAAAGCTTTCCAGGTCCTCATCCCTGTTTCGTCCCTGCTTCTCATTATCTTTTCTCAGCTGCCATCTCTGTTCTGCGCAGTCCCCCTTTCAGCCTCTTCTTCCTCATTCTGTCCCTCAGGTCTCTTCTCCTCCTTGGCTGGGCACATTAGCAATAGCTGATACCTCCTGTGATAATTCTTCCACACTGACAACAGGTCAATGGGAGCAGAGAAAGTGAGACCTATTGGTTTTCAGGGGATCTAGTGCTGCTGTGGCACCTAGTGACCAGGAGACTAAGCTCTAGAGGAATCCTACAACTACCTTCCAAACCTGTAGGATGCATGAAATTTCCAGTTTGACTGCCATTTTTTGCAGTGGCAGTCCCTGGTGTTCCTGTTTTTACTTTGGTTCAACATATTGTAATGATTATTGACTCATTTGTCGGGGGACCCAAAGAAACATGAGTCATTAAGAGGGACCTGAATGAAGAAATGGGTAATGGCTCATCAGATGGGAATTCCATGCAGAGGTGGCAGTGGTGGTGGAATGCTCTGTTGGGGAAAAGGCATTCATAAAAACTTTAGGGTTTCTTTTGTTTTTGAAGCACCATGCTGCTTAGAGCAGTGGTTTTCTAACTTTTTTTATACCAGGCTTGCTTACTGCCTTCCTAAACTGTGTCAGAGAGATCTTAGGGACCAGCATAGCCCATAGACCAGTCATTGAGAAACACTGACCCAGAACATCCCATCTAAATTGGCTTCAATTCTGGAGTTCTGAATAAAAAGCAAATTAAAGACGACTGAAGTGCGTACATCCATTTTTTATTGTGGTATGGAACAGCATTTTTGCTCTGTGCACTAGCATCTATTTGACATATGGAGATTTGATATGTATATATATTTGTTATTTATCACTGCAAAGTCAAATGTATACATATGAATGAAAGAAATGTACAAGCCCATTTCCACTTGTACAACAACCCTGTCCAGATGAGATTTTGCATCTTTGATGTCTCTCTTTAGTATCTTTTGGATGATTAACTCTACTGTAGGACTAGTAAATTTTCAGTTTTAAGCAATGATTTTCTCCCCCCACAATACGAAAAAAGATACAGGCCACAATATCAAGAATAAATAATTTATGAAATCATTTTATTATGGAACATGGAGTTACACCGGCTCTAAGAAAGTTGGTGATAATGAATCTTAGCACCTCTTTTCTGGATGTTAAACATTCTGACACTGTCAATCCTACAGAAATGAACTTAGAGCAGTTTTATAATTATTGAACATGCCGATCCATCCTGAAAAACTGACTCACTTAAATGGGCTTTGATATTAATCAAACTTTCATACTTGAAAAAGGCTCTAAATTTAATGATCATGGTCTGCTGTTAAAACAAGCCATCATTTAAATTTGCTCTAAAGACAGATGTGTGTCTTTTTACTTTAGGATTAAAAGTTGGAAGAGAAGGAAGTTTCAATGGAAATAAAAAGTAAATCTTTGACATTAAAAACAAAACAAAATTGTTTAAAAGAATAAAATGGCATTACTTAATAGTTTATATGTCCTCTACCAGGGAATTACTGTCTGTTCTTGAAATAAAAATTGTGATTTGTTAGGTTTCATGTTCTTCATTCATAAAATGCTAGCTTCAGTTGGAATTTCATTATTTCAGATTGAGAGAGAAGAACAAAACAAGAAAGAACAAAAGTGGAGTCTCAGTGGAAAAGCCCCTTCTATATCTCCTTTGTAACATGCTGCATAGAACACTACCTTACTAAATGGCAGCTTCCTTCACACTTAGCAGACTTCTGAAAGTGTAAAGTTAAGAGTACCCAATAGTTAACTTGTGGTATAATTGAGCATTGGTTCACTGAAGTAAAGTTTAAATGGGGGGTGGGGGGGGAGGAGGAGTAATTTTAGTCAATAGAGCTATGCCGATTTCTATCAACTGGGCATCACAGAAAAAAGAAATAAGTTAAATAGCTACATGCAACACAGTCAAGTCTGGTCTATACTGCTGCCAGTGTTGAATGGGAGATTCACAAGCTACGTAGCTTGTGCATCATCCATTAACGTACTTACATGGATGTATTGCAGCATCTATACAGCACTGCATTGATGGGAGATGGCCCCACATCAGTGCAGCCTTACTTCTTTTAGGGAGATGGACTAATGGCATCAACAAGAGACCCCATCTCCACTGACTGAGCACATGATGTAAACATGCCACATGCTAAGGACATGCCGGTACATGCTAAAGACAACATGTCTTGTGTACAGTAGACACACACAAGATGGTTGAGGTAATACCTTTTATTTGACTAACTTCTTCTGGTGAGAGAGACAAGCTTTCAAAAGACAAAGCTCTTCTTTAGGTCTGGGAAAGGTCACAGAGTACATTTACAAAGCAATCAGACATCCATGGTTGACCTATTCCAGCTGACCCAGACTCAGGTTCACGGAGCTGTTTAATTGTCGTACAAACATCAAGGCTCAAGCTACAGCCTGAGCTCTCAAACACCACTCCGTTCCCTCGCAAGTTCCTAGAGCCTGGTGATGCATCCCATGTCCAAACAACCACATCGCAGTCAAACAGCTCCCTAGGCTGAACCCTGTAAGCGCAGGTCTGCTGGCATGGGACAGTTGTGACTGTCTTATCTCGGTGTAGACATACCCACAGTATCTAACATTCTGGGAACTACATAACTAGAACAACACTGCACACACCACCACTTGCCTACACCAGACTTTCCAAACGTTAGACTTCTCTCCTGCTAATGGGCTACTTACTCCATCCTCTCCTGCTCATTACCACAGTCTCTTCACTTCAGCCTCTGTCTGCTCCGCTCCCCTATTTCTTCCCCTCTGTCCTGTCCACCTCTACTACTTCTGTTAATTCTCCCATCTCCTTCATCTTTCCATTTAGTTAAGCCCTCATCCCAAATAAACTTCATATAACTCAATCACTGTTGAACTAATATGATGTTTACAATCATCGCTCTACTCATATGTTGCATACCTTTTCCCCTACCAATACTCTGTCTTGTCTACTCATATTGTAAACTGTTAGGAGCAGGGACAAATAATGCCTAGCATAACGAGGGCTCTTTCTTGGTTGGCTGAGAAGCATTACCATAATAATAATACTGAGTAACAATGTTCTCACACCTTTTATTCTAATCTAGACAAGGCCCATTAGTGGTCATTTTGCAAAGGTGTTTAAATACACATGAAAAGCAACACAGAAGTCATATATATTTTCCTTATAATGTGAATAATCTGTCGCCCAATTATTTTATTAAAATAATAATAAAATACACCAAAAGAAAAAGAGAATTCAGTATTTTGGGAAAGGAACTACTTAGGAGAAAAATATGAAGCAGCAGCACGACTGCATACACACAAAAAGCTTCAATTTTCATGAGTGTATTTTCTTTGTTAAATTTATTGGTTGGAACCTTTCCACAGATTTTTCTACCCAACCGTTCTGCCAAATTAAGCATGTAAGGCACAGTGCATCACAAAGAGCAACACATATGGAATATCTCAAGAAATTCATAGTGCTAATCGGATTTAGAACCTTTCACCTTCATGTCCCTAGTTCAAATTCAGCCAAGAGCAACAGTGGCAGAAAGGTTTAACCTGCAGTAGCTGTTTTTTGACCTATGTGAAATGACTTGGTGGTATCAGAAGTTTTTTTATGGGTCAGATGGTCACATAATAACCAAGTCACTATTACTGCCAATCTCAGAAGGAGGCAAAGGTCTGAGCAGACTGGCACGTAGCATGAATTACCCATTCACTTGTACAAGTGAACACTCCAGATGAGACTGATGTATAAGAGATATTATATAGAGAAACATGCATCGTGTCCGCCCATATTTTAACTGTTTTATTGATAAACAAGGAGTCCGGTGGCACTTAAAACTACCAAATACATTTGTAAGGCAGGCTTAGAAGCTGTACCTAACAGCATGGCAATTAATCTGCACAGGTTTAGTATTTGCATGAGCACAAATAATAGATTAGCATAATCAAACTACTAGTGCAGGGCAATATGGGTAATGGTATTTGGGGTTAATCTGATCACAAATCTGTCAATATCTGTAAATCTACTGAAGGGAAATATGAAATACTGTCTTTTGTGATATGCTGTTCTCTGATTGTTCCAAATCTGTTTGGGTTAGTTAAAGGGTAAAAGCTACCCTTAGCTAAAAAGAGAGACTTGTGAGAGAGGCCACTGCCTATTTCAGCCTGGAAAAAAGAGAAGACAGGGGTGGGGTTTGCATAGCTCTTTCTGGAGCAATGCTTGAGACATTTTTGCCTAACCCATGGCCCCACTGTCATATGATAGATTTTGCTGCGCTACTTTGAAGCCTGTTTTTATTATTCTAATGGAAGTAGCTGTTTGCAGCTACTTGAAGTTTAAGAGCTGAAATCACTGAGAGAGGCAAACTCTTTCTGAGCTGAAATTGCTAGAGAGAGGAAACCCCCTTCTCTGAGCCAAAATCACTGATGAGGTGCTGCAGAAGGAGTGACCAGCGGGTGGAGCCAGGGGATGGTGACAGCAGCCAGTGGCGAGCTGGGTGGTGCAAATGACTGGTGGGCAGAGCCAGTGGATGGCAAGAGCGGCCAGCTGCGAGCTGGGCGACATAAGTGACTGGTGTGTGGAGCCAGCGGATAGCGGGTGGAGCCAAGGGAGAGTGCTAGTGCATGGAGTGAGTGACAAGTGGTTGGTGCCGGCGGACCGGTGGTGTGAAAGACACTCCCTACGTACCCTAGGGTTTGTTGGGTGCCTGTTTAGCATTGATTCTCCAGATCAGTGCTAGTTTTGCTATTGAGTTCACAGGTGCAGTTATGCTGTGTGGGATCATCTTCGAAACCTGTATTGCACTGATCCTCCAGATCAGTGCTGGTTTTTGTTATTGGGCCTTTTACATTCTGTTTTTATTGCTATTAAAAGTTCTGTATACTACACTCAGATTCATGCTTGTGAGCAAGCCTTACCCTTTTGGGGTGCCCAAGGAATAATGCATGATCTCCCAGGAGACTGGGTGGGGGCTCAAGCTGGTTGGTGCTGTAACATTATTTGGAAGCCCCCCTTGTTCTGCCAACTCGCCCCAGCAGAAGGGTTACATATTTATTGCATGTGGTTTCCAGGGAGAAAATCCCACTTCACGTAATGCTTTGAAGATGGAGTTCCTCCATCTTCTTTGTTTGTTTTACTGAACTAGGCTAACACGACTGCCCCTTTGGATATTGACAGACAGAGGAACTTGGCATTCAGTGTTACAAATCTGGCAACTTAAATATTTTAGAAAGTTAATGAATCAGAAGACAGAAAGGAAGAAGTTTAGATGCAGAAAAGCAAACAGATTTTCTTCATCATATATAGACATATTTTTAAAGAGATCCCTTTGTAGCTTATTTTAAATAATGCATTTGTTGTACATTCAAGTTAGAAACAGCTTGCAGATGAAAATTTCAGTCATAGATCAAAATTTCTCAAGTTCCAGAGTGCCTCATCTGAGATTTTGGGTGGCATGTTTTGTCCTCTTGCTACCTTTTTTTTCCCCTTTATTGTGGTGATAAGCCTGCATAATGGTGCCTTTCAAAAGCTTCCATGCAGCTTGAAGGCATTGCACTCCTGGGACTCTATCTTATTTCTTTCCAACTAGCTTCCTGATTTTTGTGTAGTTCCCTTTTCTTAAACTAAATCCTACAACGGTGGGCTGCTTTGGTATTCTCCCCGCCACAGGGATGTAAAATTTAAATTATAGCATTGTTGTTATTACCAAGTGTTTCAATTATATTCATGTCTTGGACTGCTGGACAAGATGCTGTGCTCAATTTAGGACTGAACCAAGAATTGCCTCTCCTCCTGTGGGTTCCAGGACTAACTGCTTCAAGAAATAATCACTTATGGTATCAAGAAACTTTTTCTTTGCATCCTGTCCTGAGCTGACATGCACCCACTCAATGTGAGATAGCTGAAATCCCCCGCTATTACTAATTTTTTTTATATGTATAGCCTCTCTAATCTCCCTGAGCATTTCACAGGTGCTATCATCATCCTATTCAGATGGTTGGCAGTATAACCCTACTGCAATATTCTTATTATTCAAGCATGGAATTGCTATCCAGAGAGATTCTATGATTTAGTTTGGTTCATTTAAGATTTTTCCTACATTTGACTCTATGCTTTCTTTCACATATAGTGCCACCTCCTCCCAGCACAACTGACATTTTGTCATTTCTATATGTATTGTACACTAGTATTACCATGCCCCATTGAATATCCTCGTTCTACCCATTCCACCCAGTTTCTGTAATACTTATTATATCAATATCATCATTTAATACTAGTCACTCAAGTTCATTCATCTTAGTATTTAGACTTCTAGCATTTGGCTATAAGCTTAGTTAGACTGTAAGGGGGCGGGGAGGGGAGCTTGGGAAAGTTCTGGAACGACTAATCTAAGGGAAGGAGTGGACAGGCCAGACTGCAGCAACTAAGCAGCTGCTAAATAATTTGGAAGCAGAGAATCCATTAGTAATAGGAAGGCAATTGCAGGGCTAGTGCTGATGGGATCAACCTTGGGAGAATAGATCTAATCATCTTTGTTACTTTGTATAAGGGCTTTAAACAAAGACTTAATCTGTCAAGTTTAACTTCTTTATGTGAAATGATGACACAAATTTTGATGAGCTCAGATGCCTTTTAGACTTATTCCACAAGACTGGGACACAGAAGATCAAAATTCTAGTTCTGGCTCTGCCAATAATTTCTTGGGTAACTGTCCCCATCACATATTACTTGTTTGTGTCTCATTCTTCCTATCTGTTGGATGAAAATAATAAATGAAGACAGCAATACTTAATTACTGTCCCTACTTTAGAGGGAGGTTTAGCCCTAGTCTACACTTGGGGCCTTTTAGGTGGCAGTTGACTGCCAGTTATGCAAGGAACATAAAATTCCTTGCCTAACTTGCGGTAACTTTTTAAGCCACTCGTACATATCAGGGGAAAGCCAAGCAGCAATTGCTTGAGTTTGGCTTTCCTCTATGCCCCTTGACCCCCAGGACTTCTGGGGTTAGCTTCTGGGAGAGGCGCGGTGAGTTCATATGTGCTGAGTTCCACTCCTGGAATGGCAAACTGATGGCAGAGAATTTGCTGCCATCAGTATAGACATAGCTTTAGTTTGTTCATAAATTTGCTAGTCTTGAGTAAAAGTGGCACAGGACCCCTTGGCTATGTCTACATTGGCAAATTAGTCCAGACTAAAGAGCCTTATACCAGACTAATTTAGCTTATGATCACACTAGGCTTTCCCCAGTTCGAAATAAGAATTTTCTTAGTTCGGGCTAAGGAAAACTTAGTTCGAGCTAGTTAGTACCAGCACTGGTCTAGACTAACTGCCTTAGTTTGAATGTTAGTTCAAACTAAGTCCAGCCAAGACCCACACTAAAGCTTAGGTTTGAATGTACTAAGTTTGAACTAAGCCGGTTAGTTCAAACTAATCTAGTTTGAACTAAACATTAGTTCGAACTAACCTCAAACTTCTTAATTAAGACTAACAAGTCTGAACTAATTGTGGCAGATACAGACATAGCTCTTGTTTGTTTGTTAGCAATTGTAAAGTGCTTTGGGATTCTTTGATTAAACTTTAACGGCATGGAAGTTTTGAGAGCAAGATTTTCAACAGCAACTAGGGATGTTGAGTCAAGCCTATGAAAATCAGTTCTTTTCTGAGGTGCTTGCACTTAGGTATCTAATATCATTAGTCTGTTGAAAATCTTGCAAAGTTTTATTTCTACTACAGTAGAACTTCAGACTTCTGAACACCAGTGTTATGAACTGACTGCCTTGACCTCACACCGCATTTAGGATTGGAAACAAAGAATCACACAGCAGAGACAAAAAGCAACAAAAAGCCAGAAATATTATACAGCATAGTACAGTGTAAAAATCTAAAATATTAAAAACAAAATTAAGGGAAAGTTTCAAAAAAAATTTGACAAGATAAGAAAACTGTTTCTGTACTTCTTTCATTTAGATTAAGATAGCTAAAATCAGCATTTTCTTCTGCATATTAAAAGCTTCAAAGCAGTATTAAATGAACTTTTGAAAGAACAGTTTTGTTCAGTGTTATGAGGCGTTTGTAACTGTGAGGCTCTACAGTCTAATTTTACAAAAGGAGAGGCTGAAGCAGAGGTGTCACTGGCCCGGGGAGGGACCCGGGGCATAGGCCTAGGCCCCACCCCTGGCCCACAGGCCTTGCCCCCTGGCTGGGGACAGGGCGAGAAGCCGCTGCGCCGCCGCAGGCGGCTAGGCCCTGCAGCTGGAAGCGGCCATGGGTGGCCGGGCCCTGGATTCCCCACCGCGGCCGTGGGTGGCCAAGCCCCAGATCCCCAGCTGGGGACAGGGACGGAAGCGGCTGTGGGCAGCCGGGCCCCGGATCCCTGGCCAGGGATGGGGCTGCCGCTGGCTGGGTCCCGGATCTCCGGCCTGATTGGGCCAGAGATCCAGGGCACTGGCGCTGGGATTCAGGGCACGTGCCCCGGGTGCCCAGCGCCAGCAACGCCTCTGGGCTGAAGGGTAGAGAAGAGGCTAGGAACTGCATGCATTTCTTTTTTGCCTGATACTGCTCCTCTACCCCAATGAAGAAAAGGTTTTCTTTAAAAAGTATTGCCTTATTTTTTCTCCCCAGTAAAACAGAAAACGTCTGCCACTTACAAAGCACAAGTCCTTATTTAAGCGTATCAGGACAGTACTATTTTCCATGTAACTGAGTCTGCAGCTTTGTTTTGAAACCTGAAGTACACAGGCATGAATAAGATAATTATCTATTCTATTTTCCAGAAGGCTCATTTGTAAATACAGCTCTAATGTGACACAAAACTCACACTCAGTAATAACCCTGATAAATATTTTCTTATTTTGATTGAATAACTAATAATTTCTGTTCTCACAAAGATGTTTGAGAGGCAATAATAATTGGTCTGGCATTATTGCCCTGTCCTTAATATTCCTGTTTGTGTCCCTTAAAATGTGAATGAATGAAGAGTCATTAAAGGAGGGTATAAGTGCTAATGAGTCCGTCAATCTGCATTTTTTGGTGTCCAGCAAATGAAAAGCAAGCAAGACATTTACTAGAACCAGTGAAACATGCCTTCCACTGTAATAAAGATGCAATCCAATACAAATCTACTGAATGTCATCTTCTCTTGGAGTCAGAATGACATCTCTATTCTACACATTTTTAATCCTGAGGCACCTCACAGCAGAAACTGTCAAACTAGTGCTAATTTAAAAAAGGCCCTGGAGGTGAAACTGTTTGACAGTCTCTCTCAGTTTATCCAAATGAAAAATCAGGCTATTTCACTTCACCATCCATTTTGTCCATTCCCTGTATGTCTTTTCTCCAACATCCACTTCCTTTATTTCAGCTTCCATTTTTCTATCATTTGGTCTTGTGAGATTTGCAGTACTTCCTGCCCACCTACTCCCTTTCTTTCCCCAATCCATTCTTTCTAACATGGTATAAATGTTATACAAATATCCGCTTAATTCATCCTAATTGATGACCAAACTGGGAACTGCAAGAATTATTTACATTTTCACCACTTCAGCCTGTTGGTTTGTTCATTTTATTTCCAGTTACAAACACAATTTTTATTATGTGCAATGACAGTATTTAAAAAACAAACAAACAAACAAACAAACACTGGCTGAGAAAATTAACAAGTGGATCCAGGATTTCACCTCTGAGATACCGGTTAAATTTAGCCAAGATTGAAATGGCAAAAAGATGATCTTTTAGGGACATGTATTAAATGAATATTTCAGTCTTAGTCTAAATGGGAGTGTACAAGTGATCCCAGCACAAAAAATACTACATATGAAACCATTTGGCTTTCTCGCAGAAAATCTCAGACCAAAAACAAAAGGACTGACTAATTGCAGAGGGGTAGCCATGTTAAGTCCAGTTAGGCAAAACAATCAAGGAGTTCTGGGACACTTTTAAAGTCTAAGAAATGTATTTATCACATGAGCTTTCATGGGTGGAATCCCACTTCATCAGATGCTTGAAATGGAAAACTTATAGTATGAATGGGAATGAATGAATGCAGTGAAGGGTAAGTCACAAGATCAATTTAGATTATTTCAGCAAACCAAACAAGTAGTTTTGATTCAAACAGTTTGGAACAACAGATAAGAAGGTTAAAAGAGAGGAAAATCACCTTTTGAAATGAGAAAACACTGATAGAGTTTCTTTCCCCCTCTCCCATAACCATATTTCTGTACACTGCCTGATCCTTCCCCATCTCCACCACATGGACCCAGCAGTAACCTCACTGAGCGCAGCAGCCGCTTCTTCCTCCCAGCCCCACCTCTCTTCTTGTCCCTCTCCCACCACTAGTGGCCCATCATACCATGGATGTGGCCCTAAGGCCAAAAAGTTTGCCCAACCCTGCTGTACAAAATATGGCCATGTTCTGTTATTGGGTGTCTATGTTTGGGGGCTTTAGTGCAACCCATTTTGTTCCCCCCCTGGCAGGGGCAGGGAGCTGGATCATATCTTTGGCCATGGTCACTTTATGATTATACAGTAGTTCCTTCTTACATCTCCCTTCACCTCCTTTACATTGTGCCAGCTGGTTCCTTGGCTTTGCTCTGATATGTGTTTTGAAGTGGAGCTGGAGCTTTCCTTCATTGGTGCATTCATACATCATACCTCCAGTACACCTTGAAATATTTTAATTACATCTCTTGTCTTTCTCATAGTAATAAAGAAAACCTATCTGCTTGTGGGTGAACAAGTGGAACGCACTATGTCTTTGTAAGCCTTAACATTCATGCAGGTGAGCTGGACCAAGCAGGCACAAACTACCATCTCACGCCTAAATACTTATACCAAACCAAAACTGTTACATAACAATGTGCAAGAAAAGAGAGCAACCCAGGTGGAGTTTGTAGGTCAGTAGTTTTTCAGACATGTCAGCTTTTAATCATAATCATAGTAAAATTGATATGGAACCATTAAGACTCCATAAATGCAGAGGACTTTTGTCACACAATCACATGAAGCACCTGATCCAGAGACCAGCGTGTCAAAGAGAATCTTTCCACTCAAATCAGTAGGCTTTGGATCAGACCTCAAGTGCACAGAAGGTTTTTGTTTTGTCATTTTAAATTGATGAAGTGTGTTTGCAAGGATGATATTAAGCTGTGAGGAGAAAGACTAAATGCATTATCCTGCTCTAGTGCATTTAACTCCAAAATTTTTTTTGTACTTCTGATAGACTCATGAAACTTGATGCACACAATCTGTAATGTTGTTCAGTTTCTTTGGCTTCAGATTCTCCTATTTGTATTATGGCCAAGTTATCGCAGCACTCCAGCTCCTGTGGGACTCTCAGGTTAGGATATAATTTCTAATACAGAGAGTTAGTTCTGTAATTAATTAATTGCCAGTCACCCCTTCGTTTTAACCTTACTGCTGAATATTCTAAGCTTTGCTATGGGGTTTTTAACATTTCAGTTTTATTTTCAAAGATGTTTCTGATGTGTGTGCACAAAGTAATTGTGTTCCCTCACCCCAACCTTCTTAAGGACCTGCACTGGGAATTATGTAAAAAGAAAATAAGGGAATTGGCAGAAGAAGAGGAGCAAAAATCTTCCTTTAGCTGTCTTACTCCAAAGATGTTTCAGGTACCTCTTCCCATAAGACAGAGTGATTTCTTTCTTTTGATCATTAGCTTGATCCTTACTCTTGTGCCAATATGACAAGAAGGAGAGGCAGCATCACTGTCAGGCAGAATGTTTCTCTCTATGCTGCCACATTTATTTACAGTATGTTTGTCTTCTTTTGAAGTGAACGATGAACTAATCTTTGCAATCCTTTTAGATTTAGCTGCTGGGAAGATGTGCCATTCCACATCATGTATCTTTTTAAGGGAGTATACTCCAGAGACTGACCAGATCCTTTGAATGAGAGAAAGTCATGCTAGTATTTACATGACATATAATTCCCATTTTACCTGCCAAAACCATGAAGTTCTTTGATTCCATATCATACTTGAATTTCAATGGGCAGTGGAGTCCCTGAGGTAACCATTTAGATATGAGCCATTCTTCATAGAAACAGTAGAATCACACACCATACTGTACCTGGAATCTTAATTCCCTCATACTAAGTTAAGGCGATTACTGTTTTCATGAAAGTAAAGACTGATAAGAATTATTGTTCACGTGGAAATTTATGCTTTTGCTTCAGACACGCAAACACCAACGCTTTATTCTTCAACAACAGCATGACTGGAGGAACGACGAGTACAAATATTTCTGGTTTTCTCATTTTATTTTTATAAATACCTCAGCAGTATCAAATTCATGTTCTGAGAGTGCTACTAGATTTGGAATTCAGACAAAGTTTCTGCAAGCACTATGGATTTGGAATTCAGACGAAGATTTCAAAGAGTGTCACCACTCAACACACATGCCTAAAGAAATCAAAACTGGCAAAGAGAAGTGTAATTTTACATCTCCTTGCATCAGCCTGACCTGACTGCTCCCTAGGCAATTGTCCACTGAGAAATTAAAGGTATTACTGGTGGGTGAAGAAGAGCATTAAGTCATCATCAGACGTTTCATATGTATCTGCTGATTCATGCGCATAGGCTGCAGGTATGATGAACATGTGACCATGACCATTCAAGAGCTTTCATTGATGCCCCCACTCCACAAACTGCACTGGCTGTATTCTTCAGCAAGTGCATTTCAACCTCTTGTTTTCCGTATTTAAAGCCTCAAGAAATTTAAATGCCCTTCTACCTAAGAAATTATTTCTTGCCCTATGACTTTGCCAAAGCAGGTGAATTCAGCACTTCTAGAAGGCTGGTTATCCCAAGGCATAAGACCATCTTGTGTAAAAGAAATGGCCCCACTCAGATAAATGAAATGATGATGATTTCCATCATTTGAGGGTCTGAGCCATAAAGATGGTACTGTGCAGAGCCTTCTTTATCAAAGGACTACTGCTCTGGGATTCATTTTTCCCTTAGTATATTCCAAGAAACAGGTTCTGGAGCCAAACAAATTACAGTCTAGAAGATGGACCTTACTGACAAAGGAGGACACAAGGAAGGAGAGGTGCAGGGAGGATCACAGATGCATGGTCAACTGTTGAAGACCATAATGTAAGAACATAAGAATGACCATACTGGATCAGACCAAAACTCCATCTAGCTCAGTACCCTGTCTTCTGACAGTGGTTGATGCCCAATACTCCAGACCAATTGAATAGATCAGGGCAGTTTATTGACTTTGTTAAGTCCAAACTTCTAGCTATTAGAGGTTCAGGGACACTCAGAGCATGGGGTTATGTCCCCGACTATCATGGCTAATAGCTAATCATAGACCTATCTTCTATGAACTTATCTAATTCTGTTTTGAACCTTATGGCCTTCACAACATCCCCTGGCAACAAGATCCACAAATTGACTGTGGATTACATAAAGAAGTACTTCATTATGTTTGTTTTAAACCTGTTGTCTATTAATTTCATTGGGTGATCCCTGGTTCTTGTGTTAGGTTTAAGGGCAAACAACATTTCATTCTCTTTTGCCAAACCATTCATGATTTTATAGACCTTTATCATCATTTCTTTTCTAAGATGAAAATCCCACTTTTCTTAATATCTCTTCATATGGAAGCTGCTCCATATCCCTAATTACTTTTGTTGCCCTTGTCTGTATTTTTATACATGTTTTTGCGATGCAGTGACCAGAATGGCATGTGACATTCAAGGTCTGGATATAGAAAGGATTTATGTAGTGGCATCTGAAAATTTTGGTCTTGTTATCTGTCCCTTTCATGATGGTCCCAAAGATTAGAATCATAGAATCACAGAATCCTAGGTTTGGAAAGGACCTCTTAGGTCATCTAGTTCAACCCCCTGCCAGAAGCAGGAGCACTCCCACTAAACCGTCCCAGTCATGGTTTTGTCCAGCCGGGCCTTAAACACCTCCAAAGATGCAGATTTCACCACCTCCCTCGGCAACTCATTCCAAGGCTTCACCACTCTCCTAGTAAAGAAGTTTTTTTCTAATATCCAGCTTTGACCTCCCTAACTGCAACTTGAGACCATTGCTCCTCGTTCTGTCCTCTGTTATTACCGAGAACAGTCGAGCTCCATCTTCCCTGGAGCATCCCTTCAAGTAGCTGAAGGTTGCTATCAAATCCCCTCTCAATCTTCTCTTCTGCAGACTAAATAAGCCTAATGCTTTCAGTCTTTCCTCATAGGGCTTGTGCACCAGCCCTTTAATCATTTTGGTTGCCCTCCTCTGAACTCTCTCTAGCATGTCCCTGTCCTTTTTATAGTGGGGAGCCCAAAACTGAACACCGTATTCTAGATGTGGCCTCACCAGTGCAGGAGAGAGGGGAATGATCACATCCCTTGATCTGCTGGTAATACTTCTTTTGATGCAGCCCAGTATGCCATTGGCCTTTTTGGCAGCAAGAGCACACTGCTGACTCATATCCAGCTTCCCATCCACCATGACCCCCAGGTCCTTTTCTACACTGCTGCTACTTAGCTGAATGTTTCCCAGCCTGTAGCAGTGCATGGGGTTTTTCCGTCCCATGTGCAGGATTCTGCAGTTGTCCTTATTGAAGCTCATAAGATTTCTATTGGCCCACTGTTCCAATTTATCTAGGTCTCCCTGAATCTTGTCCTTGCCCTCCAATGTGTCTACTGTTCCCCCCAGCTTGGTCTCACCTGTGAACTTACTGAGAATGCAGTCTATTCCATCATCTAGATCATTGATGGAAATGCTGAACAGAACCGGCCCCAGGACTGACCCCTGGGGCACACCACTCATTACTGGTTGCCAGCCAGACATAGAACCATTGATTCGTACACGCTGAAACTGTTGATCTAGCCAGTTTTCTATCCACCATATAGTCCACCCATCCAACCCATACTTCCTTAATTTGCCAATGAGAATGCTGTAGGAAACTGTATCAAAAGCCTTGCTAAAAATCAAAATATATCACATTACCGGTTCTTCCTGTATCCAGAAAACCAGTCATCTGATTATAGAAGGAAATGAGGTTGGTCAGGCATGATTTACCCTTGGTGAATCCATGCTGACTGTTCCTGATCACTCTATATTCCTCTAAGCGTTTTAGGATGGATTCTTTGAGAACCTGCTCCATAATTTTTCCAATTGTTCTCTTTTTGACTGCTTCTGCATCTCTAGAAGATGTTTTCAGAGAACTATTCACAAGGATTTAAAGATCAGACCTCATCATTTTGTGTATATTGTTATGATTATGTTTTCACATGTGGATTGCTTTAAGCTGATCAACCCTGAATTTTATCTGATATTTTGTTGCTTAATCACCCAGTTTTGTGAGGTCCCTTTTTAACTCTTCAGTCATCTTTGGACTTAGCTATCTAAAACAATATTTATCATCATGTACAAACTGTCACTTCATTTTTTACTCCTCTTCCAGATCACTGATGAATACATTGAACAACTCTGATCCCAGTACAGATCATTGGATCCATTGCTATTTATCTTTCTCCAAAGTGAAAACTGATTGTGTATTCTTAGCCTTTGTTTCCTATCTTTTGGACAGTTACTGATGCATAAGAGGACTCTCCCTCTTAATCCATAACTCCTTACTTTGCTTAAGAGTCATTGATTGTGAGGGCCTATTAAAGACTTCCTGATGGTCCAAGTACACTATATCCACTAGATTGACATTGTCCATGTTTGCTGACCTTCTCAAAGAATTTCAATAGATAGGTGAGAAAGACTTTCCCTTTACAAAATCTGTGTTGATTTTTCCCCCAACAAATCATGTTTGTCTGTATCTCTAATCATTTTCTCCTTTACTACAGTATCAATCTGTGTGCCTGGTACTGAAGTCAGGCTTTACCAGCCTGTAATTGCCAGGATCATCTCCTGATCCTTAAAAGAACATTAGCAACACTTTAGTTATCTGCCAGTCATTTTATGCAGAAGCTGATTTGAATGTTAGCTTGTATACTGAAGGTAGTAGTTCTACAATTTCATATTTGAGCTCCTTCAGAACTCTTGAGCAAGTACCATGTGATCCAATGACTTATAATTGTTCAATTGATCAATTTCATTCAGAATCTCTTCTGGTAACACTGCGATCTAGGACATTTCCTCAAATTTGTCACCAAAAAGGGATGGCTCTTCTTTAGACTCTGTCTCATGTCCTCTACATTGAGTCCACTGCAAAGAATTCATTTAGCTTCTCCACAGTGAGTATTTAGCACATCCAGTGGCCCCACTGATTAGAATTAGGAAGCCGGACATACAACATACTTACCTTTAAAAAAAAAAAAAGCTCTTTGTTTGTGTGTCCTTTGCTAGTTTTCTTCAAATACCTTTTTTTGGCATGTCTAATTATACTTTTACACTTGAATCATCAGAGTTTGTACTTCTATTTTCCTCAGTAGGATTTGACTTCTGATTTTTAAAGGATTTGTTTTACTCTCTATATCTAGGGTTATGATTTTTTGGTCTTCTGGCTTTTTTTTTTTTTTTAATTCAAGGTAAGAGTATATAATTTGAGCCCTTCTTATGGTATATTTTAAAAGCTTCTATGCAGCCTACAGGCATTTCCCTATAATTAATATTCCTTTTAATTTCCATTTAACTAGTCTCACTATTGTGTAGTTGCCCCTTTCAAAGATAAAGGCTTCTATGGAGAGTTTCTCTGGAATACTTCCACTTATAACGAAGTTAAATTTAATTACATTATCGTTGCTATCACCAAGCATGGTTCAGCTATATTCACTTCTGGAGTCAGATCTTGTGCTCCACTTAGGACTAAATCAAGAATTCTCTCTCTCCTTGTGGGTTCCAGGACTAGCTGCTCAGGGAAGGAATAATTTGTGCTCTCTAGAAACTATGTCTCTGCATCCCATCTTGAGGTGACATGTACTCACTCAATAAAGGGACAGCTGAAATCATTCATTGTTATTAGGTTTTTTGTAGCTTCTCTAATCTCCCTGAGCATTCCATGGTCGCTGTCACTTATGTTCTTATTGTTCAAACATGGAATTTCTGCACATAGCGATTGTGGTGCTGTCTGATTCATTTAAGATTTGTACTACCCATATATTTCTCTCTATGCTTCCTTCCACATATAATGTCACTGCCTCACCAGCATGATCTATTCTGTCATTCTTATGTATTTTATACCCTAGTATTACAACATCCCATTGTTAATCATCATTCCACCAAGTTTCTGTTGGAATATCAATATCCTGCTCTGATACCAGTCACTCAAGGTCACCCACCTTAGTATTATTTAATACCACATGCTCAAGATCACCCATCTTTTTGCATTTGTACACAAGCTCTTATACGAAATTTGTCAATTTTTAGTTGTTTGGCTTCATGTGATGTAACTGAATAGGACATTTTTTCATTTGACTGTTTGTCTTCGGTTCTAACCTGTATTTTATCAACTTCTATCCTCTTCTCTGCACCAGAATATAGACAAGGAGTCCTGTGGCACTTAAAGACTAACAAATTTATTTATTGCATGAGCGTTCATGGGAGAAAAATCCCACTTCATCAGACTTGTTTGTTTTACCGAACTAGACTAACACGGCTGCCCCTTTGGAACTAGAATAGAGAGTATCCCTGTTATTCAGTCTTCCCCAAAGGTATTTGTCTTTCTGAATAATGGGATCCTTCACAACTGTTAGTTCTCCTCAGGACTTGGTGTAAAAACTCCTTGATGACCTTTTAAATTCTACATGCTAGCTATCTGGTTCTGCTTTGGTACAGGTGGAACCATCCTTACTATATTGACTGTCCCTTTCCTAAAATGTTACCTAGCTCCTAATAACCTCAGTTCCCCCTCCTGATAGCATTGTCCCATCCATTCATATAGACACTGCATTTCTGTTGTTCTAACTAACTGATCTTGCATGTGGAACTGGAAGCATTTCAAAGAATGAATGGGGGGTCCCATACTTTAATCTCTCACCTAGCAGCCCCAATATGGCAGCCAGGACCTCCCTCCTCCCTTTCCCTATGTCACAGGTATCCACATGTAGTCTTACCACTGGCTTTTCCCCAACACTATGCATAAGTATATCTCAATGTCCCAAGAGATCTTCAATCTTCCTCCAGCAGGCAATTCACTATGTAGTTCTCCCTTTCATCACAAACCCAACTCTCTAAAATCGAATCCCCCACTAGCCACTGGCCTCTTCCTAACACCCATGCCTACCCCAGAAGTGTATCCTCAGTGCCAGCGGATACCCTGACATCATGTGGAAGAATTTAGGCATAGAAATCTCATTGGTTCAAACACTGGTTACTTTCTTCAAGTGTAATCACACTGTTTTTGGTAGGCAATGCTATAAAAGTAGGCTTTTACAATTAAGTTCAATGTGGCAAATCTTGATGGGTAGAATCTGGAAAAGAATTCCAAGTATCAAGGGCAGCAGGAGGAAGATACAGTCTTAGGTACGTCTACACTGACAGCGGCAAAACTGCTACCATCAGTCCAACGTTCTGGGTGAGAATGAACTCACTGTTGTGCTCCAGAAGTCCTGCCCCCTAAAAAAGGTAGCTGAAAGCCGACCGCAAGCCATTTGTGGTTGGCTTCTCAAGTGTGTCCCGGTGGCTTAGACAGTCACCAGCAGATATGCAAAGTATTTTGTATGTCCTGCATATCTCTGTCAACTGCTGCCAAAAATCCAGGTAAGTGTAGACTAGGACTTGCATCTGAGAGAAGGAGATAGAAGGGACATGTAAGATAATTTTGTATCTTTGTTGGAGGTAAAAGGATGGAGCGTTATGGTGAAGATGACCAGATCAGAGATGCAGCAAGGGACTATATTATCATTGACTTCAATATGAGCACTCCTGTGAGTAGGGACCACTCAAAATTCTCATTGTTGCTCAGGAATGGACCCTAAATGGATTACATTATCTAAAGTCTAATGACAATTCAAAATGAATTCTTTGCAGAAAGTTTTTTTTTTTTAAATGTGAACTTGGCTTAAATTTCCAAGAGTTTAGCAGTGTCCCTGGTGATAATTTCCTATAATTATGAGATTCAAATATGTTTAAAAGGAAGGGTTTTAGATCACTCATTATATAGTAAGTCTAATCTCAAACAATTTTATCAAGTATCCTCCATGCTACAGCTTATTTGCTGATCAGCTCTATAAAATAATTACTGGTCTAATAACATATTTTACTTTCCTTTCAGCCAATTCAAATATTTATTGCCAGTGAAGCTGCTTAAACTATACATCCTTGTGAGGTTTGTTCATCACTGAAGTCTTATTTTCTGAAGTAAATTAACGATTTGCTATTCCTGGAGAATTTTATGGTGTTTATCACTGTATTAACTTGCATCAAATATCACAGTCAGCTATTTTTCAAACCTTGACATAAAATAGCCTAGGGAAATTCTGGTGAGTGAAAGGTTTGAGGGGGAAAAAAACCAAGTATATTTCAAATAAAGGAAATGTGCTCAGTTAACATTAGTTAAAAATGTCAAAGGTTATTACTAGCATTCAGAATAATTCCATCTTTCTTTGGACAATATGCCAAAGAATACTTAGAAGTTGGCTTTTGGAGGATGTACATAATGAAGAGTAACGTTTAGCTCTCATGAATCTGGTATGGCTGTGGAAGTTTTAAAAAGGCTGAATGCCAATATTCACACTGTTATTAAGAAAGTGACATTTAGAGACCCACTTAGGAAACCCTACAAATGTCTGCAATGTGCAATACAATAGCAGGCTTGAATTAAAGGGAAACAGGGGAGAAAAAGGTGTTGAATAGGCTACAGCGTAGTTAATGAGAGCAGAATTCGGAACAAAATAAAGAGGGGGAGGGTGCTGAATCAGCATGTGGCCTGCAAATGGAACAAAGAAAAGCATTTTCTCCTACAGAATAAATACTGAATCCCCATTTTTCTGGGATGAACAGCAAGCTTAAAAGGAGCCTGAAGCAGACAGAGAAATAAAACAGGGAGCATTTCCACAATGGAATGCTTCATTGTGACAGATCTAAGAGCATGTCTGCACACCAAGCAAAGATGCGACTGCGGCACGGGATGGCCTCTGTAATCTTGCACAGACAACTATACTAATTCTGACGTGGCAAAAACTTCAGCAATGGCTAGCAATCTGTGTGCAAATCTGCCAGGTATCCAAGGAACACGTTCTGGTTGCTAGATCATGCCACTGTGCCCATGCTATTGCTGTTATTTGTTCAGACAGATTAAAGTGGTATGCCTACTGATGCTCCAATGACACAATCCCTTGCAATGTAGACATGCTCTAAAAAGGAGCCGTTAGGCTACAATAATGACAGCTCAGCTGGGAATGGAAGATTGTATGCAGATCACTTCTAAAGCTTATAAAGGTTTCATGGTAAAAGCTTACTTGGGTTACATACTTCTTTCTTCTGAATCAGGCAGATAAAACTCCAATTCTGCAAATAAGAGTAAATGGGTGAGGTTGCCTTTAGATACCACAGGTGTCTTTGTATAAGAGAGCCTTAGGATTAGAGCTCTGTGGTCCAGAATTATTACTACTACTTATTAGTTGTATGACCATAGTACCCAAGAGACCTACTCATGGATCAGGGCCCCATTATGCTAGATCAGTGTTTCCCAACCTTTGGTCTGCAGACCCCCAGGGGTCTGCAAAGGTGTTGCAGGGGGTCCATGGTGCTGCTCCTGCTGGGGCCAGAACCTAGAGGCTGGATATTAGAAAAAACTTTTTTTACTAGGCGAGTGGTGAAGCATTGGAATGAGCTGCCAAGGGAGGTGGTGGAGTCTCCATCTTTGGAGGTGTTTAAGGCCCAGCTGGACAAAACCATGACTGGGATGGTTTAGTGGGAGTGGTCCTGCCTCTGGCAGGGGGTTGGACTAGATGACCTATGAGGTCCCTTCCAACCCTATGATTCTATGATTCTAGTGGGGGCACTGCCATACCATGGTGGAAGCCAGATCCTGGTGGGGGGGGTCGCCTCTCACTGCCTGTGGCCGGATCCCAGTGGGGTGCCTCTGAGTGCCTCTCCCCATCTGGGGGCAGCAAGTTTTAATTTTTAAAAGGGGTCTGCAACCTTGAAAAGTTTGGGAACCCCTATGCTACACAACATGCACACACAGATCAAAAAATGATGGTCCCTGCCCCAAACAGGCTACAATACAAAGAAGAAAAGAAACAAGAGGTGGATACGGACAGATGGATGTGGGGAAACAACAAACTGGGGGTTGTGTGAAAAGAGAGACTGACCCTTAAGAGCAGCTGTTGTGTGATTTTAGACAAGTCACTTCATAGATTGTTCCCTTCCCATCCTTTAGCTTGTGTATCTATTTGTATTGTAAGCTGTCTGTGACTGGCACTGTCTCTTACAACATGTGCACACAGTGCCTAGCACAACAGGCTTTCAATCTCAGTCGGGACCTCTAGACACTTGTGTAGGGTAAATAATAAATATGAATAAAATGTTGTAGGTTCAATAAGAAATGAATAATACAGAACAGAAATGATACTCAAATCCTAGCATTAGCCAAATGGAAAGTTATGAAACTATAAGAGAAGTGCAGAGCATTAAGAAATCTGGATTCACACTGGTACTCTACCACTACACAGTCATACTAGAACATCAGTAATCTAAAAGAAGAGGTTGCTTACCAGTAACCGGTGTTCTTCGAGAGGTGTGCTCCTGGCCATTCCCCTTTAGGTGTCTGCACGGCACGCCGGAAAACTTTTCCCCTAGAGTACCCGTAGGGCCGGCCATAGCGCCCCCTGGAGTGGCGCCGCCGCCACTCCCTATGTAGCCACAGCCGGCCACTCCCTCCTCAGTTCCTTCTACCCCGATTGTCTGAGGGGAGGTGGGAGGGAATGGAATGGCCAGGAGCACACCTCTCGAAGAACACTGGTTACTGGTAAGCAACCTCTTCTTCTTCTTCGAGTGCTGCTCCTGGCCATTCCCCTTTAGGTGAGTATCTAGCCTTACCTCAGAGGTGGGAGACATCACAGGCATACGGATTGCAGAACCGCCCGTCCCACTGCCGCGTCCTGCTGCGCCTGGTGGGAGATGGCATAGTGTCATGCAAAGGTATGCGGGGAGGACCATGTCGCCGCCCTGCAAATGTCTGCGATTGGGACTCCCGCCAGGAATGTGCCCGACTCCGCCTGGGCCCTCACCGAGTGGGCATTTGCCCGCGGTGGGTGTCTGCCTGCCAGCTTATAGCATTCCTTAATACAGGCGACTATCCACGATGCTATCCATTGCGTGGACACCGGTTGGCCTTTCTTGGTGTTCGCAACCGCCATGAAGAGCTGGGGCGACTTGCAAAATGGTCTAGTTCTTTCGATATAGAAGGCCAAAGCCCTACGCACATCCAGCGTGTGGAAGCGCCCTTCCTTGTCCGACTTGTGGGGCTTGGGATAGAACACTGGCAGGCAAATGTCCTGGTTCATATGGAAGTGCGACAGAACCTTGGGCCGAAAGGAAGGGTGGGGCCGCAATTGCACCTTGTCCTTAAAAAAATATCATATACGAGGGATCTGTGACCAGGGCCCACAGCTCTGATACCCGTCTGGCTGACGTAATAGCCACCAGGAATGCCACCTTCCAGGAGAGGTAGAGTAGCGAACACGTTGCCAGGGGCTCGAATGGGGGTCCTGTGAGATGTGAGGGGACTAGGATCAAGTCCCACTGGGCCGCTGGTGGTTTCACCGTCGGGTATAACTTAGACAGGCCTTTCAGGAATCTCTTCACCAAAGGGAGGGAGAAGAGCGAGTAGAGCTCGCGGTCCCGGCGAAAGGCCACAGTCACCGCCAGATGAACCTTAAGGGACGACAGCGCTAGGCCACTCGACTTTAGGTGCCACAAGTAGTCCAGCATGCGCTGTATGGAGAGCGTAACCAGTTCCACTCCCTTTCTGCAGCCCATTGTGCAAACCTGTGCCAGTTGGCGGCATACGCAGCCCTTGTGGCGGGCTTCCTGCTGCCACATAGAAACCTCTCTTACTGGGGAGGAGCACAGCCGCTCGCTGCCCGTCAGCCACGAAGGTACCACCTGTGGAGGTGCAACGCTTCCAGGTTGGGGTGAAGAAGCCATCCGCTGTCCTGGGCTAGCAGGTTCAGCCTGAGGGGCAACTTGACGGGCTTGTGCCTCGACAACCTCAAGAGGGTCGAGAACAAGTGTTGCCTTGGCCACGCCAGGGCTACCAGTATGACCTATGCCTGCTCATCCTTTATCTTCTGCAATACCCTGGGTACTAGAGGTGTCAGTGGAAACGCGTACAACAACCCGAGTCACCCCCAGTTGAGCTCGAAAGCGTCCCCCTTCGAACCCGGGCTGAGTCCCCTGAACGAGCAGAACTCCTGGCACTTTGCGTTGCTGTGTGAGGCGAACAAGTCCAGATGGGGATAGCCCCACCTCTGGAAGAGAGAATGCACCACCTCTGGGTGGAGAGACCACTCATGAGTCATGAACCTTCTGCTGAGCTCATCCGCTACGCCATTCTGGAGGCCCAGTATGTACGATGCCACTAGGTAAATCTCGTGGCGAGTACAAAACTCCCACAGGTCCATTGCTTCGTGGCAAAGCTGCCTTGAGTGGGTGCCACCCTGCTTGTTGATACAGAACATTGCTGTCATGTTGTCTGTCCAGACAGACACCGCTCGGCCCCGCAGGTGCTCTCGGAATACCATACACGCCAGTCGAACTGCCCTGAGATCCTTGACGTTGATGTGTAATCGGGACTCTCCACTCCCCCAGAGACCTTGAGTTCTGAGGTTGCCCAGATGCGCCCCCCATCCTAAGTCCGGAGCGTCCGTTGTCAAGTGGACCGACGCTAGCGGGAGACGAAACGGAATCCCCAAGCAGAGATTGGATTCTCAACCCCACCACTGCAGGGACGCCAGCACGGGCGCAGGTACTGTAACTATTGCATCCAGGCTGTCTCTTGCCGGACGAAACACACTCAGCAGCCACAGTTGGAACGGGCGCATGCGGAGGCATGCGTGGGCGACCACAGACGTGCAGGCTGCCGTGAGGCCTAGCAAACGAAGACATTCCCGTGCCGAGAACAGGGGAAATTTCACTAGGGAATCCACTGCCTGCTTGATCGTCTGAAAACGGGCGGTGGGCTCACTTTTGCAGCTATTGAGTTGATGACCGCCCCTATAAACTCTATTCTCTGCGCAGGAATGAGCACCGATTTCTGCACATTCACTAGTAGGCCCAAGCGATCGGGCAGAGACTGTATCAACGTCAATTGGGACCGGACCTCCTGGGCTGACCACCCCGCGACTAACTAATCGTCCAGATATGGGAAGAGGGTGACCCCTCTCTTCCTGAGGAAGGCCGCTACCACTGCCAAGCATTTTGTAAACGCCTGCGGAGCTGCTGAGAGGCCGAACGGGAGCACCGCGAACTGCAGATGTTTCTGTCCGACCACGAAACGTAAAAACTTCCTGTGTTCGGGGTTGATCGCGATGTGGAAATATGCGTCTTGTAAATCGAGGGCGGCGTACCAATCGCCTGATCCAGAGATGGAACAATTGAGGCAAGAGAGACCATGCAGAACCGGCACTTCCGGAGGAATCGATTGAGGTGCCTCAAGTCTAAAATGGGACGTAGGCCCCCTTTCGCCTTAGGAATCAGGAAATAGCAGGAGTAGAAACCCCTGCCCTTGTGGCTGTGGGGCACCTCTTCCACCACCCCTTTCTGGAGCAGTACCTGGACCTCCTCCCACACGAGCTGTTGGGGCACCTGGTCTCGTAAGGAGGGATGAAAAACTGGGGAGGCCGACTGGGGTAACGAAGAAAATTGGAGGGAATAGCCCTCCTGAACCGTCTTGAGAACCCACCAGTCTTTTGTAATCTTGCACCATTCCGATGCAAAGCGGGACAGTCTGTTGGTGAACAGGGGAGGCTCTGGATCCTTGGTGGTCGGTATGGTGTCCTTGATCAGACCTTCAAAAGGTCTTCTTCTGGACCGAAGACTGGCGCGAGCCTCTTTGGCCGCTGGATTGGCGACTGGAGGACCTGTGAGCCCCTCTACCTCTCCGCCTGTCATCCTCCTGACGGTGGTGGAAGGGCCTTGAGGGGGGAGGAGGAGGAGGAGGTTTAAACTGCTTCCTCTGGCTCGCTGGTGTGTGAAGCCCCAGTGATTTAATCAGTGCCCTCGAATCCTTTAACGTCTGGAGACGAGAGTCCGTTTGTTGAGAGAACAGCTCAGGCCCTTCGAATGGCAGGTCCTGGATGGTGGCCTGGACCTCCTGAGGCAACCCCGAGGCTTGCAGCCAAGCGCTCTGGCGCATTGTGATTCCGGATGCCATGGAACGAGCTGCCGCGTCGGCTGCATCCAAGGCTGATTGTAATAAAGCCTTGGAAATAACCTTGCCCTCCTTAACGGAGGCCGATAAGGCTTCTCTAGAGTCCTGCCCCAGTGAGTCAGCAAACCTGTCCATAGCTGACCAGGCGTTAAACATGTATCTACTGAGGATGGCCTGCTGGTTGGCTATCCTCAGTTGCAGCCCCCCCGTAGAATAAACTTTGCGGCCGAACAGGTCCAGCTTTTTAGCATCCTTAGACTTTGGTGTCAACCCTGGATGTCCTTGTCATTCCCGCTCATTTGCCGCGGCTACTACCAATGAACTTGGAGTAGGGTGGGAATAAAAACGTTTGTACCCCTTAGAGGGGACGAAGTACTTTCTTTCCGCCCGCTTGGCCATAGGCGGAATTGAAGCTGGGGTATACCACAGTACCTTAGTCTGCGGCTTAAAACTCCGACAAATCTTGCACCGCTCGGCAAGATGAGCTTCACCCAAGCACAGGAGGCAGTTACTGTGCGGGTCGTCTAATGGCATGGGCTTTTTGCAATGACCGCAAGTTTTAAAGCCCGGCATAGCCCGACCGCGAGCCCGGGGTGGGTGCTTAACGCACCTAACTCTAACTACTAAGAAAAAACAATTAACGGCTAACCTACAATTAAAAGAAACAACAATAACTCCGGGTACTCCAGTACAGTGGCCACGTGCAGAGACTGCTTGAAGCCACAGAATGTTCCAGTGACCGACGGGCAGTGAGAAGGAACTGAGGAGGGAGTGGCCGGCTGTGGCTATATAGGGAGTGGCAGCGGCGCCACTCCAGGGGGCGCTATGGCCGGCCCTACGGGTACTCTATGGGAAAAGTTTTCCAGCGTGCAGACACCTAAAGGGGAATGGCCAGGAGCAGCACTCGAAGAAGAACATCTATTACAGCACTTGTTCAAAGTCACAAAAATACTAGAAAGCAATTAGGAGTACGGTTATAAGTATGGTTCTGTTTGGACACTCAAAGATCCTCTTCATGTTGATAGATCAGATGTTTAAATAACCCTCAGAAAAACTGGCTGATATGCAACACAGTATGAAATGGCTCAATGTAACAAGGAACAACCCTAGCTCCTCCTCTGCTAGGGTGGAAGTTCCTCTGTTAGTGAAGCCCCATGATGGGCTGGTGGACAACAGCTATGCAAGGGATCTGTTTTGGAGCAGGAATGAGCTGAGAAGATGCATCATTGCATAGTTCCTCCAGCCCTTCCACATTCTAGACTTAGGAATGGTAGTAAGGATGGAAGTTAACTTTACAGAGATCTGTTCTGCAGCTTCAGCCAAGGGAAAGTGCATTTGCTGTTCTCTCTATAGAGATCCCCACTGTCCATCCCAGTTCACTAGAAAATAAGACTTGATCCTAAGTAAATTACCAGAGTTGGAGAAGATGAGATGCTATACAAGAGCAAATTTTGAGCACTATTGGCTTTTATTCCTAATGATTAAGTTTTTTTCATACTAATCATTTCTTAATATACTGAAGGCCTGATAGAAAGACCAATTTAATCAATAGGAAAAAATCTCTGATTTAAATGGGCTTCAGTTGGGCCCCAGAGAAGAGAGCACCCCGTACTTTGGATTTTGCATTCTTTCATTTTTGGTTATTCCATTGTATCTATGAGAGCTGTAAGCCAAATTTCGAGCAACACCCACACTACAGAGGAATCCTAGAGATGCAGCTCAAGACAAAAATCAGACACACTGTAGCTATTCTTTCTCTATTTACTTCCTACATAAAAATATTTTTATTAATAGAGACAAAAAAATTCCTGTGTTTCAAGAATGTAATTAGAACACTGAAAAGTGAAATGTCATACTTCATGAGTCTACCATGGTTTGTAGAACTTAATGTTTTCCTTCTAACTTAATTAATGACATATGGAATAGAAGACAATTAGAAATACGACCCCAAATCCAAAGAAAGGTCTAAACATGATTGCTTTCCCATTCAGAGCTTTATACTTATAATCCCTAGTGCATAATATTCACTTCTATGGCTTTGTAAATAATTTCTTTGTCATTTCATACACCTGCCCTTATTAGCAAAGGACTGATTATTTCCAAAAACAGTTTTGTAATTAATACCAATGTCACACCGTATTCCACTGTTGGTCCCTGCCTCTACATGTTTTTGATAAAATATAATTGTTTTAAGTCTCCTAGGAATGATTAGATGCAATGTTCAAAGGGAAGTCTCCCTTATTACTGACCTAACATACCTTTGCTAATAAGAACTTTTATTGTACTTCAGAGATGAAAGTTTCTTAATTAACAACATGAGCTTCACTGAACCAAGTTTATTAAGGTCCCATCACCCCTTCCTGAAGCTCTATTATTTTCTTTATTAACAAAATCTGCTAGAAATGAAGGTATGTGAATAAAAGATAGGAAGAACAACGAAAAACTTTGTACCCTGAACTATATCAGTACCTTTGAAAATCAAATCTTTGAGAGTTAAAGGATTTACATAAGAATTCATATGTTGCACTCAGTATTTAGGTGAAATATGGTGCTTAAATCCCACCTCTTAATTGTGCAAAGTCTCATTTAGAGGATTTAAATGGACTTAAATGATGCACGTGCCTTGAGCTTCTATGAAAATGTGACTTCCACTTAATCTGTACACTACAAACTTTTTTATTTTGCTTTTTGTGAAGTGGCATTAGCTATTTCCATGATATCATTCTTATTTTATTCATTCTATAACATGCTATTTTTAGGGTTTCATACATGACGATTTTTTTAGATTACAACAATGTTTCCTAGGCTCAAATTTAGCATAGGCAGTATGGTCTCAATGAGGGAAGAAAAAATATCTCCAGATCATTTCGCTCAGTTTCATAGAACACTTATTTTTGAAGCTTACTATACATAGTAAAAACAAACAAACAATCAAGGAGTCCTGTGGCACTTAAAGACTAACAAATATATTTATTGCATGAGTTTTCATGGGAGAAAGTCCCACTTTGTCAGACGCTTTGAAGATGGGGGATCTTATAAAATGGTAGGAAATAAATGCAGGGGAGTGTAAGTCATGGGAACAGGTCACACTGTAACAGCAAATCAAAACAGCTGTAAGATTCAAACACTGGGGAACAGCATACAGAGGGAGATGAGATCAAATTATCTTTTGTAGTGAGAGAAAAATCCAATGTCCCTATTAAGTCCTGAAACAATGCAACTGAATTTGCAAGTAAATTCAATTTCAATAGCTTCTCTTTGAAGCCTTGATTTAGTATTCATCTGTATGTTGTAACAGTCAAAACCATTATGGTTTAATAAATAAAACACATCACACACTAAAAAAATTGGCTTTATTGGGTAAAACATACCAATGTGCAAAGATTAGTATAAGGCCCCTCATAACTTTTGCTTATCATTCTAGACACTTATATGGTCATTATGACTTTAGGATATAAGATCTGAATCCCTCATAATTGTTAGTGACACAAAGCTGAGTAAGACATAGCTTTTATTGTCTCAATACCACCAATATCTAGCGTTTCCATATAATGAGTCAGGTCCCTCCAATATCAAGTGTTCCACTATCTTGTGTTAGGTCCCTCAAACCAAAAAAAAAAAGAAAAAAAATCTTGACTGCAAAATCATGAGGCTTTTTACTTCTGCTGTTGATCCTTTAAGAGTCATGTTTTCAAGTATTTTTCTGCAACCTTTAGGTTTAGAAACTTTTTATTAAAACAAAACAAAAAAACAAAGCTGTGTTTTCAAATAATTGCACTGATTGTGAAGCTGGGGCCTTAAAAAAAGGATCAAATATTGTGAGGCTGGTGGGAAAATGATCAGATGACTGGTTTTCTGGATACAGGAAGAACCGTTGATGTGATATACCTTGAATTTAGCAAGGCTTTTGATACAGTTTCCCACAGCATTCTCACTGGCAAATTAAGGAAGTATGGGTTGGATAGGTGGACTATAAGGTGGATAGAAAACTGGCTAGACCAACGGTTTCAGTGTGTAGGAATCAATGGTTCCATGTCTAGCTGGCAGCCAGTCATGAGTGGTGTGCCCCAGGGGTCGGTCCTGGGGCCAGTTCTGTTCAACATTTTCATCAATGATCTGGATGATGAAATAGACTGCATTCTCAGTAAGTTTGTGGATGACATCAAGCGGGGGGGACCAGTAGACACGTTGGAGGGCAAGGACAGGATTCAGGGAGACCTAGATAAATTGGAAAAGTGGGCCAATAGAAATCATATGAGCTTCAATAAGGACAAGTGTAAAATCCTGCATGTGGGATGGAAAAACCCCATGCACTGCTACAGGCTGGGAAACATTCAGCTAAGTAGCAGCAGTGTAGAAAAGGACCTAGGGGTCATGGTGGATGGGAAGCTAGATATGAGTCAGTAGTGTGCTCTTGCAGCCAAAAAGGCCAATGGCATACTGGGCTGCATCAAAAGAAGTATTACCAGCAGATCAAGGGATGTGATCATTCCCCTCTGTTCTGCACTGGTGAGGTCACATCTAGAATACTGTGTTCAGTTTTGGGCTCCCCACTATAAAAGGGACAAGGACATGCTAGAGAGAGTTCAGAGGAGGGCAACCAAAATGATTAAAGGGCTGGAGCACAAGCCCTATGAGGAAACACTGAAAGCATTAGGCTTATTTAGTCTGCAGAAGAAAAGATTGAGGGGAGATTTGAGAGCAACCTTCAACTACTTGAAGGGATGCTCTAAGGAAGATGGAGCTCGACTGTTCTCGGTAATAACAGAGGACAGAACAAGGAGCAATGGTCTCAAGTTACAGTTAGGGAGGTCGAGGCTGGATATTAGGAAGAACTTTTTTACTAGGAGAGTGGTGAAGCCTTGGAATGAGCTGCCAAGGGAGGTGGTGAAATCTCCATCTTTGGAGGTGTTTAAGGCCCGGCTGGACAAAACCATGACTGGGATGGTTTAGTGGGAGTGGTCCTGCCTCTGGCAGGGGGTTGGACTAGATGACCTAGGAGGTCCCTTCCAACCCTAGGATTCTATGAAAATAGCCAGATTTGGAAACACTATCAATATAATTTCCTGATAAATAGAAGTAGAAACGGAGACAGAGGAAATAGGAAAAAGACATATGTTAGTACAGAACTAAATACTCAGAAGTTCAAGACTGGAGGATTGGAGCATGGCTGGACACCTACCGTGTACCCCCTCATTATCCGGCTGATTCTGTAGCCACCCTGCCTCTAGCTTGCCCTCTTAAGGGTGCCTTAAACTTACAAAAGACCAAAAGAAACTGTGGTCCCATTTAGTCAGTCTCAAAGTCCACACTAGCTCTCTTTGCCCCCAGCCCAGTTGAATTTGTCTCTCTACTTAACAGAGACAGTGGGATTCCCAGCCCTCTTTCTCAGAGGTTGGCCACCATTCAATGTCTCTGAAGGAGCCATCTTGCAGCTACTTCTTCAGTCCAGCTACAGTTCCTCTGATGTCTGTTGCTAGAACATCTCCCCTACTTCACTGCTGCCACCTGCTGTCTTTTACCGAGAAATATCTGATCTTGCTCAAGTGGGGCTCAATCTGTAAGGAGGCTTAGCTTAGCCCCAGGCTTTCCAGTCCCTGGCTCAAGCTGCCCTGCCACCAGGATAGAGACAAAGCAGACCCTCAGTATATAATACTGGCCTCTCTCTATGTAATGCTATCATGTACAAGCATGCATGAAGCATGAATCACTTCACTTGAGTCACATTTTCTATCTTCTTCATAACTGTGGCTACTAAAGACCCTTCTTTCAAATAAACACAGACATTGTCATGAGTCTTAAGAGATGGATCTTCAAAACAAGCATCGTGAGAGGTAGCAACACTGACTATGTTACACAAAAGCTCCTACAACTCTGCAGATTGGATGCTTTCCTTTCTGCTAATGAAAGAGAGAAAATGAGGAGAGCAAATCTTCACTAGGCAAACACAGGCAGGAGTACTGAGATGTCATTATTTCTCACCAGAGTACCACAGGATTGTGCTGGACATTTATGGAATCTGAAAGGAAATCCACAATTTAGAAAACAGATTAGCAAAGACTGTGGAATCAAATAAGTTAAGTCTGCAAAACAGCTTTAAAAAAAAAACACTCTACTGCTGAAAAGGAAAATGTTATATGAGCGTTAAAAGGAAGATGCTGGCATATTCGTAATTTATACAAGGGCTGCTCCCGAAGGACCTCCCTTTTATTTTCTGGTGGTATCTTTCAATAACAAGAGGACTTTCTGTTTTCTAGCGTGACACTTATAGCATTTTGAAAACTCCAACTTCACATTTGCTTTAATTCAAACACCATGTGCTACAACCTGCACTGCAATAAAAACTTCAGTAAAAGATTCCTGGCATGGCTGCAGGTTAGCCCAGGTCAGCTGACTCAGACCTGTGGGGCTAAAAAATTGCAATGTAGATCTTTGGGATCCAGCTGGAGCCCAGGCATTCAGGCCTTTCCTGCTTGTGGGGTCTCAGAGCTCAAGCTTCAACACTGGCCCAAATATCTACATGGCTATTTTTAATCATGCAGGCCAAGCCCTGCGAGTTTCATTCAGCTGACATGGACTCTGAGCTGTGTATTTTTTACTGCAGTCTAGACATAACCTAAGGCACTTCACAGGAAAGAAAGCCTGGGCTAGTAACATTTGCCAGCATATTATGGAGAACCTCACTGGTGAGAGAAGATGGGAGGGAAATTGCTTATTTCAGTATTGCTTTTTAATTAAATAAAACAAAACATAGAATCAGAAAATCTGTAGGACTGGAAGGGACTTTGAGAGGTCATCTAATCCAGCCCCCTGCATTTATGGGAAGACTAAATATTATTGAGTGCATCCCTAACAGTTGTTTGTCTAACGTACTTAAAAATCTACAGTTATGGAGATCTCACAACCTCCCTACACAATTCATTCCAGGGCTTAACTACTCCAACAGTTAGAAATACTTTCCTAATGTCCAACCTAACCAGCCTTTGATGAAATTTAAGTCCATCCCTTCTTGTCCTATCCTCAGAGGTTACGGAGAACATTTCCCCCCCTTCTCCTTTTACATACTTAAAAAAACCTATAAGGTCTCCTTGCAGTCTTTTCTTTTTCAGACTGTAGCAGGCTATTTCCCTGCTTTGGCAGAAAAGGGGTTAAAAACCCAACAGAAGAGCACAGCCAAAGGGAGTAGGCAGCTGTAGGGCTGATCAGGGCCCAGGAGTCAGGTATATAAAAGGAGTGCAGCCCCTACCCTGGACAGGTTTCGTCTGGCCTGTGGGGAGGAATGGTGTGCTGTGGGCCCGGCCGTGGGAGGCAGGACCATGGACAGCTCACCAAGGACTGCTGGGGCTAGGTTAGAGCCCAAACCCAGATCTAAGTGTGAAAGGTTCCTGGGGGTAATGTGGATGTGCCCCAGGGGACCTGATGAACTGTTTGTGGAACTGAGTTGGAGGTTGAGGAGGTGCTCAGCTGGGGCACATCGGGCCCCATAGCCAGGGACTGGGGAAGTGGGAATGACTGGGTCACCTTCTGTCTCCCCAGATGATTAGGTAGCAGTAATTGGACTAGCAGTGGGCAATGAAACAGAACAGGCCAGCCTGGACTGGACTGTACCCCAGAAGGGAGGAAGTGGAGAAGACTCAGCCAGAGGGCTGGAGACTCTACTAAAGACAGAGACCAGGAGCACAGGTCACTGGGCAGGGGAGCCACTTGAACTGTTCACCAAGACCAATGTTTCCTTTAAGGCCTGAAGGCAGCTGAGCAACATATGTTACTTGCTGCGCCCCCCCCCGGGGGGCCAATCCTGCCCCCCCACTCTCCCCATCACCCTCTCACTGGCCCGATTCCACCCCCCATGACTCCCCAGCCAGCACAACCCCATCTTCCTCCAATTCTCTGCCCCCTTTGGCTGCCCCTGCCCTGTCCCCCAATCACCTGCCTCCCGCCCCCTTACCTGGCCACCGCAGCAGTGCGACCTGGCTCCCGGCCACTCTTCCAGCCGGAGAAGCTCTGATGAGCATGCGCAAAAACTCTGTAGATGCTCAATGAGAGCTTACTCTGAGCAGGAGTTTTAAAAACTCTCAGAGTAGCTCCCACCCAGCCAGAAGACACTGTCTTTTGGCCATGCGCGGCCAGCAGCATTGCCTGCACGAGGCAGTGGTGGGGGCTGCGCAGCCGTGCAGCATAGAGGGAGCTTTGTCCAAGACCATCACCAGGAGGCACCCATCTTGTGGGTTATATGCTGCCATCCATCTATAGACTAAACAAACCCAATTTCTGCAGTCTTCCTTCATAGGTCAGGTTTTCTAAACTTTAATCCTTTTTGTTGCTCTTCTCTGGACTTTCTCCAATTCATCTACATGTTTCCTAAAATGTGACACCCCAAACTAGACACAATACTTCTGCTCTACTCAGTGTTGATTAGGCCTCAGCTGAAGAATTATAGTATCTTGTTTACAACGTCTGATGATATATCCTGGAATGATGTTTGCTTTTTTTGCAACTGTGATACACTGTTCACTCATATTTAGGTTGTGATCCATTATGACTCCCAAATCCCTTTCTGCAGTACCCTTTCCAAGGGAGTCATTTCCCATTTTGTATGTGTGCAACTGATTGTTCTTTCCTAAGAAGAGTATTTTGGATTTGCCCTTACAGAATGTCAACACATTTACTTCAAATCATTTCTCCAGTTTGTCCAGGGCATCTTGAATTTTAATTCTATTCTGTCCTATCCTAAATCAACAGCTGGCTGATGTCAGGTGACTCTGGCTCATGGGACTTGAGCCACAGGACTGTTTAACTGCTCCAGCCCAAGAGGTCCCCAGGGCTCAGGGGGCAGCCATGCCTGAACAGCCCCTTATCCCAAGCCTTGGGAGTTTGAGTCATCTGGCACGGGCTAGCCATAGGTGACTAATTACAGTGTAGACATACCAATGAGTTCCCTAATTCACAGCCAGGCTCAATTCAGAGTGTTCCAACCTTTCTATAAACCCAACCTCCACTACCGTTCCCCGTCCCTATTTCTTCCACTGCTTTTACTGCAGTGTAAGCCCACTGACTGCTGATTTAACACTTCAGTATGTGAGATCAGCATCAGGCCCTAGACCTCAGTATTTGGTGGCACAGCATTTTCAGCTGAGACCTCTCAATTCCAGGGTTCCTTTCTCCTGCAGTCAGATGTTGCTCAGGTCTGTTGACATCTGGGACACAGAGAAAAGTTCATCAGTTTAAAATGGTATGCTTTGCTCAAAGAGCAGTGGGGAAGCTTCTTCCCTGGTGTTTTAAAGTAATCCCAGGCTTTAAAATCTGAATCCTTCATGTGGTCTCTTCATTCCCATCTGTTACTAATCTGAATATAAGAAAGTATCTCCTACCGTTGACGTACACAACACTGTCTTTCTCTGGTAGTGGTGGTGTTCTGTCTTTAGGGTCACTTCAAAATTAGGCCGGACACAGCACAAGGCAGTACACTAGAGGAAACAGTACTGCACCAGAGTGGATGGTCTCTTTCAATCTATAATGTATATGCATCATGATGCCTAATAAATTTCTGGGATTTTCCCCCATGAAAGCTCATGCAATTAATACAGTTGTTAGTCTTTAAGTGCCACAGGACTCCTTGTTTGTTTTACTGATGCCTGAAAATTAGCTCCCTATCAAGTCACTGTTATACATACAAGAATCCAAATATGTGTTTAGTGCCTGACAGAAATGAAAAACACAGTCCCTGACTTTAGGAGCTTGCAAGCTAATGTTTTTGCCTTACAAAGACTTGTGCACACTCTCAGCATCATGCACTGTGAATGATCCCCTTGAGGTTAAGCACATACATAACTATTTGTAGGATCAGGACCAAAATATTACACATTGCAGCAGTTGAAGGAAAGATGAAGAGAAAATAAAAATAGAAGATTAGAGGACAGCTTAACTGATTATCATCCTAATAATAAATGAACAAACATGTTTACACATATTTGCTCAGACATATATAATATATACACAGGTGTCTTAAAAACAAGTTAATTATCTCTAAATATATTCTTAAAATTTGAGAATTTCAGGATCGTTTCAAGTAGGGCAACTCTCTCTCTTTCTCACACACACATATCAATAATATTATTTTCAGACTATTCCCTCATGATCTGAAGTAGGTCATAAATCACCTAATTCTTTGTTATTAATTGCTGTATTTCTCTCTGATATATAATATTTTCCATATACTACTTTTACTATTTAACTCAATTTCTTGCTTAATATATGTTCTCCTATTCATAATTATATATGCAAGAGAAAAATGCAGAAGTTAAGAAGCTGAACAAGACAGAAAAAGTAGTATATGGAAGCTATCATACACAAAGTAGATATATAAAATATATAGGTAAACACCCCTCTCCCTATCATTTTCCATATTACTATCTTGCACTGGGGACATGGAAAAATTCTTCCACATTATGATGTCATGAAAGATGCACTGAGGTTTTCATTAAGGCAGGAACCGTCCCCTTACAGTTGCCAGCTTGTCTTCTGGAAACGATTACTTCCCACCTGCACAAGCAATAAGAGAACTCAAGCATATGAAACAGTAAGCCACACTGCACAAGATGGGAAGATAATGTGTGTCACCCCATGCCTCCTCTTCTTAATTATTAGTATTGTATTTAAGAGTGTGTCATAACATTTTGCTTGCCAGTGCAGCCAGGAAAAACGAAGTGTCTGTATATAAAATCACCACTCAACTTTTTATTTTGAACCTGCATCTTGAAGAATTAGGGTTATTCATATCAGCTAATTTTACAATTCACACATGTTGTAAAATTCAGTAGAGGCATCCCAAGCCCTCAGGGAATCATCTTTACAGTAATCCTTCCCCCCCATTTGACACAGTTCTTTTTATAATAAATACTCTTATTTTTGGTGTCAGGCACCAACCGTTTTATCCTAGCTACTTTGTGGTTAAACAGAATTCTGTGAAGTGGAACTGTACTAATGCTTCCTGAAAATTAAAATGCTATGCCCCATATGCTATAGTTGTTAACTGCACTCTTTAAAAAGGTCAATGAGTTAGGTTTGATATGTTTGCTAAATTATGACTCTCAATAGCCCTGAATGCATAAAGCTGGAGAGAACCTTCATCACCCAAGTGCACTGGAAGGGAACATATGCCTTGTTCCAGAATCTGCCTGGAAGTTGCCAGGAGAAAATTTCTTGTTATAGCAAACTCCCTGCTGACATACAGCCTGTGGAGCTGGCTCCTGTGCCAGCCTCCCACCCAGCACAGGGAGCATGCTGAGGGGAATAAAAGATATAGTTGACCATAGGAACAGAGTTATGCTTTACAGCTGCCCTTTTGCCACTTTAGCTACTTCTGGAGACTAGAAGCTTAGATTCAGGAAGCTATAATTAGCTCACTAACAGCCCTCTCCTGCTCAACTGTGTTAAAGGATCCTCTGATAGAGGGAAGAATTGAGCCTCACAACAGAGCATGGCTCTCTTTCCATTCAATCTTTCATTTATTTAGATTTTTAATAGGGGAAACTTCCAGCAGGTAGTGTTTTCTATTTTCCTCACATTTCTTCGGATTCCCCAAATAAATAAAGATGTAGTCCCCATTAATTCCAAAATTCACACTTGCGATCTGACATCTTGGGAACAGGTCAGAAGTTTTAAAACTCAACACAAAAAGGGTTGCCTCTGTCTTTTTCAGCATTGCTGTTTGGAGCTCTGCAAAGGTAAATATTGGTGGAAAATTGGGCTGCTCCTCACAACTCTGGGTCCCTCTATAAGCTCCCCACCAAATTCTTAGTCAACACATACGTCCACAAGCCCTGATCATCCCCAGATCTTTCAAGATGGCTATTTATTCTATCCTCTTGTTTTCCCCATGTAGCCTGATGGAGGAAATGATCAAGTGGAAGTGACATGGCTGTTTGAACACCTATGCTAGGTGGTGGTGAAGTTGGGGGCATGTAGCACTGAGAAAAGATATGGAGAAAAAATAGGCCTTGAACTGGGCAGGGCTTAAAGTGAAGACTGGAATGGAGAAAACGGTGCTCTGACACAACACTGGTGATTCATCAACTTATTAGAGTGGATAAGCCCACTGTGGAATACCTATAAAAATATGGTTGGCAAAGGTTCAGATTGGAAAGTTAAGTCACTCAAAACAAACAGGAAAAATCAACATTAAATTGGACAGTGATGTGCACGTGTATACAGAAGAAGAAAGAAAGAATGTGATGCACACGTATGCATAAACTATTATAGAGAAAGATACTGCTAGTTAAAATCATAAATGACTGCTTCACAGGTTAAATAAATCATTCTATGAAATGGGCTGTGTGCATATAAAGCCTGTTAGGAAGTCAGTATGGGTATTTTGCAGGAACAGAGCTAGGAGGGTTCTAGGAGCTATAGTCATCCCAAAATTTGTCTTAGTCCTCCTGTAGCCACTTAGTAGCAGCTGCTGTCCTGTCCCCAACCAGCTTTGGAGGAACTGCAGAGAGAGAGGCAGCTACTGACTGGATGCCCAGCTCCAGCAATAGTGGAGAAGTAAGTCTGGGTGGGGGGCAAGGTTTCCAAGGGCAGCTCCTGACCCATGTCCCCATCCAGAGAGGCATGCCATCCAGGGCAGTCTGGGCTTCCCACAGCAGTTCGCATTGACACACTCCAGCTTCAACGCCTCCGCCTCACCTCCCACTGACATTTCTCCAGGAGTGTCTGTCAACCTCAGCCCTCCCTCACTTGGTAAGCTCTTACTGGCTGCTGGCACTTCCCAGCTCCAGTTTATGATCACCAGTGAGGTCAGGAGATGAGGCCTGACCTTGTGGCAATGGTGTGCTAAGGCTGCCTCATTCCACCCCACTGGAAAGAGCCTAGTACCACCCGTTTTTTGGCTCATTTCTGATTCAAAGTTCTGAAAATTTCCTAGGTATGTTTGTATTCCAGGGGTCATGTTTCACATATCACTGTAGTTTATATCTGATTAATGTTTCTTTAACTAACATTTTATTTTAATTTCTCATATATTTGCTTAAAAATTCCTCTTCAGTGTTATTCCCTTTGGAGGATCTATGGAATAATTTGTATGAGCAGACTTTGTGTGTTGCAGACGGGTATTAATGTAGTAGGCCTTGTAGATCTGAAGTCCAGGTTCACACTTAGGTTAAATATCACATGGGTGTGGTTTCACCCTATTCTTGAGTGCTTAAAATCTACATAAGAAAATTAACTTAATAAAAAACACATTCAAATTCTGTAATGCCTGGGACTTTCTAAACAGGAGTGTTAGCATGGGAGGGAGCGAGGAAAAAGAATTCGGGGATCAGAACTGAAGTACTGGTGTAGAGCTGGAAGGGGTAATCTCAGGACTGGATTAAGAGGGGAAGTGAAATTCAGGATTGACGTATAGCAACAGAAGTATTAGAAGTACTCAGGAATGGAATCACAAGAGTGCCATAATTCAGGACTGAGGGCCAGGAGTCAAGCACTGTAATAGCAGGCATGATGTTCCTTGGATTTTGCAATAATTGGTAGAACTATGAAGAGAGTTTTTGCACAGAGACTGCATCCACTGTCCGTGATTTTTAACCACTGTTACTGGTCTCTCTTTTTTGGTGAACCTCCCCCTCCTAGTATAACCTGCATTTATTCTTAAAAATTCTGTTGGTTTATCATTTAAAGATATCCCAAAATTCTGCATCACTAGTTACTGATTCTGGTTTTCAGGTAATGCATCTAGTTTTCATTTTACACACCAGGTCAAATAGGTGGACAATTTCTTATTTGCCTATTAATATCTTGGATACTAAGAAACACCACATCTAGGAATGAATTATTCCTTCCAGAGTCTTCAACACATCGCTTCCAGAAATAATCATTTGCAACGTCAATCATTCCACACACCATCATCCAATATCTCAAAGATTTCTCTGTAATTATTAGGAAGGCTACAATCACCAGTAATCACAATCTTACCTTTCTTCCTTATCTGATCATATAGTATTTCATTTTCCTGCCTTTCCTGTCACATTGGTCTCTTGCATTCCCTTGCTATTAGCCTCGAAAATTCTATCTATATCCAATTGATTCTCTGGAGTTACAGTTCCTTTATGTGTTTTCTCAAAAGATAAGGGCAAATCTTCCCCTCTATTTCAGGCCTTTACTTTGAAACATCCTATAATCATAAATCTCACACTCAGACTTATTTTCAGGTGAAAGACTTACTGTAATTTTCTTCTTTCACATATACTGTAATTGTAAATTTAAAAAAAAAAAAATACTCTTGACCAGATATCTTTAGTCATTTACTTCTATTTTCCTGTTCATTACACACCGTACATTTTCTTACTTTGGTTTTCATACCTGTGGTCTCCACTCTATTGTCTATTCATTATGTACTCTTTTCCATTCTGACCTGTTTTGATAGTCCAAATATTTGTGATCCTTCTCCCTCCATTGCCCGGAAGCAGAAGGGTAGAGCCAGAACTGGAATAGGGAATATAAAGGGTGGGCCCTACCACTCAGTCATGGGCTTGCTGCTGGAGGAGAAGGATGTTTTTTCCCCAATGCTGGGACTTGAGCCTGACCACAGAACTAATGAAGAGCCTGAACTGCTTATTGGCTGAAGCTCAGAGGGTGTGATGGAGCTCTCTGCCATCTGTGACTTGCTAGAGCTGTCTGTCACCAACAATCTGGAAGAGCTGCCTGATGCCAGCAACTCTGAGGAGCAGCTGAGGCTGCTCCTCATTGTTGAGGAAGACTGAGAAAGATAAAATCCAAACTGGGTGGAACGATTCAGTTATAGCATCTAGTCCACTCATTCCCCTTTGCCCTACAGCCAACCAAGTGAGTGCCAAGTTAACTACTTCATTACTTTGTATTCCAAATAAAATGTAAACACACTATCTACAACACTTCTAAACCCCCTGTTTAGTAACAATCATTATAAAATGAATATGCATGGTTATAGAATGAATGTTATTATATCCACCTGTTATTTACACAAAGCGCAGGTGCTTCACTCAGAAAGAGTCCAGCAGAGGGCAACAAAAATGATCAAGGGGCTGGAGCACAAGACCTATGAAGAGAGACTGAAGGAACTAGGCTTATTTAGCCCGAAGAAGAGAAGACTGAGGGGGGGATTTGATAGCAACCTTCAACTACATGACGGGATGCTCCAACGAGGATGGAGCTCGGCTGTTCTTGGTAGTAGAGCAGAGAACAAGGAGCAATGGTTTCAAGTTGCAGCTGGGGAAGTCAAGGTTGGATATTAGGAAAAACTTTCTTACTATGGGGGCGGCGAAGCATTGGAATGGACTATCTAGTGTAGTGGTGGAATCTCCATCTTTGGAGATATTTAAGGCTCAATTAGACAAAACCCTGGCTGGGATAATTTAGTGGGAGTGGTCCTGCTCTTTTGGCAGGGGGTTGGACTAGATGAGCTCATGAGGTCCCTTCTAACCCTATGATTCTATGAAACATATTTTTGTAACAGAAATAATGACAAATTCCTTCACAGGCAGTTTGTAAGGGAGGGAGGTGATTACTTTTCTTTAACAAACATGGGAAACTCTCTCCTCAGTACATACTTTGTGCAAGGTTTGATATCAGGAATTATCTGCCCCTTCTGTAAGATCACTGCCATGGTCATTCTTTCCAATTAGGCCTCTTGTTTTATTTTATCTCTGTTACCCCCCTTCTTCCTAACCCCAAGGCTAGAGAGCAGCTTTAAGATCAGCACAGGATTTTTGCTTGTATTTTTGCAGTACATAGCCATTCAGTCCAAAACCAGGGATCCTGCATAGGACAATTCATGTCCAAAGGCTGGGCCAAACCCCAAGCCCCCCAGGAATTTGTACCAGCAACAGCCTTCTTATGCCCACACTCACAATTTACAAAAATCAAAATTTGGATTTGCTGTTATGGTGTGACCTCTTCCCATGACTTGGACTCCCCTGCATTTATTTCCTCCCATTCTGTAAGTTCCCTCATCTTCAAAGTGTCTGACGAAGTGGGACTTTCTCCCATGAAAGCTCATGAGATAAATAAATGTGTTAGTCTTTAAGTGATACAGGAGTCTGCTTGTTTTGCAGAACTAGACTAAAACAGCTATCCTTTTGGAGCCTAGTCCAGTGCTCTATACAGTAGGCAGTGTTCATCTGTGATTAAGAAACAAGCACAGAGATGAAGTACAAGGTTATAGAAGTTTATCCTTGCTTAAGCAATGATACTTGACCTCTGAGTGAAGAGAGCCAGGTATTATTATTATTAGGTCACTTGCACATTTCAATAGACCTATTAGCACCCATTGACTGATGGACAAATCAAAGAATCTAAGTTGTGGTTATTTGCATGCAAAGTGTGATGAAATAAGATGTCTTCTAGAGTAGAGGATGTCTTTTTTTTTTTTTTTTTTTTAATTTACCCACTCTGATGGTATTGTGTTAAGAGGTTTGTTTGGTTTTCTTGTTGTTGTTTTTAAGTACGATTACACATTGGGTAGAGGCTGTCGATCTACGATTGTCCAGAGGGAATTAAAGTTAGTGTGTGGGCAAGTTAAATTAGAAAAAAATATGCAAAGGGTGGGAACTGGATGCAATTTACACCAGTTCTCTACACACATGCACACCTCTGAATTTGGTCATAAATGTCGCTCAAAAAGGTCTCATGTTACCAAGTTCCTTCTTTACTTTGATGGTGACATTATCACATCCATTAAAGGCTACCTCTCATGACCTCATTCCTAACCTATTATATACCTAAGGATTTATGCTCTACTCATCATTCTATTATCCTAACACCTTCACAACACCAGAATTACAGCATATAGATTTCCTTATATATGGCATTAAGTTTCTGTTTCTCATAAAAATGAAACATTTCTCACCTTTAAAGGTATTAAAAACTTGAAATTATGCAGCCTACCTGGAGACCTACTGTTATCCATATCCCCAGCTACCTCTTATGGATCTTTTCTTTCTCACTATAAAAAGTGTTCATTTGAACAACTGAACTTTATATTGCCCTCCCAGTCTCAACAAGATCCAGAAAGTGCAGAGTTGCATGAAAATTAGTATTTAGAAACAGCTAAGTATAGCAATGCAATTCTGCCTCATTGGCTATGTCTACACTAGAGCTAAGTTAAGTCGATTGAATAAGGTCACCTGAAATTGACTTTAATAAGTGTACTTAGAAAGTCTCCATTTGCTTAAGTTGACTATAAAATAGAATTATGCCAGGGGACCTTTTTAAAGTTGACTTCAAATGGGTCCCCTGCCTTACGTTGGTTTTATAAAGTTGACTTAAATGGCTCTCCTGCCTTAAGTGGACTTTAAAGTACACATGTTGTTAAGTTGACTTAATAAAGTGGACTTAACCCTTACAGTTGTCTTTAAGGGTGAGTTATTAAGTCAACTTAAGCAAGTGCTTAAATCGACTTTATAAACTCCAGATGTGGTCCTGGAGTTCCTTAAGTCAACTTAAGCCTGGTTAAATTGACCTAAGCATCCAGTATAGACATAGGCATTTTGTGGAACATCTTTCTGACAAACTGCATCTTGAAAAGCTTTTTTGAGTTCAAATATACAGTTAGAGAACTAAATAATAAAAATTCAAAACAGAGAATAGGAAGTTTTGAGCAAAGGAAGAGAAAGTTTTCAAAGCAGGTTAGAAAGTGGACAGAGAGTTGCTGATTCATAATGCTGTATGAAATGTACTCCAGACAGCAGGTGACACAGAGCCAGTACACTGTTAATGACAAGACTGTGTACAAGGACAAGGAAAGTGTGCAAGTACTGTACTCACCATTCAAGGGTCAGAATTCACCTGCAGCATTAACTGAAATTACAATTTTTTTTGAGCTGGCTGAAATTTACTATATGATTATCACCACCACTTAAAAAAACCTTTAGGAAACATTTTTTCCAGTCGTCTTTATATTTTTGTCCCCACCTACATAAAATTGCAACTTCTGTCATGTTTATCACAAGCCTTATTGAAAACAATATTAAAATAAGCGTATGTGCATGTGTTAATATATTTATAATCAAATCATTTTTTTAAGAAATGGGCTTGTTAGGAACCCTTTGAAACAAAATAAAATATAGACATTTTCACAAAGTTTTTTTTTTTTTTGTTTTTTAATGGCTCTACCTTTTTCCCTATACAATGAACAGGAGTTACAGTAGTATGTTCCAAAAGCTGGCAAAAGGCAACTGTCTGATTGCCTCTCACTTATACCATGCTTATATCAGTGTAAATCCAGTGATTTCAGGGGAGTTATTCTTGATGTACACCAGCATGTGTCAGAGGACAACCAGTTTCAATATCAGCAGATATATTTGTAAGTGGTGTACATTTTGATTAGAGCCTATTGGTTTGGTACATTCATTCAATTTTGATTCTACTTTATCAGATTTAAATTCCAATTAATCAGATGACAATTTTTAGAAAGCTTTTCATATGCATGATTTAAACTGTGTTTGCCTTTCTGATAGTAATTTAATATTTCCCTAAATTGGATTTTATTAAATATGTGCCATCAAACATACAGTAATATTCAGAGACTGTCTGAGGTGTGTAGAAAAACCTCAAAATAAATATTTCTAGTACAAGCCTTGTGCTTTTCTAAAGGACGGATATTTTAGTTTACATCCACAGAATGTAAAATCCTTGCAAGATTTCAGAGTAATGTCTGAAACAAAGTCATGAATAATTATATATAAAAACATTAGGGTATTCAGGATCTTTTGTATACCACTGTTTGTATCTTTCTGTCTTTATACTTTTCAGGTCCTTAGATTATGTTGGAAATCCTTCCCAGCAAAAATCCCACTGGACCTTTTTTTTTAGGGCTTACACATTTTTCCCCGTTTTACTTTTAAAACTGCATAGCATCTGCTCCAAAAATTAATATTGCTGAGCCACTCCATAATAGCAACTGTAATGTAATTAAATTTAACATACTTGTAGATGGAAAAATATCAAAGAAAACCACCACAGCAACATTTAATTTCAGAAAGGGGAATAATCCAAAATGAGGAGACTAATTAAATAGATATTAAAAGGAACAGTCACAAGAGTGAAATGTAAGCTGCATGGAAACTTGAAAAATATCATAAGAGCTTCAAAGTGTATGTATACCCCTAATAAAAACAAAACAAAAAAAATAATAAAAGGAACAAAAAACCCTATCACCTATGGATAAGCAGAGTGAGAGAGACAGTTAAAGGCAAAAATAAGTATTTCAAAAATTGGAAGTTAAATGCTATTGTGGAAAATAGAAAGGAACAGACTCTGGTAACTCGAATGTAAAAAATGTAATTAGGCAGGTTAAAAAAGAATTGAAGACTAACTAGCAAAAGACAAAAAAAAACAAAAACAAAAAAAACCCAGCAGTATCTTTAAGACACATCAGAAGCAGGAAGCTTGCCAAACAATCAGTGGAGTCATTACACAATGAATTTTCCAGAGGGGTAGCCATGTTAGTCTGTGTACAGCAAAAGCAGTGAGACTCCTATGGCACCTATAGACTAACAGATTTCTTCAGTCATAAGCTTTCATGGGCTCCAACCCACTTTGTCAGATGCATCTAACAGATGCCACAGGACTCTCGCTGCTTTTATTAGATAACAAACGTCTTAAAGGAACACTTGAGGCAGGCAAGGTGATTGTGGAGAAGCCAAATTAATCCTTTTCATCCATCTTCACTGCAGAGAACATGAGGGAGATACTCACATCCAACCCTCTCTTTTAAGATCACATATCTGAGGAACTCTCCCAGATAGTGGTGGCAATAGAGGTTGTTTTGGAAGACCACTGATGAATTAAACAATAACTCTTCCTCACAAGGAGCAGATGATACTTACCCAAGTGTACTGAAAAAACTCAACTCACCTACTAATTGTGGTTATAACTTGTCACTTAAATCAGCCTCTGTACAAGATGACTGTTGGATAGCTAATATAATACTGATTTTTAAAAGCTCCAAAAGTGGCAGCCTTGTTAGTCTAGATCAGTAAACCAAAAACAAACAAAGAGTCCTATGGCACTTAAAGACTAACAAACATATTTATTGCATGGACTTTTGTGGGATTTTCTCCCACGAAAGCTCATGCAATAAATGTATTTTCTAGTCTTTAAGTGCCACAGAACTCCTTGTTTCATTTTTAAGAGAGACTCCAGAGGCAATCCTGGCAATTACAGGACAGTCAATCTATCTTTGGGACCAGGCACATGGGTTGAAACTATAATAATGAATAGAATGGCTAGATACACAGATGAATGTGACATGTTGCTGGGGGGAAACAACACTGATTACATAAGGGAAATCATGCCTTGAACTACTAGAATGCTTTGATGGGGTCAACAAACTTGGACAAGGCTGACCCAGTGGACATAATGAAATTCACTAAATAGTCAGTAGGTTTTCAAAAAGGAAGTACTTCACATAACACATAGTCAAACTCATGGAACTCATTACCAGGTCATGATGTGAAGGCCAAAATTATATCTGGGTTTGAAAATAGAATTATATGTTAATGGAGAATATATCCATTAATGACTATTAGCCAAGATTGTCCAGAACACAATCCCATGTTCTAGGCATCCTAAGCCCAATGATTAGCATAACCTGGAACTGGATGACAGGAGATGGAGTGCTCATGTTCTTGAGATGATTATCTCCAATATTTTCCTTCAGACAACAAGCAGAATGAAACAAGCATAGCTTGAGGATGCCATCATGTGCCAGAAATGCTCCTCTGCTTTACACATTGGACAAACAGGACAGTCTCTGTGCAAAAGAATAAATGGGCACAAATCTGCCATCAGAAATCAAGACACACTAAAACCAATTGGTCAGCATTTCAATCTTCCCAATCACTCCATTTACGATTTACTAATTGCAGTGCCCAGACAGATCAATACTAAATCAAGTCTTCAAAGAGAAGCTGTGGAGATCAAATTTATTTGCAAATCCAATTGCATTGCTTCAGGCTTCAATAGGGACTTTGGATTTTTCTCTCATTAAAAAAGGTGATTTGACCTCATCTTCCTCTCTATGCTGTTCTCTGTGTTTGAATCATAACAACAGCTTTGATTTCCTGTTACACTGTGATCTGATCCCATTACTTACAGTTCCCTGCGTTTATTTCCTCCAATTCTGTAAGTTCTGCCATCTTCAAAGCACCTGATGAAGTGGGATTTTCTCCCATGAAAGCTCATGCAATAAACAAATTTGTTAGTTTTTAAGTGCCACAGAATTCTTTGTTTGTTCTTCTTGAGGATGAAAGTGTTTAAGACATCTGGTATAGAGCAAACCACTTTTATAAGCATTCGGTCAGAACATGGAAAAATAAATTAGTATTCAGAGATATTATGGATCCAAATTAATTTTTTTCCTTTAAAGATTAAGTCCCCTTTATAAAAAGGCTGAATTTTAATTTGTTTCATGATGCAGTGCACGATGAACACTACTTAACTAAATGTACATTAATAACATAGTGCACATTAAGGACCTTACTGGTCATTATATACAATGTTTCTCTGCACAGTGCAGATAAGTGCTGCTCAGATCTGCTCAGTAGTATTTGATGCTTTGGTGATGATAATGTGTGTGTCCATTTGTCTGCTGCTCAAAGGAAAGCCAGTTCCTAGTGGTATTGTCAAAATCCTTTCACTTCTCCCAATTAAATGGCTCGGCTGGGATACATGCTGCCCTCCATTTGTGCTAAAACTTGCCTCTCACCATAAAAGTCTACTTTTGATTCCCGTGTTCTAGTTACTGCTGTACCTTATAAAAAAATGTGAAAAAGGAAGGAAATGCTTCTCTGTACCTTCTATCTTCACTAAGGAACTGTGTTCCAGACACATGTGAGGTGGCTGAAAAATCAGACTAATGCTCACCGTATGTCAATTCATCTATTGCTCAGATAGCACTGTGATGCATAGACAAAACTCAGAGTTTAAGTCTGGAGTTCCTGCCATTGTTGCTTTCAGACAGGCTTTTGTGGTTTAATTTCTTGGGCCATTTATAGTACTATATAAAATATAAGAGAACAATGAATAATATCAAAAATATGAAAACTATTATAAAAATAGGCCAACAAAACCAAAAAGACCTACTGATACTATTTTTATATAAATATGCAATAGTTCTTAATTTAACATATTCCAGAGGAGTAGCTGTGTTAGTCTGCATATAGCAAAAATGAGAGTCCTATGACACATTAACGACTACCAAATTTCTTCAGGAATAATCTTTGGCGGACTGCAACCACTTTGTCGGATAATTTTATATAGAAATCCCCATCTCCACCCCACAGCTACAACAATGCTGTTTAGATTGCACAGCTGAATGCTCATTTATGATTGCTCTTGCAAATTTAATTCTGTTTGGCACACTCAGCCTGTGCATCGAGTACGTTAGGCTATGTCTGTACTAAAATCTTAGTCTGAACTTGCTTAGTCTGAATGAAGTAGTTCAAAAGTTAGTTTGAACTAACCATGTTTTTTCTTAGTTCAAACTAACTTTTTAGTTTGAACTAAAATGCACCATTAGTTTGAACTAAAAGTTAGTTTGAACTAAAAAAATGTGTTTAGTTAAACTAACTGCTAGTTCAAACTTATGTAGTTCAAGCTAGCGTGTCTACCTTGAGCTAGTTTGAACTAAAAATGCAAATTAGTTCAAACTAAGCAGTTAGTTCAGACTAACCAGGCAAACTGACTAGTTCAAAGTAAGCTTTGCTTAGTTCAAACTAAAAAAAAAAAAAAAATTAGTTCAACCTAGCCAAAGCCTAGTGTAGACGGAGTTCAAATTAGTTTGAATGAAGCCTCTTTAACTGGAACTAATTTGTTAGTGTAGTCATAAGCATAGAGACCCCATTGAAAAGATAGCATGTGATCATGTAAAAAACACATGCCCTTGAATGTACACTGCTGTTTTTGGCTTTTCAAAAAAGAAATCACCTGAATCTTTTATCATGGAAAACATTAGGCGAAATAGATATATTAGTTGTTACCAGCTTCACCCATTACTGATTAAATTAATGGTGGCCATCAGAATATAGAGATGCTAGCTTAAATCTTGACCAAAGAGCGATGACAGTCTCTCTTTAACCGTCACAGATATATTCATTCAATTGTAATGTGTACACACCAGTTCTATGACAAAAATATTATTGTTCAGACAATGTTTAAAATGTATCACCTATATCCCTATCAGGGGCTTTTAAAATTATTGTTTCAATTAATACCAGTTCATTTTTATTCTGTAAATCTCTGCTGTATTGAATGTTAACATCATTTCAAATGTCTGCATGGCTCCAAAGGCTCTTTAAGACAAAAACAGTGCTATTCATTGACTTTCATAGAAAACTTCCCCAGAGCTTTTCCTATTTTTCTTTGTAGGCACTGCACCTCATACTCTATTACAATGGGTAGCTATTATCCTTTTAATATACCTGCTGAAATATTCTTAAAGAAGTTTGTATAATAGCTGGTTTACAAATGGTAATTGCTCTGTAATTTCATTTATTTATTTTTTGTAGGAAGCAGGTCTCAGTATGTATTATAAACTATGAAAATCTTGCTGTAAAACAAGACCATTTTTAATGTGTAGATTTTTAAGCACATTCATCACACCAGAGTTTTAAGACCAGAAGGGACAATTATGATCAATTAGTCTGATTTGTTGGATAACAGGCCTTAGAATCACAGTATGTTTCCTGCATCAAGGCCATAAGTTCTGGTTCAGCTAGAGAACACGTATATACTTGTCCCCTGTGGTAAACTGCCTCAAGACAAAGAAATAACCAAACAATGGCTTGAAACCTTCAACATCTTCCGTGGTGGATACTGCTGCACTGGGCTTTTATAGAAGCACAACTGACATCAGTGGCTAAAAATGTGTTACACACTCTTACAAGAGCTGTTGCCATTGTATCTTTCGCAATGCTACAATTCAATTCCTTATAATTCAAACCTCTATTTTTAATGATCCAAAAAAGATATCCAAAACCCTTTGTACAGAAAAAAAACAAGACAAGCACAGCGCTTTGACTAGTAGGCACAGAAGGGCACAGAACATGGAGCAGGGACAGATAGCACCATAGTCTCAGCATATTTTCGTGAGGTTCTGGCTCCAAAATGGTGGAAATCACATTTGATCAGTATCTCCAATGAACAATGTAAGCCTTACCAAAGGAGTGACTGGCAAGATTTCCACATACCTGGGCCAAAAAAAATGAGAACGGGCAGCCCTGTGAGGTTGTGCCTCGCTCTGAACAAGCACTAGAAAAAATAGGCCCAAAACTATGTTTTTGACTCAATCTAAGTTTCTAAATGTAGAGGTTATTAACTGAGGGGCCTTAATACCCCAGACCTCAAAATTAAAAGGGCTTCTGATTCAAGGCTGCAATACCGGCCCATTTTCAGAAACTGATCAGTGCAGAGGGAAAAATAAAAAGGACAGATAAGGAAGCATATTATATTAATTCTGTTCATTATTTTTCAGAAACTTGAAGCCATGAATGCACAATTTTATTTTATCATGTATATTCATCTAATTTTTTCAAACTAAGAACACCAGCCCAAGTGATCACACTGAAAAGTGCGACAAGGTGTGCACTTTATTTCTGTACAAAAAAGTTTTGTATATCTTATTTTCTGCCTTTTAAGTAGAAAAACAAATTCATAAGTGATTAAGTTGTGGTACTGTGGAAGATGCAGCCATAAGTGTTTCCTAAATGCAGACAGGTAAATAGACCAGTGCAAAGAAGAATAATTTAGCACCAAATATTAGCTAACTTTTATTTTTTTCTTTTTTTATAATGGCTATGTTGGTTTAGAGTTCTTATTTTGTGGCAAAATTATAAATAAACCAGTAATATTAGTAAACAATAGTTACTCCTACAAGTCAATCTTATGTATCAAAACAGTGAACTTTTCTATCAGGGTCATGAGGTCCCTTGGAAAACAAGTATATTAGCAATAACATGCAACATGATTCTTAACCATAGCAACATTAGTGGGTGCAACTGTTATATTAATGAGTCTAGGGAATTGATGATTTTACAATTCCTGACCTTTCAGCTTTTGATCCATTAGTAGCTATGGATTCAGTGGGAGTCAGCACAACTGGGCAAAAGCTGCCTGAGTGGAAAATTGATCCTGTTAAGTGCTAGCACAGTTGCTTGACACATCAATGTTTCCCATTTTAGTGCTATGAACTTTTGCTCTGTGATAACATGAGTTCAGATCCCAGTTGGGAAGTTGAACTTTCAATGAGACGTCAAGTGAATATGGGGGCATTTGTCATCTCTTAACATTTTAACTAAAAGGATAAGTGAAAACCAATGGCAAAAAACATAATGAAATCACCATCATCATCATCAACCTTTAGAGCTGGGAAATACACCTTCTGTGTCATGTAGTCCATGGGGAATTAAAGAAGGAACTGCCAAGTGGTGAAAGATGCTACTTCCATGGCCTGGTCTATTTAGTCCCTATGTCTAGAGGGCTAAATTTCACCCCAGCCTACCTGAAGCAAAAACAAACAAACAAACAAACAGTGACTTTGGGCAGAGCTCACACACCAACCCCGTTACATGCAGCCACAATATTAACAGAATAAAATAACTGGATATTTTCAAAATCATATTACCGAATAATGAAGTAATTTTCACAGTATTTTTGGAGGTGGGTAACTAAGTGCTCTTCTCAGTGGGGACAATGGGGAACTGTGATAAAGACATGAAGTAACTGGTTCAAAGGCAGTGACCAAGCCCGGTTGGTATCAACTCTGAGAACTTCCTGATGTACAGGACTGTGCTTAGACCACTTGACTATGACAAATAAAACATGAAATTGTATACATCTAAACAGTGAGACTGGGACTGTCCAAAGAGCCTAATCGAATGATAGCCAATGGTAGCTGAGCACCTTACTCCCCCAGAAACCTTTGTTAATCCCACTCTAGACTGAGCTTTAGCCTTACAACGGGTCACTTTTGCCCTCACCCACCGCAAGGATCATCACAGATCTGGTTTCAAAGGGGTAGTTGTGGTAGTCTAGCTCAGAAAAACAAAGAAGGAGTCCTGTGGTACTTTTAAAGACTAACAAATGTATTTATCACATGAGCTTTCATGGCAGAAAATCCCACTTCATCAGATGCTTGAAGATGGGAAATTTACAGAGTGGGAGGAAAATAAATTTAGGGAATTTTAAGTCATAGGATCAGGAGCCATTTAGATTCAAATACTGAGGAATAGCATATAGGGGAAGATGAGGTCAAATCACCTGTTGTAATAAGAAAAAAATCCATAGTCCCTATTTAACTCTAAGGCAACAGTGTCAAAGCCTTTTGAGACAGACCTCTCCTTGCTTATAGACAGCCCCTCAACCTTAGAGCAGATACTGACCAGCAGCTAAAGACCAAATAATGGAAACATTGAAGCAGGTACATAACCCTGCAACAAACCTCATCGCCAACTTTGCCCAACATATTTGCACAAAAGACACTAGCAAAGGACCAAATCAACACAGATACTCCATCAAAGGCTTATTCCCCTGCTTGTCCACCAATGTGATTTATGCCATCATGTGCCAGAAGTGGCCCCGCCTTATAAACTGGACAAACAGGAAAGTCTCTATGCAAAAGAATAAATGGAAACAAGTCTGACATCAGAAATCACAATATTAAAAAAAAACACAATAGGGAAACACTTCAATCATTCTGTTCATTCCACTGATGATTTGTTAATAGCTGTGCTCAAACAAATGGAGAACAAACTGAAGCTTCAAAAAATCTGCATAATTGGAATTCATATGCAGATCTGACACCATTGCCTTAGAGTTAAATAGGGACGACAGATTTTTTTTCTTGTTATAACAGGTGATTTGACCTCACCTTCCCCTACAGATCTGAACATATGTAATATTTTGAGATGTGAGCTTGGTGGTTGCTCTTGACACTTGTCATGAGCTTCCAGTGTTGAGGTGGTAATTTGCTCTGACAGAAGTCCTCCTCCCTAAGAGCCTTCACAAATTTTAACATAGATTTTGACGCAAAAATTTGCAAGTTTTGGCCATATTTGGTCAGCTCTATTTTAGCTTTTGCTAAAATTGTCACTGGAAGAGGAAGTGTCAGAATTTCTGAAGCAAGATATCATTAATCCAACTTTGCAGACTCTATGTTTGGACAGTCCTTTTAAATCAATCAGATCCTGAACTCATAACATTTTAAGGTTAGCATTTGAGGTATCACCATGCTTAGTAGGTATGCACATGTGAAGACAATAAAAGGGCCAATTATTTATTGGGTCCACTTTACTATAGATAACTGCCCATAAAATGATGTTAAATAATTAAAAACTTACTATCATGAATAAAAGTTGCCCCAGGAGGTAAAAACCATATGCAGCATATGCCACTAATGTGAATGATATAGTAAACATAACTGAGAAAAAAAGGTTCAAATAACTTCCAAAGAGACACGATAAATCCTTTAATATTTCTACGCTGATCCACAGTTGTCCAGTCCTCAGTCCTGTTCCTGCTACTTGTAATCCCTTTCTTCAAATGGAAACACGTTGCCACATGTTCTCCCTTCCACCTCTTTCTACATTTGATCCAAGTACCTAATAAAAGATTTCTGTCCAGAGCTCGATTTTTTCCAGCTACTTCAAAGAGAGCCTTAGTTTGGTAACTGTGCTGTTTCCCAGACCAACTGGTTCACTTGGGCCTCACAGCTGTAGACTTTTGCCAAGAAATAGCAGCCAGTGGACTCACTGGAGTAACAGGCAGAGGTTCTGTGTAAAGTGGTAAACTGGAGATATTTTTTTTCCAATCAATCAGTGTGGCCTCGAAAGAGTTTTGAATTCAATTTTGCCAGCACAAATATGAGATGTACATGTCTGATCATTCCTAATACCACCACAGAACCAATTTGGAAAATACCAGCAACATCACCAGTACGGTAATTAGACAACTATGGGCTCAATCTCACTCTTGCTAGAGTCAATAGAATTCTTGCCATGGATGTCAATGTGAAATTTTTGTTTAGACTTAAAACCACTTGGGCCTGTGCTTAACTATAAAAAACAGAGAGAGTAATCTCATCCCTAATCAACGAAGTACATAAACATGTGCTTTACTTAAAGTATGTGTTTAAATTATGTTGAGGTCAATGAAAATTAAATACCTTATAGACTGAGAACAGGCTTAAGGTTTTTTGCTGAACAGATATGGAATTGTGTGTGCGCTTAAGGTAAATATATGCTTCAAAGCTTTGTTGAACAGGAGCCCTGGTTTCCACAGGTGACAGTCACATATGCTGCTCTCACTGAACTCATCTGGAGCATGTCTGAAAACGAAAGTGCTAATACAAGAACGCCCACTGGAAAACTGAGCCCACGATGGTATTGAGAATAATCAGATGCACCCTTCACTTCTACCTCCCTGTCCTTAAACATGAACAAAACTTTTGTTATGGTCCACCTGAAATAAATAAATTAATAAATAGAAAATAATCAGGCTGCCCTCTGCTTCCAATCAAACATTTCTTCACATCAACATACAGAAAGTCTAGACTCACAGGGAAGGCTTCTCAGCTTCTGACAGTCAGTGGAATTTATTGAAACAAATTTGTTTAATTCTGATCTTTTAGTTATTTGCTAGTTCATTTCGCACTGTTTCATTCATTTCATGCAACTCAGAGTTTTTCAATTATGGATTGAGGCAGCAGTATATATTTGAGCATAGTTTCTGTCAGTTTGATTTTTTTACATCACTAATGAGTTTAAAATCTCTGCTCAAAAGTCATCCCATCTGATTTGGAGATGGTACATTGGGGGGGGGAATAGAAGGTGATCTACAAATAACCTTTAAAATTGTGGGGAGGAAAAAAGGCTAAATAAACCTTGAAAGAAATAAAAAGTAACCCATGAAGGATGAGCAAACTATGCAATCTCTTCCACTCTTTATTTTACACACACCCTTCCTTTGTCATTTTCTTCATTGTCACATTTATGTATCAGCCTCTGATCCTTGTTTATATGCTACACTGAATATGATATTTGCTACTCGTGGTATGTCTTGAGAAGATTAAAAAAAAACAGTTCTTCACAATAGTGATAAGTTCTATGCTTGGTTACCTCAGATTCCAGAAACCAGTCTCTGTTCTCCATCCATGATAGAAAATCCATCTGTGGGATACAGCATTACCAACTATATGCAACCCATGCTCTGCAAATAAGCTAGTATAACCCAATAACAGAGCTGAATCAGATGCAGAAAAGGCAGCGTCAGACCACCTATGAAATCTGCTGATCACATATGCTCATCTGCTCTGTAGCCTCCAATGCAGGCCCACCGCTTACCTTCTCCTCTATGCAAGGTGCAATGCAGCAAAGATGTATGTATGGAAAAATTCTCCTTCTCTACTTGCCAGGGTGAATCAAGCCCTGTGTCTGTGTATTTGAGACACTACATGCAACCTGTCCCTTTCCATATCCCCCAAAAAACAAGGGCAAATTACTTAGAGGTTCCCACACAACACACACACAGTGTACATATCTGCTCAGGATATTATTCAATTCCTTCTTTGAACCCTGTCAGAATATTGTCACCCCCAAATGGTAAAGTTCTCTCCTGAGATTCATGCAGAATTTAATTAGTGAGCCTTCCACCAGACGAGAGCAGAAGGGAAGGAATAATAGAAAAATATTCAAACCAATCTGAATAATTAAACCCCACACTTCAAATAGCCATCTGACTATACCTTTGTATTTCCTACATCTGGCAAACAAGTAGATGCCTCTCCTAGCTAGACCTGTTAAATTTATCGACAATCTTAAGCAGTAGAAAACATATTGCTATTTTGAAAGCTGCAGCATTCCCAGGACAATCATCAGTAAATAACTAGGAACTTCCCTGGCAAGACAGGTTTGTAAGAAATCAGAGATCACAAACGTTCAATACTTACTGGCTGGAAAGTGGATAGCTAAGAGCTTTGAGAAATCAGGTAATTAACCTGAAATTCTCACTTGGCAATAGGGGGTCCGTATGATGACAAGATACTTTGCTATGTGCTGATGTTGTCACACCCTCCATGTTGATCAAAAATAAAACAACTTCTCCCTGGCTGTGAGGATTTAAGTAACCATAATCTTTTATACCATCAACCTTGCACTTTAAAAGAGAATTATTTTTCCATTTCCCCCATAAATACCAGTCACGTTATATTACAAATGGAACACAGCAGTTGGAGCTTAATATGCATGTGAGTGGATGGTTGCAAACTTCTGAAATCTATTAATGATCAAAAGTTTTGTCTTATTTAACTGCTTTTACCCAGGCTTTTTAATAAGGTCTCTGATTTCACCTGTGGACTTGATACCAGTTAGGAAATTCATAAGACAACCCTGGTTAACAGGTTATGCTGGGATAAGCAGTGCTGTTGATGCCGTGATCCAAGCCCAAAAGATTCTGGAGTGTGTTGTTCAGAGGATGGGGGCTGGGAGGGTAATAGCAAGGCCTGCTGGGAAGGAGGAAGAACAGAATACAAAAAACCTCAGCCAGGTATAGGAACAGACTTGGAGAGCACTACAGTGTTGTCATCTTTCCAGTGAGAAGAGGGACCAGAGGACTGAGGTGGAGCTAAAAAGATCAGCCCGTAGAAGAGCCAGAATAAGAGATCTAACAGAAACAAGTAGGCAAACACAGAAAGTAGTGCTGGATGTGGGAAAGAAAATGGCGAGCATCTTAGCTGGGAACAGACAGTTCCAATAACAGAAAATCCTGGCAGAGGAAGGGCAAGGGTACCCAACTGCATTGATATGCCTCAGAGAGGCAGCACTTATAACCATGTATAAGCAAGAACAAACTATTAACAAAAGATTTGCACACCCCGTGAAGATGTGATCTGGAGAGTAGAGAACTGGCAGAGTGACTAGATGGGAGCCCCTGCATGAACATGATAAATATCTGAATAGATCCAAGCCCAAGGAGGGACGAGGTGGTTGAAAGACTTTCAGAAGAGTTTCACTTGATTTGTGGACCTTCCATTTACCCTGAAAGGGACTGGGGGGCAAGTTTTTAATTTGGTTGGAGGGAAAAATCAGGCAAATAGTGGGAAAATTAAGGTTCAGATGCACCAGGACAGAAATGGACTTTGGAAAAAAAGTCAGGGAGCCATTTAAGTGCAACAAGGCAGAAAATCTGGAGGAAAGTAGGGAACAGGTTAAAAACCATGGAAGAAGTGAAATGGAGGTCATTTGAGACAGGAAGAGACCATTCCAAGAGCTGGAAGCGTAGGGAGTAGATTAAACTAATACAAAGTTCATCTGGTAACAGAGGACCCGCCCCCCCCAAGACAATCAGAAAGGGACAGGTTTCCATTGGGTTCCAAACTGAACAGGATTTTCTCTCCCAGAATAGGAGCACTTAAATCATGGTCTTTAGATAGCCTTATAGTTAGAATTCAGACAGACCACAGTCAAAATAGTCAAGATCAATAGAGACCCAAGTCATGAATAAAAGTTTCATCAGGAGGGTAGCCAAGGTAATACCTCATGCTGGTGATATTTAACGGTGCTAGCAAGCAGACTAGAGGAGGGTGACCTGATATCTAGGGCTCTGTCTTACATAGGAACTTGGAACTCCCCACCCCATTCTGGTTTTTCACACTTGCTATCCAGTTACCTTAGACTGAAGAGATGGGAGAGAAAGGAACATCTTCAATTAAGGGTTGTAAGGCAAACGGAAGACTTTGTGACAGTATAACAATAGTGGGCAATGGAGGCCCCCTCCCCCAAAACACATTTCCATTTTGCAAGACTATGTAGTAAACAAGTAGTTATCTAGGTGTTAGACTGTAGGATAAAGGCGGTGGGAATCTACACCCCAGCAGACAGTCTACGTGACCAGGAGAGGGCCTGATCACCCCTCCTTGTAAGTAATGGGCTATAACAAGAGCTTGTTTCCGTGACTTCACGGGACTTCATCGTAGGACGTTGACGGGTGCCTTGGAGGACATCACTCCCCTGCTGAAGCCCATGGTCGTGAAGTGGGGGTCCTCGACTGCTGATTGGGCTGTAAGCCTGTCTATATTGCTTTGTGTTTAAGTCTGGGTATATCACTTTTATCTGGATATTTGGTTAGTTAATAAAACATTTTATTTCCTCCTACGTGCATCTCGGTGGTTGTTGCTACTGGAATCCCGGACCTGAAACCCACTTGGCATAGTTGACAGGATTTCAGAGTAACAAGCCGACAATATGTTTGGGAAATGTAACAAGGGGAGTGATGGGGAGGTCCAGCTCCCAGGTTCACCCACCACATCAGCCTGGAGCCGGATGGCACAAGTGTGGAACTGGGTGACCCCAATGGTGTCTGTTAATGGAAAGGATGTGGATGGGTCACCCCAAGATTTAGAGGTGCTGGATCCCCTCCCACTGGCCACAGGTAAGGGTGTCCAACAGGCTGGATGGCTTTTTCTGACTGCCCTTTGGAACAGCCAGAGCAAAAAAGTGTTGCTTAGAGGAAGGGACAGTGAATTGGCAAAGGAGTTTAACAGAGAAATCCTGGATCGCAGCCTTTCGAGTGCTGGCAAGGACTACTGCTGCCTCCAGTTTCACCCTGGTGAGTGTGGCAGGAACTCTCCTTTTGGAGGCAGGATAGAGGGTAGAGCTGTGAGTTTCCAAGGAGCCTTCCTTCAAGATGTGTTATTGCTTTCTGTACCTTTTTTAACCTTAGGGGTTTTTTCTTCCTAAATTGTGCTCTTCTCCTTTTCCCCATTCTCTGTCACTGTTTCTTTTGTTTGGAGAGTTTAGGGTTAAAGCCACAGCTGGAATGTTGCTGTGAACTCGTATGCTAAACAGGGTTAATTAGTGGCTTTTCACCTTACTCCCCCTTTGCAGTTTTGTTTTTCCAAAGTTTTGATGAAAAAATTTTGGATACACTTTAAATGTAAAAAGGTGCTATGGAATAATAAGTCTTGGCTTCTATGCAGTCAGTGTTCCCCACTACCAAGTGGGTTTCACGTCTGGGATTCCAGTAGCAACAACCACCGAGATGCACATAGCAGGAAATAAAATGTTTATTAACTAACTAACTAGTCAGATAAAAGTGATATACCCAGACTTAAACACAAAGCAATACAGACAGGCTTACAGCCCAATCAGCAGTCGGGGACCCCACTTCACGACCGCGGGCTTCAGCAGGGGAGTGTTGTCCTCCAAGGCACCCGTCAAGGTCCTACAGCAAAGTCCCATGAAGTCACGGAAACAAGCTCTTGTTATAGCCCAATACTTACAGGGAGGGGTGATCAGGCCCTCTCCTGGTCACATAGACTGTCTGTTGGGGTGCTGATTCCCACCACCTTTATCCTACAACCTAACACCTAGATAACTACTTGTTTACTACATAGTCTAGCAAAATGGAAATGTGTTTAGGGGAGGGGGCCTCCATTGCCCACTATTGTTATACCATCACAAAGTCTTCTGTTTGCCTTACAAGGGTCCTCTAAGAAAGAGGAGTGAAATTCAAGTTTGCTTCAGCTGATCTGAAAATTACAAAGTTCCCTCCTAAAGATTATACTTGGCCGTTTAGATGAAAAGTATTAGGGCTGGATGGCCAGTTCACCCTAGGTTACCAGGCACTGAAGGGCTGTTGGGCAGCTTCCACCCACTTCCAGACCCAGTCTTCCCCCTGCAGCAATCCTACCACGTGGGCCCAGAGCTAAGCACTGGCCAGAGCATGGTGGCTACTTTCCCTCCCCCTCCCTCTTCTCTAAAGTCTCACTTTGGGAGCCCAAGAGTGGAGCCCTGGTCAGAGTTTGGCAGAAGCTTGCGGTACGACCCAGGGGCATCTGGCTACCAGGGCTCTCATTCTCCCTTCCAGGCCCCATCCCTTCTCCTTTTCCATATCCCATCATCACACAGACCCAGCAGCAGTGTGGCTGCAGCACAGCAGCTGTTCTGCTCTCCCTCCCTGTCCCATCGCCTTGCAGGTTTCACCATGCGGGCTCAGCCTTAGCATCCTGGCTGGAGCGTGGTAGCCAATCCCTCATCCTGGACTCTTCCCTTCTGCCCCTTCCCCTACACCTCTTTAAATGCCAGTTCTGATTTTTACACCTAGACTGTCATTGGATATAACATAGTTGGAAATCAAGGGTAGAGGTAGCTGGCATGAAAGAAAGATGCAAAACCACTTCCTTCAAGGACTGTTTAATTCTTACGTGTTAGGGATACTAGGATACTATGGTGATAGCACCACATATAAACATATATATACAGATAAGTGTCAGCGGAGGTGGCAGCCATGATGGCCACCCCGCCCCACACGTAGCCCCCTGGATTATGCTGGTCTCAAGGAGGAATGTTAAGTATCGATCTCCCTGATGGGCCTCCATCTCCGGGCCATCCAGCACAAAGGGGAAGAATACTAAGTATCAATCTCCCCTGATGGCTCTCGATCTCCTGTGTGAGTTTCTTCCTCCCTAGCTTTGTGTCAACAAGAAGGGGGGTGAGTTCCTATCCCCCCTGAACAGTTTCTCGGCACCCCCGTCACCACGAAGGAGGGGCCATTGTCTGGGGACTCAGTTCCATCATTGGTCCTGACCAGAATCCCACTCCCAATTGGCAATTTTTACTCTGGCTGTGCAAATTCTATTAAAACCCCTGTCTCAGCTAGCTTGGTGTTCTCCCACCCTCGAATGCTAAAGGGCACGTCGCGACCCGGTCGGACTGATCCCCCGACTGAGACAGGGAGTACCCACCCATGAGACCTTTTTCTTTTTTTTTGGGGTGTACACGGATTGCCGGCCAAACGATTAAGTGCTGAGATGCTGCAGCTGGTCTGCCTCCTCGCTTTGGGTTCTACCGTGGTCCTGGGACAGGTATTATAAATCGATATAGGCCTCCTACCTTCTCTTAATCATTCTACTTGGTACCATTTATATATAGTCTGTGATTGTAGCTTCTTTACCTGAGTTTTGCATAGTTTGTGTAGTTATTATTTTCTCTGTATCCTGTATAATCTTTTCATGTTATAGTTGTTTATGGTCTAGCATAGTTTTGTGTTGTTAATTTGCCAGGTGTTTTTGTTAGTCATTTGTATTTTGCATCCTTTTTACTGTATAATTGTTCATCACTCCACTTCTGTTCTAAACTGCTGGCCCCAAACTTCCCCCGTGTACACGGGGGGGAGTGTGGGGGTTTATTTTTCTCTCATCTGACTTTTTCATTCTGCCGCCCACCCTTCTTGGCTAGCAAGGAGGAATGGCTTTCAGCCATTGGTAAATACGCGTTGGGTGGGCTGGTCAGTGCCTATACCAATGTTGAGGCAGTAAAAGGCCAGAGAAGTCCTTGACTTATTATGGCCACCCTCTTGTAGGTCATTAATCCATACTGTTATTTAACTATACGTACTTTTGTAGGTTGTAAGTGTTTTGCATAGACTTTCATGCTTTATCCTGTTGTTTGGTTGGAGGTGTTTTACAGCTGCTTTATATAGACTTTCTTGCTCCACACTGTTACTTGGTTATAAGTGCTTTGCATAGGTTTTTAGCTTTATATTGCCATTTAGTTATAAGTGTTCATTTAGATTTTGCTTTATGCTGTTAGCTGGTTATAAGTGTCCTATATAGATTTTTGCTTCATATTGTTAGTTGATTACAAGTGTTTTTGCATAGATCTCCTTGTTTTACACTGTTAAGTGGTTAAAGGTGTTTAAGGTGTCACTATAAAAGTAGCTTTTTTGTTTACTTGAACTGGTGTCCGTCTCATTGGTGGGTGTCGCTGGTCCATCCCAGTCACATCACGAACCTGGGGTTCAACAATAAGGATTCACATTTTCCTACCATGAAATTCCTCCCTTTCAGAAGTAGCTTAAAACAAAATTCTAGCAGGGACCATTTGTCCTTGGTCCAGACTAAAAAATGTACTGAACTCAGTGCATCTTTTGTTGGCACTGATGAGGTTGAAGGGTTCCTAAAGGTAAAAAGCAGTTTGAATTTCCACAATTCAAACGTCTTTGACATACATAATCAAGAAGACAGATGTTTTATTCTTAATTGGATAATATGGATTCTTTTTTTTCCCTTATCTGTATTACTGGAAAGTGCTATGAGTGTAGTTTCCAGAATGGTGCTATAAAAATAAAGGTTGATTGATTAATTCTATACCTACAGCTAGGGAATGTCTTCCAGGAATATTTAGAGGAAACTAACAGTGCTCTACAAATAGAGACAGTTTAACATATGCATATTGAGGATCAAACTTACCAAGTAGCTGGTGCTTTTAGTGGCATAATTGTTCATGTTCTCTCTACTAATTTCTTCCCATGATCCTGAATTGGGAGATGATGATGATTGCAAGACTGTCTTAGTGAGACTGCTTAATGACTCTGCTAACACTCTGCATTTGCTATTGGAGAAAAAGTTATAGAGATGCAGAGGACACACACATGCACACCAAAAAGAATGAACAGAAAATAAGACTAATGGGTTCACCATCTAGCATTGCTTGGGCTGAGAGTTCCATCATTCTAATGTAAAATTTAACTCTGAGAATGGGATTTGGGGGCTTTCTGCAGCACCGTACTTAAGTGCAAAAGGAAGTTTTATTTGACTAGAGCCTGATCCAAAGCTCATTTAAATCAGTGGGAGCTTTTCCTCTGATTTCGTTGGGCTTTGCATCATGCTAGAGGTATTTTAAACGTAGTTTCCATATGATTGCAAATTGGAGAAGGTTAATGGGTGCTGGTTTGTGTTACCTTGGTGTAAAAATATCTAAGTAGGAATCACTACTGTTACAGATCAGGCTGCTGATAGGCAGCACAGCTGAGAAAGCTGTTAAAAATAGGTCAGTGTGAATTATTCACTGCCTGGTATGGCAACATTGATTTTGTTATTAATATTGTATCTGTGGTATTTAACCATTTCATTGATCTACTTTAATATATTTGGTTATTTCAAGTGGAAATGTAAACAATAAATTTCTGAAGAACAAGAAGCAATTTTAGTAACTTATTTACCAGCTGCAGCTCAATCATAATCATTCTAGAGAGCATCAAACTAAGATTAATCTAATTCAAGATGTCATCTTCCTTGCCCTTATGAGTCTTTGCCAGCATTTTAGTTATCTAGGTTCAGGCTTGACTGTACACTGTAATGCACATAATTATTCTATATATCTGCTGTGCACAAAGAAATATTCATTAGAATTTGTACTGAACACAGAAATTAAAAAAATTACCAGGTCCCATGTGCTTGCCATACAAGCAATGTAATTTTCATTAAAACCAATTCCTGGAGAAAGCATGAAAATAACATACTGAACTGTTGTTTCTTCAGTGTGTTTCTCTCTATGCAGTAAAACACTTTCCTTGTCATGTTTATTGATACAGGGAATAAAAGTAAAAGAACCAAAATTGACTTTTGCTATGACAAGATTTCATGGTTAGTTACCAACGTGATGGGCAGTGAAAAAGCAGCATAACACTCAGCCACCTTAAAAAAAAAAAAAACCAACATAATCAATCTTCAGCTTTGCATAATACAGTTCCCTTCCCCATCTCCATAAAATGATAATGTTATTTTTCATGCCATTGTTTATTTTTCCTAGTAGCTCTGCAGATGGATGGATGCAAAATGCACTTTAGTAAGGGTTTTTATTTCCCCTTATATGATGAAATTTGAGAACTTTAATTTGAAGCCTGTCAGTGTGGCAAAAAGAAATCAACAAAATCTCTGCCCCTAGTACTGCTGTCTGCAATTCTTCCTGGTTTTTTGGTTTTCCAAAACAACATATCTCAATGCCATTATTGAAAACTGTGCTGCTGCTAAGGCAAACAGGCACAGGTGAGATAAATGGAAAGGTTTGCCCTCTGACACAATTAGGCTTTTAGATACTCCTGGCAATGTAGGGGTGGACACCACTGTATGACACCAAACTCAGTTAAAAAAAAACAAAATTAAACAAAAAACAAACAAAACAAAAACCACCTTTCACATTGTTTGCAAAGGCAGTAGGTTAATTATGATGAAGCATTGCATAACAAAGGCATTGGAAATGTGTCTTAAGATGTCCCAATGAGAACAGCTGTAGAAGAAATCTAAAAAGTAGGGTTTAAAACAATTATATATAAAAAAAATCTAATGGTTTGTTGTAACCATGTCGATAAAGGCTAAGGAATCTGGTGTGCTGAAACCATTGCCTACCATGCCAAGCAGCTCCCATGGCTGTATCCACTTGTTGCCTCTAATCTTTTATTTAGAGTGTGAGCTCTTTAGGGCAGGAATTTTCCTCTTGTTCTGTTTGTACAGTACCTAGCACAATGGGTTTTTTCTGCACAAGTGAGGCTCCTAGGTGCCACAGTAATATTGCTGTTACTTATCATACACAAGATCCAAAAGGACCAGCCATGTTAGTCTAGTTCAGTAAAACAAACAAGGAGTCCTGTGGCACTTAAAGGCTAAGAAAAATATTTATTGCATGAGCTTTCTTGGAAGAAAATCCCACTTCATCAGATGCTCTGAAGTATCTTCAAAGCATCTGATAAAGCAGGATTTTCTCCCACAAAAGCTCATGCAATAAATACATTTCTTAGTCTTTAAGTGCCACAGGACTCCCTGTTTGTTTTATCGTACACGTTTACACTACACCCCACTTATGGCAGCATGTGGGATAGGGATATCTAGCTACACACACAGCAAACAGCAGACAATGTCTCCATTGTAGTGCATAACTGACCATGTCATTGAAAGGCCCTGTACATCTTCTTTGGAAACATGTTGCAGAAAGAGTCTTATGTCAGCAATTCTCAAACTAAGACAAGCTACCGACTGCATTTAGTCTTTCGTTGTGGCCCAGCATTAGATACAGGTGCCTCCACCTCATCACCACAACCCTAATGCCAGTTCAGGGTGGAGGACTGGTCCCGTGTCTATGTGGGGTGGGGAGAATATTGGAGCATGGGCGTAGGGAGCCAGTGTTGTAATGGACAACTTAGGGGCATCCACAGGCCCCCCGCCCTTTCTCCCACCACAAGCAACCCGACCATTAACCATTCCTGGGCTCTCTGCCCAGAGAATGAGCTGGAGTTTGTTTTTGTGTGTGTTGCTATTTTGCTCTGCTTGGCTGTTTTGCTATGCTATCTGTTCTGGTGGAGTTGGCTTAGTAGTTAGCCTAAGTGTGTGAGGGACAGGTGGGCAAGATCACTTCGTCTCTCCTGAAATGCTATATTTTAGCATATCCTCTAACAAGGAGCAGACTGCCACAGAACCAAAGCACCACGGAAACCTCCTCGGGATTCTCAGCACTCGTCCAGGGGCCCCTGACTGCAGAAAGGATGTAAGCTTCTCATCATTGTATTCTGTTGCTTGCTCAGGATTGTTCATCTTGGCTTTCAATAAATACTTGAAATGGTCTCTAACTGTGTCTGGTGAATCCAAAAGCAAACCTACATGCCTTTGGGGAAGCAACTGCCCTGTGGGACCAGGGCCAGTTTTCCATGCCAGGCACACTCCATCATGACAGCAGAGTGGGCAGGTCACACTTGAGTGGCACTGAATCATGTACAAGGTCCCAACACTAGTCCCTCTAATGTTTGGTGCCTTGTGTGCAAAATTTTCAACCCGTGCGCATAACTTTTTCTGAATAAATTTTTTGCACAAACTCACAACAGAAATTATTGAAAAGTATAGAACAATGAAATAAGTTATTCAAAATTGTAATTTAAATTGTTTAATTAATAATTTGAATGTATTTTATGCTTATGTGATATTATGTCATCAGTTCTTCAGTACTGTTCATCTGCCTTTGTTGGTTTTCCAAAATGAATAAGCACATTAAAAAGTTAAAAAACATAAAAAGAAAACAATTAACTTGCTTCTCATTTTTCATTTTGCACAGCAGCCCCTTTTACAATTAAAAAAAATGTGTCTTAAATTGTTTCTAGCCATTTCAAATGTGCCCCTTTATTTGTTTTACTTAATTGGTCCCTGTTAGTAATTTTAATCACGGTATACTTTTATTTTCCTTCATTTTACTAGTGTTTGCTATTTTTTCCCCTCAATTTAGTCCTTCTGTAGGGAGGAACAGGACAAAAGTTGAAGAATCTAACACAGAACTTGAACCTGTGACCCTGAGCTTACATGGCTGCTGCTCTACCAACTGAACTATAGAGGTCCTATCAAGGGGGGGGGGACCCTCTAGGAATAAATGATAATTGAGTGCTCCACTCCCCCTTGATTTTTCTGTAAACTGCTCTTTATTCCCTGTGTGTACATTTGTACAGCAAACTCTTAATATCAGGCGCACTGCTTTGAGCCCTGTGTTGGGCCTTTTTTTTTTATAAACAGTCTTCTTATCAGAAGCAAAAAGCTGGACAAAATCACTTATTTTTAGAATGCCTAAATGCGAGGACATGAAGGTAAAAAGGAGCCCTTGCATAGCTCAGGAATAGCAACCCCCTGGCTTGCCCCCCCCCCCAGCTGATCCTCAGCCATGCTTCGGGCCGGCCCCCCCCCCCGCCAATCCTCAGCTGCCTTGCTAGCCTAGCCTTTCCCAACCCCGAGTCGGCCCCCCTGCTGATCCTCGGCCACTCTGCCGGCCTGGCCCTGTGCCTGCTCCCCCCGCCAATCCTCCGTGGCTCTGCCAGCCTCTCCCAGCTCAACCTATGGCCAATCCTGGGCTGCGCTGCCAGCCTGGTCCTCCGTGTGCGCGGGAATGGAAAAACCCTGAGTGGGAAACTTTTTTTTTTTTTTTTTTTTACATGCATGGTTGTGCAGCCGCACACCTTAGAGGGAACACAGGTAAGGAACCAGACCTAGCCTGAATGGCAGGATCCAATATGGGTGGAGTGAATGCAGGACAGATTTGCTCTCCAGGTCCCTGCTGCCCTCCGTCAGGAAATGTTTATATTTCCCTAAACCAGGGTCCAGGGATGGGTTAATCAGACAGCCCCAGATGTGCTTATGCATCTGGAACCTTCCCATAACCCACTGGCGGACGGGGTTGGATTATCACAGGGGCTATAAGGGCTGAAACCCTGGGTTCTGGTCTAAATGAAGACCCCAGGCTCCAACCCCAAATATGACTTCCTGATGCAGCCCCCCCACTCCTCTCAATGCTGGCAGGGCTTGGGGGAGCACAGAGAGCACTCCTGCCCTGTCAGCACTTGGAGGGCAGGGCCCCAAGGCCAGAGGCTGGGTGCCACGGTCCCACCCTGCCCCTCGGCTGGCTTGTCCACCCCCACGGGTGGGGCAGGGCAGACGCTGTTCGCTCCACCCACTTAGTGGGGTCAACTTCTACGCAGCACAGCCTCCATTCTGGCATCTCCTTCCAGGGCCTGTGACCCTCAGGGGCTGCACTGGGGGCTATGCCATGCGCTAGCCGGCCCCACCTCCAGGGGCAGATTAGCTGGAGTGGGATTGTGCTGGCAGCACCCCCTGCAGGCTACCATGCTGAGGTGCCCTACGGTGGGGAAGGGATGCAGGCAGTGGGGCTCACAGTGGGGATCAGCCTGGGGCTCCCAGGTCAGTTAATCCAGCCCCACTGGTGGGTTGGGACCTGCTGTTTGGGAAACACTGGTCTAAGGTACCATGATTTCAAATATTTGAGCTTATTAGAAAACAGTAGTTGCATTTTTCTCTGTCCCATGAATAACTTTGGAAGCTGCTTTCTAAGGACTGCATTCGTCAAACCAAAGTCACAGACACCCTTTGCAAATCCTATAACTATTTTAAAGAATAAAGAAATCCAGAAATCAAAGAGCTGAGAAGAAGCTGCCCTTTGAAGAGCGGGAAAAGCAGACCTATAGGACATTACTGTCTAACAAACTATATTTATGAGCTGCATTGTAACTAATGCCTCCTGTTAACTGCAGTCATCCCCTTCGACTGTCACATTGCAGAGACACAAGAAAACAAATAAGCCCTAAAAACTGATTTTCTATCAGCCAGTAATAGCATTAGCCACCTTTAAGCATTCTCCCTTCCAGAGCATATGACGCAGTGCATACTTTTAACTTCTATTGAAATGAAATTTCTTCAATTTGTAGGGCCCCTTTCTCAGGGGAGGTAAGGACAATAATACTTCAGGCTGTAATAGGTTTTGGTGCTGCTGGAATTCAGATTTACCAAAGCCCCATACTCCTTGAACTATGGCTGAGTTGTCTCAAAGAAGGCAAGAAGTGAATAGGCATGGAGGCAAAGCAACCCTGTCATCCTTAGAGATGGCCCCTTATGAACTATAATGTGAATTGACTGAAATTGCTTGAGCATCATCCTAGGAGTCGAATTCTAGTGTTACCAACTTTTACAATCTTCTTGCAAGTCTCAATGGCTATGTCTGCACCAGCAAATTAGTCCGGATTAAGGAGGCTTAATCAGGACTAATTTGCTCCCTATCTACACTAGGCTTTGCCTAGTTCAAATAAAAAAAATTTTTAGTTTGAACTCTTAAGTTCGAACAACTAAGCCCTTAGTTCAAACTTACTTAGGACTTTATTACGAACTAGCACGACTTAGACATGCTTGTTCAAACTAAATAAATTTGATCTAAGTGGTTAGTTTGAACTAGCCACACTTTTTTAGTTTGAACTAAAAAGATAGTCCGAACTAAGAAAAGTACAGCTAATTCGAATGAAAAAGCTAGTTTGAACTAAAAATCCGTGGTCAGTTTGTACTAACCAGGCACTGCTTAGTATAGACTAAGCAAGTCCAAACTAAGTTTTTAGATCTTAACATAGCCAATATTTTTCTTAGAGCCTCTGGCTCCGGGAGTCATGGGCTTATCTGAGAGCCTCAGCTTTCAAAATGCATTTCTACATCTGATGCTTGTGGTGGCAAGCTGGAAAATGAACAACAAAGACTTAAAAACAAGAAGTTAACACTTGGGATTCTTTAAATGTGGAATACGAAATCCCCGGATTTTTTGGGGACCTGACTCATGACATTTGAATACTTGAGATTATCAGCAATCCTGAAATCCAGACCCAGTATAGTAGCTCTGCCAAGAATAGAAGCATGTGGAAGAATTGGCAGTCACAGAGGTTTATAGTTTAAATCCCTTCCACCATACGTTACATCCTTCTTTACAATTCCCACTAGGGCCATCAGATGTGTAAGCACTAAAACAGGTGTCTGGAGCTGAATGCAGCTCTTTGGCTGCCCTCTTGGGGCTCTGGGCCACAACTGCCACTGGGGGACCCTGCAGGTGGCTGACACTCGGCTCTGGGCTCCCCCCCCACCACTGTAGGACCCTCAGGGGTGTCTGCTCCTAGGTCTGGACTTCCTCACCCACCCACCAGGGGACCTTGTGGCAAGCGTCCTGGCCCAGCTCCCTCCACTAGGATGCTACATCCATTACAGCTCTCAAAACACTTGATTATTGAAGGTTGTTTTTAAAAATGGCTCTTATCTTTTGGGCTGTCTACCCCTGCACTAAAACAAGCTGACAGTGCATCTATACTTCAGACTCTGTCCCAGGATGACTTTGCAAATGGTACTTGAAGCCTTGTGCCAGAAATGTGGCACACAAAGTGTACTTCAGCTGGCACTTTCTTCTACTCCACTGCCTATAATAAGGTGGCTGAATTTGGTCCCACCTACTTACTTGATTATCCCATCTGTCATAATTTCCCAGTCTCTAATAAATATGTTTGAGAACAGATCATCAAAATGAAGGAAGCAATAAGCAAGGATTAAGAGAAGAGACCACAGGAAAAGTTCCTGCCAAAAGTCCAGTAAAGAGGAACTACAATGATAGTTGTAGAATGAATAAGAATAAAGCACATCTACATACACTTTTTTTTTAAACCACCATGTTCTTTTAAAATCAAAGAAAACTGGAAGCATCATACAAAAAAATAAAACACCCATCACTGTGACAGTTGAATATTAGCAGTGATGTATATTTGGAGTAATAAACATCAATTAATATAATGGAGAAAAATAGCCTCCTCAATAGGGTGCTACTATAGTTCAAGGAAATAATAACGATGATGGTGGTAGAAATTATAGTAATGCCTAGATACGACAATTCATCAGCTAACCAGACTGATGGTTTTGAAATGCATTTTGATTCTGTCATACCATGTACAAGCAAAGCTGAAAGAGAGAGAGAGTGAATAGCCCCAGAGCATGATAATATCCTTGACAAAACTGAGGTCATGATTGGTAAAAGCCATGAAATTACACAAAGATTTACTTTTTCCATTAATTTCAAAGAGACTTAAGGACATGAATAAAATTGACCACATATAATCATAGAAGATTAGAGTTGGAAGAATTCTCAGGAGGTCATATAATCCAACCCTCTGATCAAAATATGGTCATCTCCAACTAAACCACCCTAGCCAGGGCTTTGTTAAGCTGCACCTTAAATAGTTCTAAAGGTTGACAGTCCATGACCTCCCTACATAACCCATTCCAGTGCTTCACCACCCTTCTAATGACAACATTTTCCCTAATATTCAACGTAGATCTCTCCCACAGCACCACATAAGAGCTGTATTTCAACCTTCATTGACAGGAAGGCTATTAGATTTATACACTGCAATACGAGTTTGTAGAACACCAAAGTGAGCTTCCTAATGCACACAAGCCCCACCACTCTGTCCAGTGTGGTCAATCTCATTCACAGGCTGGGTGCGCAAGGCCAGGACCTACTTCTTGCCACACCTTTTTTTGGGAGCTGGTACCCCCATGAATGTGAGTTACTGGCCCTTACGTGGCCCTGCATGATTGGGGAAGGTCCCTTACATCTTCTCTCTTCTTGCACCCATGCAAAGGTAAGCCATACTGTAATTTAACCCTAAAATAATATGAACATAGGGAGAGGAACCTTTTCTCTAGGAATAGATACAAGGTGCAAAAGTATTATGTACCACCTAAATCTGTGCTAGGTGACATATGGTAAGACACGGTACTGCTCCAAAGAGCTTACACTTTGGACAGAAAAAATACAGACAAAAGGGGAAGAGGATGAGTGATATATTGCAATTAATGACTTTGTGTTATATCAAACATCCAAGAACTTGGGGATCTTCAGCTCCTTCAAGTGCTGGAGGAGGTTTCTAAGGGCAGGGATTCTTGTTAAAATTCTTCCACCCAGCTAGATGAAATGTTGGGACATTTTCCAGTCAAGGAAAGGTAAGGGAGAAATTTAAGGAGCTCAGATTGTCTTGTTTATATAAAAAAGAAAACTAAGAGGTGTCTTCATCCTGAAGGTATTAATGGGCTCTTTAATTTAGCCACAAAAGGCATAACAAGAACTAATGGTTGTATGTTGAAGCCAGCTGAATTAAAGTCAGAAATTAGGCACACATTTTTAATACTAACTGTGGTTAACCACCAGAACAAACCACCAAGGAAGTGGTGTCTTCAGATCAAGACACAGTGCTATTCTGGAAGACACATGATAACCATATGACTTAGAGGGCTGAATACAGAGATAAACTTGGTGAAATTTAAAGGCCTGTGTTATGCAGGAGGTCAGACCATATCATCCAATGGCCTTAAGCTCTATGAACCTACAATGGCAGTAGGGAAATCACAACCCTACCAGTTTTAGTCCACTTTGCTGTATAAAGCTATGTCAGTCCATACAGAAGAACTAACTGTTGTTTTTAGAATGGATCAGATTCCAGGGCATAGCAGGTGTTTTCACAAATAAATTCTTGGGAGAGGACACTGCAGTCCCTCAAACAAGGACTTGAATCCCAAACCCTTCCTCAGATCACACTAGCTAAAGACCGAGCTTTGTGATCATAATTTTCAGGAATACAATAGGAACATTTTTATATAAGCTGATCTCATTCTGCCTTGGTTAGGAGAAAAATTAAAAAAAAAAAAAAGTTAAGTAAAAACTAATTAAGAGATTCTCCACTCTCACACCGTTCACTCCACCAAGTGCATGCAGGTCAAAGCATCCACTTGTGCCTCTTAGCAAGTATTCTCCATAAAGGTGGGTTTATTTTACTATGCAGAAGATGTTTTCCGTGATTCCACTTTTATTTGCATCTTGTGCCAAGCCAGCCCAGTACAATGATTTCCTCTCCCTCTTTCTCTCTTCGAGCTTTAATGAAGAGAAGTAGTAATATATCATCAACCACATTAGCTACCAGGTCTCCAGGTTACTAGAAGCCTGGGATGAATACAGGGACTCAGCAAAGCATGAATACCTTCTTTCAGTGTATGGCTGGATGTCTTCTGACAACAATCAGATACCCTGTATCAAATCTGCACAGAGTGCAGTACAGAACCTCTGATGTGAGCATTCAATGATTCTAGTAACAAAACAAAAACCATCTTAATGAAGACATTGCACTGCTATCCAACAACATGCTGTCATTTTTTAAAATTAAAGGTCCTCATATTGCACTGCATTTAAATGGCACAAATCCAGTTAATCAGTGTTGTATTGGTGTAAAACTCACATATAGGAGATCAAAATCAGGCCCAACAACTTTTGACAACCATTGAAATGGAATCCTACTTACCAACTAACGTGGATATGGGAACGCAGGCTGAAAATTTAGGAATCTAGTTTTATTTTGAGAAAGACATTCTGTGTGTTTAGTAACAAACTATTACAACTTTGATACAATCTGTCAAGTTGCATCAATCAACATAAGTTGTACATTAAGATGTAATAAAATGTGACTAATGCAATCAAATGCAGTAACACAACATTTCAGCAAAAGTTTTTATGCCAATTTTGGAATAGGAAACTGCAATGTAGGGATACTGAAGTTTATAAAGGACTTACTTTATTTGCACTGTATGTACTTTAGAAGAGAGTTTATTGCATGACGAAAAGGTTTTGACTGTACTCAGTAAAAATTTTGAGGTGCCAAGCAGGACAGTATTCCTGTGTAAGGTCAAGGAGACAAAAGATTTCTGACATGGAAGGTCACAATTGCTTTATTGCATCCTTGGAACCGGGAATTCTAATTTGTGAACACCAAGCCAAGTAGACTTATCTCACATGTCAAGAAATCTAGTCAAGTACATAGGTTTGCTGGCAATAGAATCTGGAGCGCTGAAGGGAATGTTTCATGAAAGAATATCTGAACTGAGGTACGAACAAAGCCAACATGCAGGAATGTGTGATGTGTGACTGCCCTAGCTGAGGACCATCACATCAGATTTCCCACGTCACCTGCTGATGAGAGTTCCAGTAAAGGAATTCCATAGATAGCAGCATATTTGTAACAAATCCACATGACGCAGACGATCAACAATTACTGAATGAATCATACATACACAAATACCTGGGAAACTTGAGTTAGGACCCTTACCCCTTCAGTTACAATTCACGCCCCTAAGAACAGAGAGAGTAGAGTTCTGCCAATGGGTAATAGCCATATGTCTCATTTTCTCTGTGGGCCAACAAGATCCTACTTAAAATCAGTATATTATACCAAGTCCCCCCTAATATCCATGACTGTAAAACAGACTCACAGGCTTAATCACAGATCGTACATAGAACTAGGAACTGGCGGCACCTTCTCAGATGTTGAATTCCAGTCCTATTGCACATCTGAGGAAGACAGTGCTTGAATGATTTACTAAAGATGAGAGAAGGCAGGAGGTCTCCAGGGAAGATCTGTATGGTGACTTTGTCCCAGACTCCAACACTTCTTATCTTACTCCAGCACAGCAGTGCACTGCAGTTTCTTCAGCATAAGCTGTCACAAGGTGGTTAAGTTCTTAGGGTAAACCATCCCCATACAATACACACCAGTGGCAAATGCAATATATAAATACACAAAAGCAGAAATGCTTGTTTAGTTCTAGGAAGTGAGTCATTCCTATGTTGGTTTAAATTTTAACCATCTTTCTTTATTCAGTGTCACTTCTAATTGATATTTTCCAAGGAAAACAAGGGAGACAGGCATTCAGTTCCCATCCATTTTCACTATTATTTGGGCACTTAACTCCTTACAGATACAGTCCTTGGAGAACTCTCTGACTATATCTTTACACTTAGGACTCCCTGACTGCAGAATCCAGTGCACATATTCATTTTTATGCATTGGTATTACCTATGCAACTCCAACATATTTTTAAAATGTTAAGAAATACATTAATATAGAGACCAGTCCTAAAATTAGTCTTATGGACAAATTTTTCAAAAGTTCCTAAGTCAGTAAGGATCCTCAGTCCCACTGGTGGAAAAAAATAATAAAATAAAAAAAAAATGGGACTGAGCTCTAAGTCACCTAAATCCTAATCACTTTTAATGGAAATTAGGGTACAATATCATGTATGTCCTTTTCAGACTTTTACCCCAAACTGAGAGAGTTCAAAATCCCAATCTAGATCCAGGGGGCATTACAATTCCTCAAGAGTAAATTCCATTGAAACAACACACACCAGCTGTATGAAGGACAATCCCTTATTCCAGGGCTGGTAGGCTTTTTAGGATCTAGGCCTCCACGCTTCTCAAACACAAAGCCAACACAGGCCACAGGTACTATTATGTGTAAGTAAAATGCTATAATCAGGATCTCTATACCATTCTGAATTCAAAGAATTGCCTCAAGTTTCTAAATGAAGCATGACATAGTCTGCCTAAGAAAAACACAAGGTTAACTGCAAGCATCATAACGAAAAGCTGCTGACCCCCAGCTTTTACAAAATTTAAAAAGATACTTATTTCTTTACCTTAATCACAGGATTTTTTCAATGGCCAAGAAGCACAAAGCAAACCATATTTCAGTGTGATGAAATGTATCCATCCTAGGAAGGAAGGAACATAAAAAGTGAAATTTTTAAAGATACAGTTCATTTTCTACCACATTAAAAGGTAAAATCCATGATAAATGTCCACATCCTGTTCAGAAAAAGCAAAATGCAGAGCATTTCATAAAAAAATGTTTAAAAATCATAGTAATTTACGCATAGGACACAGTCACATTCATGATGGAGGTTATTTTAGTTAGCACTGCTTTGAGAGGGCATCGAAGTGGTAATTGCTTTTTGCTTCTGTCTGTATAAATTTTCCCTATTCAATTTATACAGAATGGTTTCTCTCCCCCACCCCCCACCTAAAAATTATACAAATTGCGCACTCGCTTTTATATTTATACACCCACATCCACCCACCTACAAAATTAGGATAATCATTTTAGTTATTATTCTTTGTATTTTCATAGTGCCCATGAGCCCCAATAGTGGACAAGAATCCCAATGTGTTAGACACTGAACACACACAGAACAAAAAGACACCCCCAATATCAGAAGCCTCAGACTGTCTGCCACCCTAGGCAAAACTTAATTATGCTGTCTCTCCTCCTACAGTAGTGATTCTAAAACAGGGGTGTGGTGGGTGTGTCACACTTTCTGGAGAGGCGAAACAAACTTTCTGATAGTTTGATGGTTATGCTAGAGGTATGGAAGGCCAAGCAGCAGGTCACAGCCTGGGTGTGGGGGGATCAATGGGACAAACAGGCCAAAGGGATTTATCCCTTTAGTTTAAAGGGATTTATCACTATTTTGTAACAGTACCCATCACAGAGAATGGAACCATTAACGTAGGAGACTTGTGAAGATAGCTAGACACTACTTGCTCGTTCCCTGTCTTCCAGCTTCTATGAATTATACAGTGAGCTATTATCATCTAGCTCTGACAGTGAAAAAAATGACAAACTGCCTAGAAAAATCACCAACTGCAATTTACAATGGCAAGGTTTGTCACTGAAGTTTTGCAGTTTGTCCTTCACACATAAGGGGACAGGCATACGTGCTGCTTCTGCCTTCCCCTGGAGCTCAACGGAGCTCAGGACAACTGGAAAAAGCAAAAGGCACTGAAATAAATGCTGTTTCCATCAAGCAGAAAAATCTGAATTACTATTATTTTTTAAATCCATGTCTGCTTATTGTGTTAAAAATCATATAATCGGGGTGGGGGTGAAACTGAATTCTTGATATTTATATCACATGCAGGAACCTTTACCATGTTAAATGGCAGTGTTTCACCTCAAATTAATAGCATGAAAATTAGATCTAGCTGAATTGATTTGAAATAAATCAGAGAAATATTCACCCTCCTGCCCTGAATGAATGAAGTCTATGAAGCCCAAATGCACAGGAAATAACACGCCCCCCCGCCCCATGCAAACATGCTTTCCAGCACTGCTTCTGTCTACCTCCTCCTTCATGATTACTACACCTGGCTAGCCATTGCCAAAGGGACCACACCTCTGGGCCATCGCTGGCTGCACTGTGGATGGAGGTGATAGAGGCCATGTCCTGCATGCCCATGATGTGGCTGGACCTCAAGGAGGCTGAGCAGTTCAGCTTCAACCAGAGCATGAAGAAGGGAGACTTTAAATGGCTATAAATGGAAAATTCCACATAGGAACTGGTGTTTCAATAGTGCCCTCTAACCATAAGAATCACAAAACATTTTTACAAACCAAATGACTATCCTACATGTAAGGGATCTCTTGCTCTGACGCTGAAATGCAGCCATCCTAGCTTCATGGCACCACTACCTGACCAGCTAGTTACGGTACTTTAGCAGGAAAAAAAAACTTTAAAACAGACTGGAACATGAACTGCAGAACTGGATTTCATATGCAAACCAAGTTCCAAAGAGGCAGCTGTGTTAGTCTAGTTCAGTAAAATAAACAAGGAGTTGTGTGCGAACTTAAAGACAGAGAGAGAGCAAGCACACACTAGGGGTTAAAGTAAGAGAGGATGCACCCATTCTGGGACCTGCAATTTTTAGGGATCAGTGTTCCAGGGCCCCTAAAAACAGAAAAATGGGGCAGAATGCAGCATTCCAGTGCACCTCCCCTTACTTTAATGCCTGCAGTCAGGTGCCGCTCACAGTGGGATCGAGCGGGCCCCCGTTGATAGGGGAGCGAGAACCCAGCATCATCACCTCACTACCCACCCCAATCCGCGGGCGATGGTGCCATCAGTCAGAGGCCGGTAAAGCCCAAACCCAGGCAGCAACACCACAAGGGGAGCAGTACCAGCAGCGGGGCGGAGGAGTGACTGGGGAGCTCGGAGCTGGTTGGGTGGGGATGGTGTAGGAAGCCAGGTCAGGAGGCGCCAGACTATGGGAAGGGGCAGTGGAGCGGTGGGGGTCCTGCTCCTGGGAATGCAGGTGGGTCGCTGGGCTGGACCGAGTGGGGACCTTCACTGTAGCCAAGGAGCAGAGAGGCATTGAGCCTGATTGCAGGAGAATGGTAGAGCAGGCGTTTGGAGGGTCATAGCTGTGGTGGGTGGGAGACAGGTGTTGTTTGGGGCAGTGTCTGGAGTGGGCGTTTGTGCCCAACTACAGGGCCAGCAGATGCAGAAACTTGCAAATACCTTCCTGGGCTGGGGCCCGCACATGCACGAAGGGGGCCCGAAGATTAGGAGGGTTCCGGGGCCTGCCAGATTATACTTTAACCACTGTATACAGCATGAGTTTTTCTAAAGAGAAGCTGCATAACTTGAATTTATTTGCAAATTTGACTATATTGCTTCAGGGCTTAATAGGGATTTAGGATTTTTTTCTCATTACAACAGCTGATTTGACCTCATCTTCCTCTATATGCTGTTGCCCAGTGCTTGAATCTTAACAACTGCTTTGATGATTCTATTTGGAATGAGCTGCCTAGGGAGGTGGTGAAATCTCCATCTTTCAAGGTGTCTAAGGCCCAGCTGGACAAAACCATGACTGGGATGGTTTAGTGAGAGTGGTCCTGCCTCTGGCAGGGGGTTGGACTAGATGACCTCATGAGGTCCCTTCCAACCCTATGATTCTATGATTTGCTTTCTAGTGTGACTTGATCCCATGACTTACACTTCCCTGCGTTTATTTTCCTACCATTCTGTCAGTTCCTCCACCTTCAAAGTGTCTGACAAAGTGGGATTTTCTCCCATGAAAGCTCATGCAAGATATATATTTGTTAGTCTTTAAGTGCCACAGGACTCCTTGTGTTTTGTTTTGTTCTTTTACATGAAAACCAAATACCTTCACACTGAGTTTGAATAGGATTCTTGAATGGCTAAGTAATTACAAAAGGTGATTTCCCCCCAATCACCCTTTTCAGATCTTGCTTACAGCTCTTGTTTCCCTCTTCCTTGCTGTTTGAATCCAAACAACTTGTTTACTGTGCAGAGAGAGGCTAGCAATTTATTCCTCTGGATCTGTTTGAATTAACCTTGTAATAAACCCTTCTCTGTATGTATATATTTACAGCTAACATGCTATATTTTCCATTTCATGCATCTGATGAATCAGTATTGTGCCCATGAAAGCTCATGTGGTAAATATATTTATTTGTCTTTAAAAATGCTGCAGGACTCCTTGTTTGTTTTACTGAAATAAACTAGCATGGCTACCCCTCTGGTGCTTCCTACCTCTTCGTAGCAGAGAGAATGGAAGGCAGGTGAATACAAGAGAAGAGCCTGAAGAATCAGCAGAGAAGAGCAGGAAAAATGTCCATTACATATTGGCTATACTAACTCATCTGAATCTCACCTAACTCAAAGCACTAACATATATACTGAAATATTGGAGCAAATAATTAAGCAATTGGTTTGCAAACACCTAGAAGATAATAAGCCAGTAAGTAACAATTAATATCAAAGCAACCTAATAGCTTACTTTAGCAGTATGTGGGAGGGAAAGGGGGTGGGAAGCAGCAGATGTGCTACACCTTGACTTTACGAAGGCTTTTGATAGTGTCTCACGTCAAAATCTCAAACAAACCATGGAAATTCAACTTATATTGTTGAGCTTATTATAAGGTGGAAAACCACTGGAGAAACAGTCCCAGAGAGTGATCAATAGTTCACAGTCAAGCTGGAAGGGCACATCGAATGGGATCCCTCACAGATCATTTCTGGGTCCAGTTTTCTTCAATACCTTCATCAATGACTTAGATAATGGCACATTGATTCATACACATATAGAAGTTTTCATACAATATAAGTTGGAAGGCATCACAAGTGCCTTGGAGGATAGGATTAAAATGATCTAGACAAACTGGAGAAATGGTCTGAAATACAATAAGAAAAAAATAAATAAAAAGTACTCTACTTAGGAAGGACCCATCTGTTGCACACCTACAAAATGGAAAATGACTCCCTAGGAAACTGACCTGTGGAAAGGGATCTGGGAGTCACAGTGGGTTGCAAACTAAATGTAAATCAACAGTGTAATGGTGCTGTAAGCAAGACATGAGAAGTGATTCTTTTGCTGTACTCCATACTAACTACGTACTCGGCTCTCAACTGGAGCAGTGTGTACTCTACACTCTCAGCTGGAGAACTGTGTCCACACAGTACTATGGGCACTTGTCTGGGTGCTGTGTTTCTGGAAAGATGTGGACAAACTCAAGAAAGTCCAGAGAAGAGCAGCCTAAAAATTATGTATGGGGGAAGACTGAATAAACTGGATTCTTGATGATGGAGGAGAAAAGACTGGAGGGAGACATGATAACAGTTTTCAAAACACAAAGAATGTTATAGAGAAGACAGAAAAAAAAAGTTGTTCTTGTTAACCTCTGAGGATAGGACAAAAGGAAACGGGCTTACATTGCAGCAAGGATGGTTTAGGTTGGACAAGAGAAAAGAATTCCTAGCTCTCAGGGTAAACACACACAGGATTAAATTGCCTATAGATTTTAAAAGCAGGTTAGACAGATCCTTGTCTAGATAATACTTAGTCCTGCCATGAATGCAGGGAACTACACTAGAAGACCTCTCAAGGTCTCTTCTAGTATTATGATTCTGTGAAGAGAATATCTGATTTTCCTCTCATCCACCCCTGATTTCAGTGAAATTACTCTTAACTTAAACCAGTATGAATGAGAGAATCATGCCCTACGTGACTCTGAAGGTCTAGGTATTTTACTTTTCTAATTTCTATCATTTCATTTTTTTCTACTATCATGATTCTTTAACAGCTCATCTCTTTCTCACTCACTTAAGCTCATCTTAAACATTGGACCCTGGATGCTTCTTATACTACAGCTACTTCACTGCTGTACATCAGATTAACAACATCAACCAGTGGAAATCTCTAAAATCTGAAAATAATAAAATTGGCATTTTCAAGTGAAAATATGCTGTCCTTTAATTTGGAGGAAAAACATGTCCTAACCTGGATTGGAGCAAGAAAAAGGCAGGAGAAAGTGAGGAAATTCTTTTTCCCCCCTTGACTATTCAAAAAAAATGAACCCATCAATGGCTTCTCCATCTGCGGATGGAACATTTGCTAACTGTTTTTGAAAGGCAGATGCTTCTTACCCCTTACTCAATCAGAACCTTGTATTTAAAAAGTGCATCCTGCAGTGTAGATGTTGCCTTCCCAGTAAATGGCATTCACACATTTGACCAGAAATAAAGAACTAATTGTTTTAAAGAATGCCCTCATAACACTTTTATATTTGTAAAATATGTTTCCAATCAATCCACATACGCATGATAATTGGAGGGGGAAAAAGGCCACAATTCAAGTGTTGAATTTGAATATATGGAAAAGTCACACTAAGCACTTTTTTAAAATGTCTTATTACCGTTTCATCTCTGCACTTTCTCTCATGATGCCCTTGGCAATAACCCCCTTTCTAGGTAACCAAGATTACCTAGTATGCAGGAAAGACCAATCTATGTAGAATGATGGCATAGCGTTTAGCACATTGGCCGTGGGTTCACTTCCCTGCTCTGCCCTGCTTCCTGTTAGCCATTGAACAAGTCACTTCAGATCTCTGTGCCTCAGTTACCCTTCTATAAATGGAGATATTAACACTACCCTCGCTGCAAGGGGGACCTGTGAGCATAAAAAAAATTAGTGACTAGAGAGTGCTCAAATATTGTAGTAAGGTGTGAGAGGGGTCAGATAAATACCTGAGGCAGTCCTCTATCATTTCCATGAATTTGCAATCCTTGCCTTGCAGAGGGGAATGTGGGGCATAAGAGCAGCACAGAGCAAGCCTACAGCTGGTTAGTAAGTACATACCTATGCTCTGCAGTTTTCTCTGTGGAAAGGTCTGCTGTGTCTTTATGAATGGCGCTGGGGCATCCCAGCACAAGCTCTCCTTTGCTGTGTCAAATATTCAAGTGAGTGCTGTTTTCCCTGTCAGCTGACCTATAGGCTGTAAACCAGAAAGGACCACTACAGATAACCTAGTCTGCACAAAACAGGGCAAAGGAGACAACAGCTTTCTATTGCATGGTGAATTATTCATTGTTCTAGCATATTTAAGACACTTTCCAAAACCTTTCCTTAATGGTTTATTCCCCATTACATTCATCCAAAGTAATTAAAATATCTTTGATATTGTACTGCAGTTATCCTCTACATGTACCCATGATGCCCCATTTTAGTAACATTCATGAATAAAACTCCCTCCACAAAGTCCTTTGTAAACAACTTGGTGGTGGAGCTGGAAATCTAGGTCAATTTTTCCACTGAGAAGTGAATAAAATTTCTCTCTGTTGATGTCGGGGAAGAAGGCGAGGGAAAAACACTATTCTCTCCTACCACTGTAAGCCACCTATATATTTTGAAACCTCTATCAGTGCTAATCACTGACAGTGTGAAATCTCACTTTCCTAGGTTAGTGCCCATTAATAAATGCTCAGCCAACTGATACTTTGTGATGAGGGGTGCTGCTTATCCATTCTAGGAACTGCATTCTGCCTTCCATTACACCATCTCATTCCATATTCTGTCCCCGTTTTATTGCTGCTGCCATGAAGGATAGGAGGGTAGAATTTATTTGGCACAGCCTCCTGGGCTAAGAATTCCTTGAGCAGATAGACATCCCTTGAAAATATCCTGAATGAGATCTAGTGAGCACCATGCCTCCCCGTGCAGTCTCAGTAGCCTTCATTCTCTCATATAATCAGATCAACTAATTTGATGATAAAAATTCTGTGGAGCCACAGTGTTCTTGGAGAGGAAATGATTACTGCGTGCTGTGCTGCACGGTGGCCTTCAGAATAAATTTAGGATTTAACTAATTCCTGTTTTAATACGACAACCTGGCAAATCAGCTTGGCATGTTATGATGGCCAGATTGTGCCACCTTCACTCACCCTGAACCATCTTCAGTTTGTTCCACTGAAAGAAATGGAGAAGCAAGCTGCTACTCAGTGTGAACAAGGCTTTCACTATCTAGTGTAAATGATCATGGAAACAGCTGATTGTATGCAAGACAATCAGTTTTGTTCAATGGTTAGAGAACTTGACAGAGATGCAGGAGGTCTGTGCGCTCTCTCTGGTTCTACCACTGACTTACTGTGTGATCTTGGGCAAGCCACATAACTTCACTGAGCCTCAGTTTCCTCATTTGTAAGATGAGTTAAGGCTAGTTACCCTTTACAAAGTGTTTCATGCTCTTTGGATTCAAGGTGATAATAAGTGCTATGTATTTATTCATCTGTTAGTTCTCTCTTGTGAATCCGATACACAAAGCTTTATCTCATTTCAAGGCATTGGGAAATCAATGTCAAAGACATGCAGAATTACAGAGAGTGAAAACACTTAGAAGCAAAACTGACCAGACTTGACAGAGTTGTGAAGAAAAGTCCTATAATCCCCTTATGGACAAAAAATCATGTAATATCCTGACTTCCTATAGTTTTTTGGGGTGAGACTGTAGAATTTAGGAGAGAATTTTCTATGTTATTGAAGGCAGAAGCCTGAGGAAAAGAAAATGGAAACCCCCTTGATGATTGACAGGGGAATTCCACACACTTGGGGAATTTTCTGGTTCTTTAGATTGACATGTGGAAAAGATACAGAAGTTACTTATTTGTATGCAAAAATAAGGTTTTGTATTAGGAGCCAATGGAATACATGCGCCTTCCGTATGGGAACCAATGATAGCATGTATGCTAATGATGGGTTTTGAAAACCAACCAATGGGTCAAGGGTATGAATGTATAAAAACCCACTTGTTGCTGTACTGTTGAGCTTCTTGTTGTTGTTGAGTTGAGTTGATTTTCTACCTCCAAGGGAGCATGAAGCAATAAAGGTCTCCCTCGCACTTCAAGAGCTGGTCTTTGACTCCTTCAGCACCAAGACAGTTCCCGGGACCCCCAGACTTGGGGTAACAGTATGAGATCCTAAGCGACCACACAAAACACCTATGGAAATCACTGACTAGAAAATAGATCCTGTGGCACTTTAGCGGCTATCAAATTTCTTCAGTTGTAAGCTTTCATGGGAGCTAACCCATTTGACAAAGTGGGTTGGCGCCCATGAAAGCTTATGCCCAAAGAAATGTTTTAGTCTCTACAATTCCATGAGACTTTTGGTGTTTTTGCAATATACACAGCTAGCTCTCTAGAATTCATCTGGCAAAAGTCACTAGTGATTTTTTGTGTCTTGAGTTTTTTGGTGCACAGGCCTGATGTGCAGAAAGTGCTGCACTCAGAATTGCCCTTTAAAAGGTGTCTTGAGATTGGCACCTGTGGGCGCTAGTAAGTGTGTGGTGCGTGTGGCCCACCGGGCAAGCGTCCCTGGTGGGCCATTGGGAAGTTATCGTCTCAAGTAGTCCGGCTGGGCCGTCTCCTCCCTGGGGGACGGGCAGCAGGTAGTCGATTCCCACCCCCATGAGGGGGCGTAACTGTCAGCTAGAAGTTGGGTCAGTCAGTTCACCCAGAGTCCGGTGCCCATAGGTGGGCGTACAGTCCACAAGTCACAATATAGTTGGGGTTACACAAGGTGGGGTAGAGTTGAGGATGACGTCTCAGGAGAAAAAGGGGAGAGGAGGGAGTAGGACACAGGCCCGCCCTACTCCACTGTGTCCCAGCCCAGGGCCCTAATAGTGGCCTGGCCTTGGTACCAAGGGGTCAGCGGGGATCCAGCTGCAACACGCTGACCCCGATTGGGGGATGTGCAACTCCCCTGGGCTACTACTCCCCTCCTCTACCCGGAGTACGTGGTCTGGTGTAGCTTCGACGTCCTCGGGGTATTCGCTGAGTGGTACCGAGTAGAAGTCCTCCATAGCGTCCACTGTGGGCAGGTCTGCAAGTCCCAGGCTGACGTCCATCTCCTCAGGGGGTAGTTCGAGTAGCATCACCGGGTCTGAGATGTGGGGGTGCTCCCCCGGGGCTGCTCCCTCCGTGGGCTCCGCCTCTGGTGGGGCCAGGGGCGGTTCCTCCAAGTCCTCCCCGGTAGGCTCTGGGGTCCCTTTTCTGGAGCCCGGAACTTCCCAGGCATCGGGGGGGAGCCGCGGCTCCCATTGGGCCCACTGTCTGTCCACTGCAAGTGGGGGAGGATCCTCCCACTGGACGCCCGCCATGGGAGGCCCCAGCCAGCCCTCCCGGCGCGGGGCTGGCGACTGGCGGGTAGGCCTAACCCTCCTCTGCTAGGGCAAGGGCTGGTTCTGAGGAGCCTGGAGAGAGACATCTTTTCCCTCCAATGGCCAGGGCTGAACTGAGCTCACTGGTCCTGGTTTTATACTTCCTGTCCCGCCCCCGGCCTTCTGGCGTGAGTGACAGCTCCGCGGCGGCCATCTTGCAGCCTCTGGAGGTGGCCATCTTGCAGCCTCTTTACAGTGACAGCTCCACGGCAGCAATCTTGCGGCATCTGGAGGCGGCCATCTTGTGGCCTCTGGAGGCAGCCATGTTGCGGCCTCTTTACAGCACCCAAAAATGGAATATGCAAATTTGCCCATTACTCTTGAAACTCCGAAGTTATAGACTTGCTGATCAATTTCTGCAGAATTCAGTGGGTTTCACTCCTACTGACTTCCACAAGACTTTTTGTTAAGAGCGGCTGCATTTAGTTAACCACTTCAATTTTGTTAAAACATTGGTCCCCACTCTCCTTTATTCCCCTGGACCATCTTGAAAGAGTTTTCACGTATGCATATGAAATAAAATGCACTCAGAGATAGAAAAGGACTACACTGAATCTTAAGGTCAAAGTTCAATTTCAGCATGCAGCACCAAACTGCTTTTTAAAACTTCAGCCAGATTTACTTTAATGAAGCCAGCAGCTTTAACGCTGCATCCAGTAAACAAAGGCAATATATGTACACGGAGGGAAGACAGTTCATAGTAATTTTGTCAGCAAAATTGTTACAATAAAGGCCTAAACAACACTTCATCTACCTGTCACTTGTCTTGAAAGGGCAGATTACTTTTTCCTCAAACTTGGCACATCCAATTAAGGTAGACTTACAAGCCAGGCAGGTGTAAAGTGCAAGCCAGCAGTTGTTCACATTAGCAATTATCAATGGAAAAATACATAAGTGTTGAGGCTTGGCATAACAGTTACCCTGGCAACCGTTAGCACTTGGAGTCTCAGTGGAGACTAACATGACAGTTTGACATCTTTTCCCATAAAAAAGATTATTGCTTTCTCTCTCTTTCTTCCTCCTTGCCTCCTGCCCCACAAAATGCTTTGTTGGGGGGCTCTTTCCCCCAAACCCTCAGCAGTGATTTCATCATGTTTAACTTTAGTCTCTAGGCTGCAAGCTTCCAGTGCACCAATTACAACTCTGTGCCACTTATGGACCATTAGCGCGTGCTATGGCAGCAAAGCGTGTTTACTGTTTATCTGGCTACGGTCATGTGGGAGGAGGGCAAAAGGATGGGACTTGCATTAGTGGCATTGATCTGCAGCAACTAGAGACCAGTTGGGCAGAGCAAGTTTGCTGAACGTTATCATTTCTCATCCTGAGATTCTGGACTAACAAACAACCATGTAGTTTATCTGCTGCATCTCATCTCAATGAGGTGTCTCTTCCTGGCTCTGCTTGGAGGCTAGTTAATGCATTGTGTCTCATACCTGCCAACTTTTCAAAAAGCAAATGGAGGTCAATCCACAATACGTGACAGGGTTGCATATTTAGGAAGTGGGTATGCGTCACCCCTATCCACTGCAGTTAAGCAGATTTTCAGTTATTGCTGCTCAAAGTTGCTGAATTGCCTGCTTCATCACTGGTCCAAAATAGCTCCAGTACTCTTGGCCAAAAGATGCATCTCCTTACTCAGGTTATGGGCACAGAGGAGCTTGACGGGGACTGAGGATAAGATTTACCTTGTGCATTGCATTCTACTGGAAACTACTGGGTGAGCTAGCTGCTAGTTTAAGCTGGTTTTGTGATTCATGTCAAAGACACATAGTACTGTATGAGTGTCTGTTACCCATGTACTCCTGAAAATCAAAAGATAATAAAAGATTCAATGAGGTTCCTCTCTAAAACAGTCAGATTTTTTTCTTCCTCTTTTCCACTCTTCCTTCTGCAACATCAATCCTTCAGCACTCAGTGTTTTCCCTCAGTCTTGACCTCCCTTTTCATTTTTTCATCTTATTTTCTTTAAAAACAAATTTTCTTGCAGGCTTACTCCCCTACCTAGTTTTATTTTTATTTTTCCTCCTTTTCCTCTCCTCCCTTAGCCCAGTCCCATCTTCCACACTATTCCTTTCTTATTTCCACTCTTCAGTCCACTTAGAACCTCCCTCTCCAAGTGTCAGAGAAGAAAGTGCTTTGTAGACTGTGTACATATTTGAAAGGACTGGAGATCTATGCTCCTAAAGCAAGTGAGTGGTTTGCCCTGCGCCATAGTCTTGGATTTCAAATAGGGAAAAATATCTACTCTGAAGGATGTGCAAAAAAAGTACAGTAGATCAAAGTCCAGTATCTAAGAGGAAAATTCTGCTGTCACCTCTTACTATTATAGATGCTGTACCTTTGACTTCATACAATTTAAAAGAGCAGAATATGGACCTGAAATAGAATTAACCTGTAAAGTCTGGTTATGGCCTGGCCACCTATATTTATATGAGCCTTTCTGCACAAAGTTCATCCCTGGAGCAATTCCACTGGTGTCAGTGGGAGCACTAAATCAAGTAGTACGCACATAGTAAGGTCAAGCTTTCACAGCTTGTCAACTTGGCAACTTTGACAAAGTCTAACAAATTTATTTATTGCAAAAGATTTTGTGGGAGATTTTCTCATGCAATAAATACATTTATTAGTCTTTAAGAGCCACAGGACTCCTTGTTTGTTTTGATGAACTAGACTAACACAGCTGCCCCTTTGGAACTTGACTAAGTCTGAAACTCACTTCAAAATCTTTCTAACCATGAATGAAAGACAAATCATTCCTCCTATCTAATGTGCCTTGCTGCTGACTGAAAATGTTCCCATTATTGTTCCTTTGAGAATCTATGTTTTACTCACTTGGGCCAAAAAACAGGCCTTCTTCCCTCCTTTTGCTGCTTTATAGATGTCATTTCAATGCCTTCCCCAACAACATAATTTAATTTTAAAATCATGATGCTGTAAGTACTTGAGAAGCATTTAGAGCCATTCAATCAGAGAAAGGTCACGTTAACATAAATATTGAAAAGAATGATAATTAGGCAAGGAAAACAGCAAAAACACATTAAAGAGGAATGAGGCAATTTTTAAATGTTAACATCCTAATTCAGTAATGTTTACACGACATTTAATAGTTTAATTTTCAACAAGAGTTTCAGTGGAAAAAAAATTAAGGAATTTACAAAGGAGTAGTACATTGGAACACAAAATGGTAGCGAACAAGCTTTGCAATGTGAAGATAAAGCAAATTGTTTGAGCCTTGTTAAATGCAATTCTAATAAGCCAAGCTGGAGTCCCTGCAGAATGAAGAAATACTCTTACCAATATGAACACAGTTAGTGTTTTGGTGATAATTAAATATGTAAAACTCTAGATGTTTGGATAAGCGACCAATATTCAGCTGCTTACTTGAATTACCAAGCCCATATAAGCCCATGGAAAGTCATCTAGCTCTCTCACAGGATTGCTAGTCCTTTGTAATTAGAAATGGACTAGAAGAACCAAGTTAAGAGAGTCTCTTACAATATTCTAGTGTGTCCACTTCTGGTCCGAACTGGAATCAGGACACCATGTTAAAGGAGCGCTTTTTAGCTTCAGAAAATTTTTGGTGTCTTGGTAGAGAGTAAGGCTGTGCAGGCTTCAGATTTTCATGGGTACTACCGCTACTAAAATTTAGGGTTGAAAATCTTCCTGCACAACAATGTTTCAACAGAAAACTGGGTTTTCAATGACATGTAATGAACCAAGGTATTGGACCTAGTTTTGTACTGGATCACCCAACTTCTCTACCAACAGGTTTACTGGCATCAGCTACTCAAAGCCCTCCTCAGATAGCAGTCTTCATCCCTGATCCCTAACTGGGAGCACATGGGAGCCCCTGATTGGCCTGCTCCCCTCCTTAAAACTGGGCTCCAATCCTGCTTTGGTCAGCTCACCCTCAGGGCTGGATTAACTGGCCCAGGGGCCCTCGGCTGCCCCACTGCGCAGGGCCCCTCCTGCCTGCATGCCCCATTGCATGGGATGGCCCGCCACATCCCTGTCAATGGTGGGGGGCCCAGCAGTCAGAGGTCGCTCCCACCCTGGTCCCACTCTCATTAGGCTGCCTGGGGGTGGGGGACTGTTCCCAAAGGGACAGCCATGTTAGTCCAGTCCAGCAAAAAAAAAAGCAAAGGAGTCATGTGGCACTTAAAGACTAACAGATTTATTTTTCGTATGAGCTTTCATGGGAGAAATATCCCACTTCATCAGATGCTTCAAAAATAGGGGAACGTACAGAATGGAATGAAAATAAATGCCAGGGGGTGTAAAATATAGGATCAGGTCATACAGTAACACATACAACCCTCAAGTCAGACCTCTGCAACAGATCATTAAGGACCTATTACCTATTCCAAAAGATGATCCCTCACTCTCAAGCTTTGGGAGACAGACCTTTCCTTGCCTACAGACAGCCACCCAATCTTAAACAGATACTCATCACTAACTACAGATCTAACAACAAACATTAAAGCAGGCACACACCCCTGCAACAAACCACACTGCCAAATCTGCCCACATAGCACCATAGGTCCTAATCAAGCCTGCTACTCCATCAAAGGCTCATTTACCTGCTCATCTGCTAACGTGATCTATGCCATCATGTGCAAGAAATGCCCCAACACCTTATACATTGGACAAACAGGACGATCCCTGAGCAAAAGAACAAACAAACATAGAACTGATATCAGAAATCACAAAAGAAAAAAAAAACAGTTGCTGAGCACTTCCATCTTTCTAATCACTCGATAAATGATTTGTTAACAACTGTCATCAGAGATGTGGCTGGGACATCAAGACTTCAAAGAGAAACAGCTGAACTCGAATTAACATGCAAATTAAATTCTGTGGAAGCAGGATTGAATCGAGACTATGGGTTCTTTTCCCATTACAAAAGGTAATTTGACTTCAGGCTTCCCAGGGTTTGAACCTAACAACTGCTCTGATTTGCTGTTACTGCATGACCTGATCCTATGTTTTACACCCCCTTGCATTTATTTTCATTCCATTCTGTAAGTTCACCCATCTTCGAAGCATCTGATGAAGTGGGATATTTCTCTCACGAAAGCTCATGCAAAAAAATAAATCTGTTAGTCCTTAAGTACCACACGATTCCTTGTTTTTTTGGGTAGGGGGACCAGCTGCTGCATGGCCTGGGGGCCTCAGATGCAGAGAGACAGAGCCAGCTGGCCTTAAACCCTACCCCCCAACCTGAGCAGAACAAACAGGCATTGGCATGCCCCATCCCACCCGCGGGAGATGGGGCAGAGCTCAGAGCCGGGTCTCTGGCTCCAGGGCTCACCCCCAGCACCAGCAGGGTAGGAGCACTCTCAGGGCTCCTGCCCTGCTGGCATTGAGCTGGGCAGGAGCTGGAGTTTTGGGGCTTCAGGAGTTGGAGCCTGGGGCACTCTTTTTGACTAAGCCCCTAAAGCCCCTTCAATAATCCGGCCCTGATCAACCTGCGCTACCTACTCTTGCTTTTGGAGCCTGATCATTTTCTTACCTGACACAACCCGATTTCTGGTGACCGAATCTTGTTTCCTAACTTCTTGGTTCTGAACAGTGGCTGGTGCAGGGAGCTGGCTATGATATGCTAACCTCTAAGCATGGCTGCCTATGTCCCAGCTACGACCCTAAATGAAAATTTTCACTGGAAATAAAAACCACCACCATCTTTTCTTCCCAATACCTGTATTTAACTTGTATTCCAGTAATGCCTAGCAACTCCAACTGAGAGCAGGGCCCCACTGTCCTATACGCTGTCCATAAAACTGTTATAGTCCCACCCGAAAGATATTATACTCCAAGTAGATAAAATAGACAAAAAGGGTGAGAGGGGAAACAGATGGAAGCTAATGATGTGACTTACAAGAGTCCTGACCAGTGACAGAACCAAGATTTGAACCCAGTTATCCTGACACTCAGGTAAGTAGCCTGTTTACAAGACCCCATTGCCTCCTCATGGTTATGGAGGAATGGATGGCATTTTTTGCAAGCATAAAGATGCTGATATTAAAATTCAGCCCCTAATCCAATTCAAGAAATTACAGTCTGTTTACCTAAATTCTCTGGTTATACTTAGAGTTTCAGATCTAAGCCGTCCTATGTGGAATGTTGCTTGCACCCCAAAAGGCTGGATGATACGTTAAATGGTTTTGTTTGTATGTATAAATCACTGTAGAATCATTTTCGACAAAGTGGGTAGTAGTTACCTTGTTATTTACAGAGGTTGACTGAACTTAAATAGGTTATTTTTATTATGACATTTTTTATGCTGTATAAAGAATATCTCAAATGGGGGAAAATATTTAAAGATTGCATTAATCTATTTGGCGTTTAAAACAATTCACAAATGGTGCTTATTAAATAAGGTATGGGAATATTCAAGTCAGATAAAAATAGTGATATTTAAAGGATTTTCAAAGAGGCACAGGTATCACAGACCTGTAACTAAGGCCACAGCATCTGGAGTCATGTGGTGGGGTCAAAATATGATCTCATTTGTAAAAAGAGTGCCTTTAAACCCTCAGAAATTCAAAAAAAGAGAACCAGAAAATGTGAAAATAACCAATGGCTTCATGAGTTTGCATAAAGCATGTAACTGTTGCTCTAAGAGGTACGATATTCCTCGTTGTTCTTAACTTTGACACATGCTACTTCAAAGAGAAGTAAGTGAGCCATGATGTGTGGTGTTCCAAAGGCTACAGACTGCCTTAGTTTGATCCTAACTTCATAACTTTTCAATCTGGGTTTCCTGACTCTTGACTTATTTGCCATGCTACATGTCACCATAATTTAACCCATAAGTTTACCTGATCAAAAAGACACTGTTGCTCATGTTAATTTTCCTCAATAGAGGGCCAAGGGAAAGGTAAATCTACTGCACAGTACACGGCTGTTCAAAAGAAGTGATCAAAACATTCTGAGCTCTTCAAAACATGAACTCTCTTCCTATATATGTATACATCACCCAACACTATGACGCCACCACTTAGACTGGAGCCTTTGGCATATCCAGATTACAAATTAAATATTTATTTATTCCAATTTCTAAAGGTGCATCACCTAGGCACTCATCCAGGGCTGTGAGCACCTATCCCATAAATTTAAAATCCCAGTATAAACAAAACACTGCCATAAATAAATCTAACTCAAACTACTCTCTGTTCAGCAGCCTGAGATAAGGGAGAAAACAGACAGGCATGCCTGGCATCTGAAAACTGTAGGCTTTGGTGGACCAGGGAGGGGAAGAGTTCCAAAGTTGGATAGGCTTACAGCTCCCCCGTTTATACTGAACGGCCCTGCTTGAGTTCCACGGCAGCATTATGTCATGGGAGGGAGATAAGATTTCTCAGGGAACCCACTTCTGAGCTATTTAGGGCCCTACATGATAAAAAGCAACAACTTGGAATTCCAAATGCCACCTAACAAATGAAGAAACGTTTTGGTGGTTGCCACATTGTCATTAATGCGAAATCCAGCTCCACGACTGAATTGCCTGTTGTTCATCAATATTTTATTCATATTTACATTGCATGTTTCTACTTGGTATTAGCTGCTGACCGTCCTCATCCTTCTCAGGGGCTGTGATCACCTAAGGTGCATTCACTACCAGTTCATACAGTGGAACATATAGGAACTGGGATGCACAATGGTTTCAATGGATGGCCCTCAACTTTCAAATTCATCCCCCCAACCCCAAATAAATGCACACAACTAGTCAGACAGAGGTCTGATTTGTGCACTTAACTGCTTTGCTGATATTGGATCATAGAGAGAGTTAACTCGTTCAAGGAGGCGGTGAGGGCTGAAGGTGAGAGTGACATGAAGATCAACTGGAGGAGGAGTCTAGCTTAAGTTGTTTTGAATGTTAGTATATGAACTTCTTGGAAAAGCACATCTTATAAACAAAATCTACACATCCATTTTTTTCACAGGCGTAATAAAAGTAGTGCCTGGCCAGTAGTAACATATTGGTTTATTTATTTGCAAGAATCCATTCTGAAGCATTAGCAAGTTAAAGTAGTATGGGTTGGATGAATGAAATATAAGGTGGATATAAAGCTGGCTAGATCATCGGGTTCAACAGCTCAATGTTTATTAATGATCTTGAGGATGGGATAGATGTCACCTTTAGGAAGTCTGTACATGACACTAAGCTGGGAGAAGTGGTAGATATGCTGGAGGGTGGGGGCAGGATACTGAGTGAGTTAGACAAACTAGAGGATTCAGCCAAAAGAAATCGGATGATGTTCCACAAGGACATGCGCACCACAACTACATTTAGGATGAATGACTCCCATGAGCTGCTACGGACTGGGGCGGACTGGCTAGGCAGCAGTTCCGCAGAAAAGGAGATGGAATTACAGGGGACAAGAAGCTGGACAGGAGTCAACAGAGTGCTCTTACTGCAAAGAAAGCTAACAGCGTATTGGGCTGCATTAGCAGGAGCACTGCCAACTGATCAAGGGGAAGTGATTATTCTCCACTATTTGGCACCTGTGAGGTCTCATTTGGAACACTGTGTCCAGTTTTGGATCTTCCACCGCAGAAGGGAGATGGACATATTGGAAAGAATACAGTGGAAGGCAACAAAAATAGTTAGGGGGCTGGAGCACATGACGTATGAGGAGAGACTAAGGGAAATATGTTTGTTTAATCTGCAAAAGAGAAGTATGAGGGTGTAATTTGATAGTCTTTAAGTGGAAGGATGGAATGAGGGTTTTCAGTGGTAGCAGATGACAAAAATTGGACCACTGGTTTAAAGTTGCAGTAGGGGAGACCTAGACTGGATATTAGGGAAAAAATTTACTAGGGTGATGGTGAAGCACTCGATAGTTTACCTAGTGAGGTGACGGAATCTCCATCTTTAGAGGTATTTAAGGCCTGCCTTGACAAAGCCCTGGCTGGGATATTTATTTGGAGCTGGTCCTACACTGAAGTCGGGGGTGGACTAGATGACCTTCTCAGGTCTCCTTCCAGCCCTAAACTTTTATTATTCTAAGAGGGGTCTTTAGGACATTTCATCCAGTAGGTGCTGCAACTCTGTAAGTAATGTGCACAGGGCTTGTCAAGAGATTTCCTTTATTAATATCTTGGATTTTTCTAACTGAAATAATTGCAGCACTTACGTCTTACAAAGGTGATGCAATTATAATACAAGATGCAGTAATTGTTAATATCGCACATATATCATGTCTGCTAACATGTAGGATCTCCAACCCTGTAGAAACTTAGCTAAATGCAAAATTTGCTTCATATACTATTGAAAATGGTCACAAATTGAGCAATGTGGTACAATTGCTCAAAAGCACATGGCAGCACATAACAGATTGCAGCACAGAAGTGAAAAATAAATCATTCACCTAAAACCGCATGCAATATTGTGCTGGGCAGAATGTACCTATAAATGGGAGAGTGGTCAGGACATGGAGGTTAACATCCTAACTCTTTCAAAACGTCACGATATTTAGACTCATGGACTAAGTAACTGTCATGATCATCTCCATCTGACCTCCTATACGTTACAAGCAAGGGAACCTCCCCACCTATTCCTGTAATACATCCCTTATCTCTGACTGAGTTATTGAAGTCCTCAGATCATGAACTAAAAACTTCAAGTTACAAAGAATCCAGAATTTACACTGGCTAAACCCTGCAAGTGATCTGTGCTTCCAAAGAAGGAGAAAAAAAAATCCCTATGAGTATCCAGAAGCATGAGTTTAAACTGCATTTGAAAGATGCCATCACCAACAGCACAGTGACCTCCAGCCCACAAGCATGGGTTCAGCTCAGCCTAAGAGGAAAGGATGCTACACATGACTAAGTCACCATTTCCTTAGAATTTACCTGGACTGACCCTGATGAATCCCTGAGATCTATTCAGCTTATACAACTTTGCACAGAAGACAGTAAGGATGATCCAGTGGTGAGGGTAATAGCATAGGATTTGGAAGATATGGATGAAATTTTCTGCCTAACCAGAAATCCTGTGCGACTTAGTATCTCTGTGCCTCAGTTTCCCCATCTGCAAAATAGGTTCTTATAGGAATAAACACATGAAAGATTGTAAGGTGGTCTGATATTGTTAATATGAAAGTTAATTCATATCACCAAAACAGATTACGTTTTCCTTCCTTTTAAAATGATATTTGGCTGCTGCAAGATACTGTGCTGTAGACTCCATTTTCATTTATAGGTGTGTTTTCTCCATTCTTCCCTCTTTCCTCTCAAATCTCAAAGACAAATTTGGGGGCACAAGCTAACTAATTCACACTCCTGACTGCCAAGCCTTGTACACAGATCACACACCTCATGTATTTAAATGTTGTCGTCATTTTTGTTTTTTCTCCATCCTGAATTCTACAGAATATGACACTTCCGAAGGATTGAGGGAGCTCACAGGAGGAGCTGTGCACCTCCTTGGATCTGGCCCTTAGCCAGGCTTACAGATCTGTAATATCTTGTCAGCTTAATAGGAGGACTCTATTATCCACTCTCTCTCTCTCTCTCTCTCTAGTCCTCCATGTCCTTAGTGAGCCATCAAAAATCTTTGCCAAAGGGCTTCCCTGTTTTCTTTGCCATTTCTCTCAGAATTATGGGATCTTATTCATCTGGGAACTGGTGCTTTGTCAATTTTTAATAGTTCTAATTGCCTTGTTATCTGCTCTGGTGCAATAAGAAAGCCTTTTAACATTTCAGTTTCCCTCCAGAAAAATCTCTCTCCATCTGAGGGATGTTACCATACCTTCCGCCTCCTTTGTAAATACTGAGAAATCATTTAGGCCCTCGGCGACATCAAATTCATCTGTCATTAACTTCTCTGTTGTGTCCTTCAAGGACCCTACTCAAAATCTTTTTGACTGGCTGCATCTCTTATAGCTAAGAAATAATTCTCTTTCCTTTCCTGTCATTACTGCATTTGCCTTCTTCATTTTGTACAATCCCTCCATGTTTGTCTTTTCATTACCATCTCAGAGGGATCAGATGGACCAAATTTCAAGTAATTGGCCCGGGACTCAGAGGACCTGTGTCACTTTCTGGCTTCACCACAGACTTCCTGACTAGTCTTGGGCAAGTCACAGTATTTCTACAAATCAAGTCTGGATTGACAGACTTGTGCTCGCTGTATAAATGAAATGTAGGGAGGAGGATGGGTTTCCCCAACACAAGCTATAACATCTACGTGGCTATTTTTAGCATCATACCATGACCTGCAGTTTGCTGCTGTGGGCTGTAAGGATGTAGCCATAATCTTTCTTCTCAATTTTCCACGTGTAAAATGAGGATAATTCGCCTCCTCATCAGAGAGGTGTTGTGAAAATAAAATACAATACAGATTATGACACACAATGGCAACTAGAGCCTGTGAGATATCAAGGGCAGCAGGCAATCAGAGTGAAAGAAGGGAGGTATGTAAGCCTCCGAACGGTGAGAGCTTTTTTCCCCGAGTGACTAGCTAGGGTTACTAGAGGGCAATTAAGGCCACCTGAGATCAGTCAAGACCTAGCCAGGTGCCTGATAAAAGTTTCCTTGCTCAACACAGACAGGGCACAAGCTGGAGGTAGAATAAGAGGTGCATAGGGTACAGCGAGAGAAGTGCGGTTTTGGAAGAAGAGCCTGGAGGAAGGTACCAGACCCTTGGAAGGGGAGAGTTTTGAAACAGGACTGAGTTCCTTTCCACGCATGGAGGAGATAGGATACCAAAAGCTGAAAGGACAGAGGGGAAAAGTGAGTGCAGCTGTGAATACAGCACCCACAGCCAATAGCTGTTACTTGTAGGGCTCCCGACCTGGCATCTGGAGGAGCGAGCAGACCTGAGTCCCTACCCCCCTCCTGATCCTGCTGGATGCCACTGATGGAACTACCATCATTGGGAAAATAGGGCAACTGGTGACGCCTTAATCCACAGTAAGAGACAGAAGCATGAGACCCACTAAGTGCAGCAAGCAGTCTTCCACAAGCTGTGAGCATCTAAGCTAGACTCTTTGGCTATGTCCACATGAAGCTTTTATTTTGAAAGAACAATTGTTTCGAAATAAAAGTTGTCATGTCTGAATGACGTTTCTTTATTTCGAAATGACGCAACCCCGTCTTTTCAAAATAATGCCCGCCGTTTTGGAAGACTAAGCGAAATAGCTGTTTTGAAAAAACGCTGTTCAGACTTATTTCAAAATAACGGTTATTTCAAACTAATACTTTGGCCCTTCTCCTTCTGAGGGTGCCTTCTTTTCGGTATATATTGGGTGGGGGCATGGCCCAGTGAGGGGCCATGTTGCCACACCTCCTCTGCTGCCCCTCTCCTGAAGCAAAATAGCAAGTCCTGTGTCTGGACATGCTATTTTGCTTTGAGGTTTTCCCTTATTGCAAATTAATATTTTCTTATTTCAATTTGTTATTTTAAAATAAGAATCTTATTTTGAAATAACTCATTTCAAAATAACTTATTTCAAAATAAGAGTTTACTTGTGAACACAGCCTTCTGTGGTAGTTTAGGATAGCCACAACTTTTTTCTTTAGAAGGGACACTATCAAGATTTGACAGATTCACAGTTCAACTACCTTGAAGAGCAACATCTAGTAAAATAATGTAGCATCTTCCTAATGTTCAAAATGTCTCTGTACACATTTTTTCAAACAAATGGATCCCATGGTATTCTCAGTTACATAAATGTAAATCAGAAGCAACTTCACAGATATCAGTGGGAAGACATCAAATGAGGTTCAGATTCAGGGTCATGTAGGAAGATTAGAACAGCTAGGAATCCTTAGTGCTCTTCCTACTTCCCTGTTATGAATCACCCCGATAATTTAGGAAAGTCACTTGATCTCTGTATCTCCGCTTTCTAGTCTGAGGAAAAATAATATTCATAGACCTCTCCCACTGGGCTGATGTCAGACTTCTTTTTATTATGAATATGGCTATGTAGATACATGGTTGCAGAATTGTTAATTCCTCATTTGCAGACCTAAGTTTTCTTTTGTGCAACAAAAATCTGATCTTTTCACCCACAATAGTGGGGTCTGGACTCAACGGCTTCTCATGATCTCTTCCAGTTTCTATGATTCTCCAATAGTAATAATGGCATTTTCTATAAATTAAAACTAAAGTTACAAAAAAATGCTATTCTCTAGGAAACAAATGTTGGCTTTCTTATTACTAAAGGTGATTTTGCCTTCTCCCTACCTCCTTGCCTCTTAATTTGCTGTTCCACACTGTTTGAATCTAAATAACTGCTTTGATTTGCTGAAATAGTCTGACCTCATCCTATGACTCAGATTTCCCTGCATTTATTTCTCCACCCATTCTGTAAATTTTCCATCTTCAAGCATCTGATTAAGTGGGACTTTTTTCCTATGAAAGCGCATGTGATAAATAAATTTGTTTGCCTTTGAAAGTGTCATGAGACTCCTTGTTTATTTTGCTTAATATAGTTACCCCTTTGCAACTTAAAAGCTGCCCTGTTATTTATTACCTCACATTTATATTTTTGTTCTGCTCCTCTGAAAGATAACTTCAGCACAGATTACATCCTTTTCTCTTTGTTGAATAACAAAACACCAGGTTGCTGTATGGTAGAAAAGAACAGTACTCAGCCCCATCAAAAGAGAGGAGCAGACTAACAAAGTGCAAGAATAAGATTACTCGCTTACATCATTTTGCAAATCCAAACAAAATTGATAGGTGTCAGTTCACATCTAGCAATCTTAATAATAGACCAACTCTTATAACGTCCCTTTAATCTCAGGAATCCGTAAGTCTTATTTTATGTACCGTGTGTGGGGAAAGTATAAATATTTCACACACAAACTATGTTAAAAGAAAATAACACCAACCCAAAAGAAAAGAAGAGTCATTTTAAAAAAATTCCTTCAATAACCAAGGCTACGTCCACATGCTGCTTTTAAATCGAAACAACGACCGTCATGTCCAGACAACGTTTCATTGTTTTGAAATGATGAGCCCCGTCATTTTGAAACAATGAATCTTATTTTGAAATGGTAAAACCTACCAAGAAATCAAAATAGCTGTTAAATTGAAATGGTTGTTTTGAAATAATGCCATTAGTACATGCTATTTCAAAATAACCACTATTTCAATTTAACACTTTTGCCCTTCTCCTTCCCAGGGTGCCTTCCTTTTTCTATATATTGGGTGGGGGCATGGCCCAGTGAGGGGGCCATGTTGCCTCACCTCCCATGGTGTCCCCCTCCTGAATCGAAATAGCAAGTCCTATGTCTGGACTTGCTATTTCAATTTGGTGTTTTTGCTTATTTCAATTTAAATTAAATCGAATTAACCATGTACATATGGACATAGACTAAGTCTTTTGAGAGCCGCACTGGTGTAGCCTCCTGGTGGGAGGAACTGGGAGCTGAGCCAGGATGCCTGCCACATGGTCCCTGGCGGTGGGGGAAGGAGAGGCAGAGGGTGCAGTGAACAAGCGATGGGGCCCATGCAGGGGCCCCTTGGGGAGGAGCCTGGAATATGGTATGAAATATGGGACCCCAGGTGTCAGGAGGGGACCAGAGCTGGAGCTGCAAGATAACAGTCAAAGAGCAACATTTGGCTCCAGAGTCTCAGCAGACCCCTGTCCTAGAAGTAATCCGGTCTTTTTCTGTGTGTGTAATGTGTAGTAAATTAATTGTTTGAATGGCATAATTATTTAAATTATGCTACATTTAACCCACTTTAAAAAAGGGAATAGGGCAGACAATCCCAACCTCTCCTACAAAACCACCTACCACAAGCTCTGTAAATAAAACAGAACACTTGCAAATCCCCCGATTTTCATCTGGGTCCCTCCTGGAACCACAATATTATCTATGAAAGTACATGAGAGAAAATATTTCTTTTACTGTGCCATGCAAACTCTTTCACAGCTGGAGACAAGCCAAATACCTTGCCCTGATAAGAGGAGTCAACTGTGCAGTTATTCAAATTGCTTCCTTCTTCTTGGACTTGTACATCCTATTTTTCCTGCCAGTTCAGTTAAATGGGCTTTCAAAAGACATGTGTTAAGTTAATCTGAGAAGATGCATGACCCACTCAAAGATAAATTCTGCATTGGTGGTCTGGCAAGTGCAAATGCAATTAACTGAATAGCTCTGATCTGTGAAATCAGTATATCCCAAGCTGGAAATGCAGCCTGGTAAATGAAAAGGAGAAAGCGCTATGAAAGGCTATGAAACTTGTGACAAACAACATTGTTTTTTGCAGGGGCGTCGCTGGCTGCGGTAGAGACGCGGGGCACAGGCCCAGGCCCAGGCCCCGCACCCTCACTCTCCCCACACACAGGGACGGGGCTGCCGTGGCTGCTGCCCAGATCTCCGGCCCAACTGAGAAGGAGATCTGGGGCACTGGCGCTGGGGTTCGGGGCATGTGCCCCAGGATGCCCAGCGCCAGTGACGCCCCTGGCTTTTTGACTGCAAAACACAGATCTTTCTGATAAGGTAGGTGGGCTGCACTTCCATACCACCACCACTAACCTTCTCGTTAGTGCAACCTTGCCCCTAAATTCTTAAAGATCCATGTTGTTCACAAAAAGACGATTTAATACAGATTTATTTTAAAAAAAAATGAACAAAATAAAAAAATGTGAAGCAAACAAAAAATATAATACACACCAAAGCACATGCTGGTTTATCAAATGTACACAGTCTCATTTTGATTTCTGACTCTTCTGGAGAAGGAGCATCTAGTGTTTTTCTTTGGGCCAGCACCAGTCACATTTTTATTACTTTACTAATGGATAAATACAGTGGCTCCAGAATGAATGCTATCAGAACTCTGCCACTCTAAAACCTATTTGTCAGCCCCCAAAGTCAGTTGTTGCTTAATTTCTCTCGTTTAGCCTCAATGTAAGACAATTTATCATTCTGGAAAGTTTGAATACTACCTTACAAGCCATTTTGGCATTGTGAGGCTATGTGAACACTTGACTTTAAAAAACAAAAAGCTATCATATAGAAGGTAAGATTTATTCCTGTTATATTAATGAAGTTTTCAGTTCACTTCTTTTTCCAGGAACCCAGGAGAAAGGTGGGTTAATTTGTCCTTAGTTCTTTGACAGAACAAACATTGGATGACTGTCGTGAATAACATGCTGTGTAAGACCCGAGTTTTGCAGCATCTTCTGAATGGTCTACTAGACTAGTGTATATGAGACAGGGAGTGTAACTTAGTTTTAAGATGTGGAATTACAGAAGATGAATGCAAGTAAGCACAGCAAATTGCTTGCTTGGGGTTTCATATCTGCAGAAGACGAATAAGGGAATCAGGGCTCTAGCCTCTCGGTGGCCTCCCCCTTCCCACCTGGGACCCTAGTCCTCCACTGCTGCCCCCCCCCCAACCTGGAACCCCCCTGGGGTGGTGGGGCCAACTGCTATGCAATGCAGCTCCAGTGCAGCCTGCATTGGAGACCATGAACACCAGCCGCATGGCCCCAGGCAGCTAGCTGAGGGATGAAGTGGGAGTGCAGAGTCCCATCCCTGGGCTGGCCCACCCTGCTCCTAGGGCAGGCTAGCCAGCCGAGGGATCCAGTGGAAGTGTGGAGCTAGGCCTCTGGGTTGCAGCATCCCCTCTCCCCTGCAGCAGAGGCAGGGCGGAGGGCCCCTGGGCAAGGGCCCTGTTGGCCCATGCTATAATCCATCCCTGCATGTTCCCAGTGCCCACATTACTTCCTGAAATGCATTGCACTGTGGGTAGTAGGTGCAGGGGCTTGGGGTTAAGCAATTATCCTCCACTCACTCTCCCTCCCCTCTTCCCTAAATTAGAAAAAAAGCAGGAAAAGTTGTCCTTGCTGTTTCTCTGCCGCAGACAAAACTAAGCCACAGTGCTTTGTGCAGAGTGGAATTAATTGAAAAATTCTCAGGGCTGCAGGCAGGGGAGGAGCTATGTTGCTATGGCACAAGAGACTAGAAAAACTGGAAACACAAGATTAGAGCTACTCTCTGGCTACTTAGACCTAAATTAGAATTGTAGATTTTGACCTCAGTGCTAATCCACTCACAGGGATGGTGTCAGCAGGTCGAATTACAGCTCCATTTTTTTTTTCCAATATACACTCTGACAGTAGAGACATGGGCTGCAGAAGGTGGAGGTAAACAGCATTATGTAGAACTTTACTGTCAGTATAGACCAGGGATGAGTAGCAGGTTCATTTACTCTCTAAGAGAGATTGCAGAAATCACATCACTGTATAAAACATTCTTGATGTCAGCTAACCAAATGGCATTAACAGCTACCAGGAAATAGGCCACCACAGCCCATTCTGATGGGCAACAGGAACCACAGTGGTAGACAAAGCCAAGGAAAGCAACACATATTTGGAGCAATGGAAGACTTCAGCCTGCTTGCACGAATTCCAGGTGAAGTGTCTACATGAAGACCAGTGGAGTACAAGACTGGGTTAGTGTATAAACAGATAATCATACAAGAATAGAAACAGTTAAAGGTAAAAGGATGAGAGAATTGTATTTCAGATATGCAACCACCAGACTTTGGTGTAAAACTACACCAGAAAAGGAGTTTGAAATGACAAGGGGAAAAAAATACGTTTGCCTAGAAAATCTGCAGCCATCCCACTGAGAGGTGTTAAAGGGCAAAAGGGAGAGAATACAATCTCTTCAGTCAAAATTGAAATCTCAAACAATAACAGAAAGCAATCGTGATCAGTAAACAATTAGGGTACAGAACAGAAGATAAACTGAAAGTGTTTACAAGCTATATGATCTGGAAAATGGAAAGAAAGAGAATCGGGGGAAAAAAGAAAACAATTAGTTGAGTTCAGATGAAATCGAAGCATTAAATGGCACAGAACATCTCAATTAACAGCCAGACAGTTTCATTTAGTTTTTATTTATTTATTTCTAAACACAGCATTCAAAATGGGAGAGGTTCACTTCCTCAAGCAATCATGAGCATTACTGGATGAATAACTAGGCCCTAAATGAACTGTATGAATGCAAAGACTCTGAGCATCATTGTAGACTAGGATGATGAGATAGCAAGGATAAAAAATCAGGGCAGGAGATTAGGGGTAATAGGCACCTATAAAATCAGGATATCTGGTCACCCTATTGTAGAAAACTCAATGAAGACCTCATCAATGTTCAGCTGTAGTCAAAAATTTAATCAGTTGCTAGAATTAGATCATTACAGGAACTTGATTTTTCATTTCCAGGGGTGTTTTGTGAATCTGCATTGTCTTCTGCTCCATAGATCCAAAGAGGTAACCGTGTTAGTCTAGTTCAGTAACAAACAAACAAACAAACAAACAAACAAACAAACAAACAAACAAACAAACAAACAAACAAACAAACAAACAAAGGAGTCTTTTGTGGCACTTCAAAACTAACAAATTTATTTTTTGCATGAGCTTTTGTGGGAGAAAATCCCACTTCGTCAGATGCTTCATCAGATGCTACTGAATGGTAGGAAATAAACACAGGGAAGTGTAAGTCATAAGAACAGGTCACACTAACAGCAAATCAAAACAGCTGTAAAGATTCAAACACTGGGGAACAGCATACAGAGGGAGACAAGGTCAAATCACCTCTTGCAATGAGAGAAAAATCCAATGTCCCCATTAAGACATGAAGCAGTGGAACCAAATTTACAAATGAATTCAATTTCCCCAGCTTCTCTTTGAAGCCTTGACTTAGTATTCATCTGTGTGAGCACAGCAATTAACAAATCATAAATGGAGTCGTCAAGAAGACTGAAATGCTGACCCACTGGTTTTAGAGAGTTGAGATTTCTGATGTCAGATTTGTGAACATTTATTCTTTTGCACACAGACTGTCCTGTTTGTCCAATATATTAGGCAGGGGGGCTTCTCTTGCACATGATGGAACAAATAACATTGGTGGACAAGCAGGTGAATGAGCCTTTGATGGAGCAGCTGGTATTAGTAGGTCCTCTTGTAGTGTCTTTTGTGCAGATATGTGGGCAAAGTTGGCAGCGTGGTTTATTACAGGGATATGTGCCTGCTTTAATGGTTCTGTTGGTAGGTCTGCAGAAGCTGGTATCTATTTAAGATTGGAGGGCTGTCTGCATGTCATGAGAAGCAGGGCCAGCGCTACGCGGTAAGCAGCCCCTGCGTAAAAAAGGGGGTGCTGGCATTTTGAGGGGCATCAAAAGGGAACAGCGCCGTGGCGCTCCCCTGATGACGTCACTCATCTGTGCTGGCATCGCTCTGCTGCGGGGCAGCACCACAATCCCCAGCACCGGTCCTGATGAGAGGTCTGCCTCCCAAAGCTTGAGAGAGTGAGGGATCATTTTTTATAATAGGCTGTAGATCCCTGAGGATCCATCGTAGAGGTCTGTCTTGGGGGCTGTAGGTGATAACCAGGGGTGTTCTGTCGTTTTCTTTCTTGGGCTTTTCCTGTAGTAGTTGACTTCGGGGTATCTGTCTGGCTCTGTCAATCTGTTTCGTCACTTCCCCAAGTGGGTACTGTAGTTTTAAGAATGCTTGATCCTCAAGATGTATGTCTCTGTCTGAGGCATCTGAGGAAATGCTGGTATGTCTTAGGGCTTGGCTGCAGACAGTGGATTGTGTGGTGTGTTTAGTTTGAAACCTCATGGGATGTAGGTAACTATACCAATCAGTAGGTTTTCCGCATAGGGTGGTGCTTAAGTGTCCATCCCTAATTAATACTGTAGTGTCCAGCAAGCAGATCTCCTGTGTGGAGTGTTCTAGGCTAAGTTTAACAGTCGAGTGGAAGGTGTTGAAATCTCTGTGGAAATCACCGGGGGCATCTCTACCATGGGTCCAGATGATGAAGTCGTCACCAATATAGCATAAGTAGAGGAGAGGTGCTTAGGAATGAGACTTGAGGGAATGGTGTTCTAGGTCAGCCATAAAAACGTTGGCATATTGTGGGACCATGCAGGTACCCACAGCAGTACTGCTGACTTTAACGTATAAATTATCCTCAAATCTGAAATGGTTGTGGGTCAGTACAAAGTCACAGAGTTCAGCCATGAGGTGTGCTGTAGCATTAGCTGGGATGGCTTTTCTAATAGCTTGTAATCCATCCTTATGGGGGATGCTGGTGTAAAGAGCTTCTATGTTCACAGTGGTCAGGATGGTGTTTTCTGGAAGCTCCCCAATGGACTGGATTTTTCTCAGGAAGTCCATGGTGTGTTTGAATCTCTACAACTGTTTTGATTAGCTGTTACAGTGTGACCTGTTCCTATGACGTACACTTCCCTGCATTTATTTCCTACCATTCAGTAAGTTCCCCCATCTTCAAGGCATCTGATGAAGTGGGATCTTCTCCCATGAAAGCTTATGCAAAAAATTATTTTTTTTTTTGTCTTGAAGTGCCACAAGACTCCTTGTTTGTTTTACTGAACTAGACTAACATGGTTACCCCTTTGGATCTATGGAACAGGAGACACTGCAGATTCACAAAACACCCCTGAAAATGAAAAAATCAAGTGCCACAGGACTCCTTGTTTGTTTGTTTTTCTGTTCCATAGTACTACATAACCAAAACAGTTTAAGATTTTTCTCAAAAAATATTGCATTTCAAGTCAGTCAAAATATTTTGGTTTAGCAAATTTAAAATGTTTCTGATCATTACGTTTAAAAAAAATAAATTTATATCATGTTAATAATAGAAAATGTAAAGTATAAGAATGAAAATTCATTTCAAAATGGAAAAAATCAAACTATTCCATTCCAAAATCACCACAAATGGAGTGTTATAACCTTCCAAAAAAACCTGAAATTTTTTGTTTCAAAATTAATTCTTTCCAGAATTGACACATTTGCATGAAACTGTTTTCAACATACCAGAATTTTCTGATAGGAAAAAAAAAAAAAAAAAAAAAAAAAAAGGATTGTACAAGAAAAAGGTGGTGAACATAATGCCTTTATTTAAGTCTGTTTCAGAGCTTCATCTGGAATACTGTTTGCTATGCTAATTTCTGGACTATTAAAATGCTATTATAAGACTAAAAGGACTTCGGAGGAGACCAAGGGAGTGGAAAAGTTCTCAAGTGAAGAGTGATGAAAACGATGGGACTGTTTACCTTTAGAACAGAGTTGAAGAAGTGGGGGCATGATCAAAATACACAAGATAATAGTAAATATGAGACATACCCCATCTTGTAACATAAGGAAGTATGTTTCCACAGAATGTATAATGAGACTGTAGAACTCTTTGCAATACCTCATTGAAAACTTAAAATTCAAAATTGATTGGATAATTACATCAAAATCAAGAATATCCAGAGTTATCAGTTGATAACCTTTCTAGTAAGGTTTAAGCTAATATTTATCTATTAGCGAGCGGGATGAAACCTACTTGGGCCAGCACAGATTTTCCTATACCTGCCTGCTGAGAGATTCTTACACCATCCTCTGAAGCACCACAGCCTGGATGCTAGCAGACAGGATACTGGACTAGCTGGAATTGAGTCTAAGTCTGGCAATTTCTATGCAAATACAGAACGTGCTCAATTTTTTCCACACGAGTAATCTGAGAAATCAGTGGAATTATGAACATAAAGTTAACAAGTGAGTTCTATTTCTGCCTCTGACACCTCTTGTATGCTTTTGGAAAATTCTATCAGTGGTTTCAGCCTCAATTCACCATCTGTAAAATGGACAGACCACTCATTACTTGTGCCTCACTTATCACCCAGTGTCGTTGTGAAGCTTCATTCATCACTGCAAAGTGTCCTAAGGTTCTTAGATGATCTGCACAAATGTGATACATGCACTAACTTATGCATATTCATATTATATGTGTGTGCTCATGTTATGTGTAATATGTGACTAGTGTAGAGTCATGAAATATTTGGAAAAGTAGTAAGGGACAAGAAAGAAAATCTCTGTAAGTGATGCCCTTTCCCATTGAACAAACATACTAAAGAGATACTGTAGAGACTAGTGTTGTGTCTACAGACTGTCATGATTGATGTAAGCAGCTTGGCTGATGGGATTCAATGTCAGGTTTCAGAGTTTGAAGATGATATTAAAAAGAGAATGAAGTACAATGAAACCAAAGAGTAAAGGGGACTTAGATCATTTAATTACTTGTAGTAATAAATAGCTATGGCATTTATTGCATTCAGCATGAGAGAGGCAAGAATGAGAATGCTTAGAATAAAGGAACTGGGGGGAAAAAAAAAAAAAGTAGATGTCTGCTATAGCCTACCTGACCAGAAAAAGGTTTTGGGAATTATTACAGAAAAATCCCTAAAGCCTCAGCTCAATGAAAACCACAGCAGAAAAGGCAGACAGAATGCAGGTTATATTTAGGGGAACAAAACTAAAATCATAGAAGATTGTGGTTCTGCTATAATAACAAGGTTCCAGATAAACCCAAGCTTTAGCATTGTACCCAATAATCAGCCACCTCAACACACACAAGAAGGAGAAATATTTTGAAAGGAGACCATACAAAGCAGCCAAAATACCAGGCTTTGGAGAATTAAATTATGAAAATCTTTCTCCCCTCCCCTGCTAGATAGGGTGGGGTGGGGGGAGAAAAAGAGATTTAGCAATAAAACACTGATGATGATGATGATGATGATGATGAAGAATAGCATGACAAATAACCCCTTCATGCTTCTCGAGAACAGCTGCAATATCACCACTGGGAATGTTGGATCAAGACAGCTGAGACATGAGTATTACACACAGAAGAGTAAAATCTTTAGGAAGACAGTATTACTAATATGGGGAGCATAAGCAAATTTGAGAGATTTCTGGGCATGATTTAATGAAGACACGCATGTTTAATAATCTGATTTAGCTGAGCCATAGCCCTATGCAGAGACATAACCAGGTGAAGTTTTCTAGCTAGGGCCCCGATTCTCTAGGGTGAGCCAGGCAGCTTCCAGTCACATGACCAAAAGCTGTGATCAGGCCCACCCACCACAGCACCTGACAGTGGGGTGAATTTCTCCACCACAGCTACAGGGCCCAGCCAGTAGCCAGTGGTGACTGCCCCAAGTGGAGCAGCATCAGCATCTCTGCTCTGCTCACAGCTGAGACTGCTAGCTGCTGGTGGGGCCCCACAGCCCAGCGGAAAAATTCACACGGCTACTGGGTGCTGCAGTGGGTGGGCCCTGGCCCACCTGAGTCTAGAGAGTCTGCTGTGCCCCTGGCCCTACAAGTGAACATGTCACATGGTTACCTGCGCACAACCCACACCTAAGGCACAATTACTTTCCAGACAAAGACAAGACCCAAAAACTTTACAGCTGCTTTACTGTTTGCTTTTGTCAATCCTTCCTACTTCAGGACATATAGCAGGAGTCATCTTTGCTCTTTTAGCTAACCATTACCTCCCATGGTTTAATCTTTGGAGGCCATTTTCACCCAACAGATTCCTACAGCTTCCTTTCCTAGGGCAGGCAAGCTGGCTCTTTGTCACAGGTGCCAACCGCATCCTCTTAAGTTGCCAAACTGGGAGAATCTGTTCTAGCACAGAGGAGCTCAACTTGCTTTTTTTGGGTCATCTGACTATACGAACAAAATCTACAATCATATTTTCCTCATCAACTCTATCTAATGTAGAAGAACGAATTCAAATGAAAATATAGCGAGAGTCCTGCAGTACATTATAGACTAAACAGATTTCTTCAAGCATAAGCTTTCGTGGGCTACAACCCACTTTGTCAGATGCATCTGACAAAATCTGTTTAGTCTATAAGGTGCCACAGGACTCTCTCTACTTTTGCCATACACAGACTAACACGGCTACCCCTCTGGAAAATTCAAATGAAACATTTTTTCCCCCTATTACCCAAAATCTTGCAAACTAGTAAAAAGCAGCTTACAGAAGTTAATGGAAGTCTTAAAGGGATCAAGCCTTTCACAGAAAATCATGAGAGATTAAGTCCTTCATTTTGCCCTCAACAGATGCAGCAGTTTCAAGAAGGCTTTGAGTTGCCCTCTATGGATATACATATTATTAGTTACCTCAAAAAATCACTCTCCCTTTCATACAACCAGATAGCATGTAGATGTCTTTATTAGTAATGGACTATAATCATCAACTCCCATCATATATTCTCCTAGCTGATTATGAAAAACAAAAGACAGGAGAGAAAAAAAATAAAAAGCAGAAAAGCTCTCAGGCCCTTTATATATTATTGTGGAGAAACCTCTACCATTCCCCCATAAAAAGAGCAGGATCCATGTTCTCTTTTGCCAGTCACCTTAAATGTGTATAATCTCTGCTATGAAAAGACGTGTGGATGAAGCAAGTTTAATGCCAGGACAGTGACTGATTAATTGGCGATGGAGCCTGTCAGTTCTAAGTCTCTGGTTCAAACACAGTACAGAAGTGTGGTCATGTATGTCTATTTTAGCAACGTCACAGCAACATTTACACCAAGGCCTAAGTTGGCGTAATTACATTGCACAGGGTGATGTAAGGGCTAAAGTAGTTGCTCTTGGACAGCAGTGCTGTTGCCCATGTGAAATGGCTGCATGGTCACAGTCAGCTTCCAAATGGTAAGAAATCCACATCACTATGACCACCACGAAAGTGAATGGTTTGTGGCCACCTACAGAGAGGATCCAGGGACTGACCAGGGAGACTAAACTATCAGCTTGCACTAAAGATGGTTCCTTGAGGTTGAGGTAAAGGCTAGCATGGCCAATAATCCCTGCAAGTGTTTTCCAAGCCTGATCATCAACCACCTTTCAATGACTCAAAAAGAAGTCAAAATGAAGGAGGGCAATAAATTATTCCAGGGGCAAAAAAAGCCATTATTTACATTTTGTCAACAACAATCTAAGAGCTATTAGTCTGGTTACAGAACTGTGGCATATCCCCGCTAATTTTAAGACACACACAAAAAGCATTTCCACACACAGCAGAACAAAAAGAAAAGATGAGAAGGATTCCAGAAAGGTTACAAACCTCATCTCATGGAACAAGAAATGCACAAAACCCTTATATTAAGCAACAGTCCTCCAGGATTGAATGGAAGGTGACTTCTCCCACTCATGTAATTCAAATTTAAAAATGATTTAATTTACTTTGTGATATCATGAATACAAACATAAGCATGAATGACCTGACATACTGTGCACTGCAGGAGCTCTGTGACTTGGTTGTGAAGCCACTGACCTTTACATTTTTGCTACTGTATGTCAAGAATTGCATTGACTTAATCAGAAGCTGACAGTGGATATCCTCCTCTCACACCTGTCCCAAATATAGACAAGCTATAGAGAAAGTTACGGTTGTTTGATCCGGGGGACTCAAAGCGTTTTACAGATATTGATTGTCGGAGTGCCCTTATAGGGTAAATTTATACATATACTACAGCATTTGCCTAAGTATAAGAAACATAGAAGATAGCACAGTAAAATTTACTACTGCACTGCAGTTATGAATTGTCAGTCTGAGGGGAAGATCACTCTCAGAATCTATTATCTTCCAAGTAGAAAGACATAGAGCCATTTCTTATTTATCATGGATCAAGGTCCAGAGTTGACAAGAACTGTACCCAATTTAAGGATTCCTTGTTGATTTTAAAGGCAGTATTGGGCCCATGTTTAAGTGCTGTACTGAACCAGGGCCTACTATTGTTGCAGTCCAGTGACTCATCTTTCCTCTGACACACCTTCCAAATCACATTAGCAATGTGACTAGCTTTAAAAAAACAACACTCTTTTTTATCATCTTCCTGATTCATTTACACATTGTCATTTGTCTTGTGATGACACAGCAAAAATAATGCACTGTTTGGTTGATTTGTATTGTATCTAGCTATGCCACTCTAATTCTGTAGTATTTCTCCTTGATTTACAGTATCCCAGCTCATCCTATCACATCAATCACTGATTCTCTCCTTACAGAAAGAGCAGTAACTAGAAAGATACAAAGAAAAAAAAGTCCAATATACAAATTGCCATGCAAGGAATGGCTAGAGTTACATTTCTGTCTAAAGACATATAAGAATCTCAGCTAGGAATGACTGCTCCAGCTTCATTAAAAAACTATGATTACTGAATTTAAGAAGGAAATGATGTCTATTTTAAGGGAACATATAATCACTAAAACAGCTCCTTACCTAAAGGGAAATCAGTATGACAAATAGCTTGAATGATAAGTATGAATTGTAATGGTAATTCTGTGCTTTTGTTGACATTCCAAAGGCAAATGTAGGTAACTGTAAAGCAGACAACACACAAGTGTGACAAGTTTCAGCATTTTATTAGTTGCATGCTCTATATACCAGAGCATACCAAAAGACAGACAGTTCCTGCTTCTATGCTTTATGCAAATTACCAGCTCACCTCTCATGAAGCAGAGATTGGTTATGGGCCTCACGATATGTCTCACATCTTATGACAGCTTCCCATGCCCGCTATAGAATTCCAGTTGTCAGTTAAAGGCACTTCACGTTACACCAATGATTTTGTTTTTTCTGTCTCCTCTGTTCTATGCAGAGTCACAGTCGCATACCTTTGCCAGTCATCTGAATCTCATAGCTATGAGCACCAATCTTCATTCTTGAAGATGGTTGTAAGCACTGAGCTCACCTAACGGGTGCCTCCTGATGATGGTTCTGAGGAGTGCTCAAGTGCACAACCATCCAGTGACCTCTGCTCTGTCTCCTGCCATCTCTGTCAAGTGCCTCATGCCTCCAGCCAAGCCCCTTTGCTAAATTTCCCCTTCTGAGCCAGGATCTAGTTCTGGCAGCCTACTCAGGGTCCATGGCTGCCACTAGTCCCAGTGCTGCCTACTGGGAGGAAGCAAGGAGGGAGCTGGGCCCTCCCATTTCTCCAGGCCCCAAGCCAGTAACCCTAGATACCATGCTTCAGCATGCTGTGACCCCCAACATGGTCTTTCGGGTCCATGGGCCATTTCCATACTACCCCCAGGTACTTCTCTCCTTTTATCAGGGTCGGGGCTGTCACTCCCAGCGAGCCCTGCCAGTCTGCTTAGATCCAAAGGGGCAACTGTGTTAGTCTAGTCCAGCAAAAACAACCAAACAACATGGACTCATGTGGCACTTAAAGACTTACAGATTTATTTTTCACATGAGCTTTCGTGGGAGAACATCCCACTTTGCCAGATGCTTTGAAGATGGGGGAACATTCTCTCATCTTCAAAGCATTTGACAAAGTGGATTTTCTCCCAATAAAGCTCATGCGAAAAATAAATCTGTTAGTCTGTTTAGAACTGTGCCTAGTCCTGCCTCCTGTAGACAAACAGAAGATCCTTTCCCCTCCCAAGTGAGCGTCAGGGTAAGACTGCCCAGAGCTGTGGTTGCAGCCTTCTTTTATACCATACTCCAGCGTCCTGGCTGGCTGTGCAACTACCTACTCCCACTGGCTGCTCTTTTGTCATGGATTTTTAATCCTTTTTTCCCCCAGAATAGGGAAACCATCTCACTAAAGTTTTCTTTGCTTTTACAGAGTTTATCATTATAACTAGAGATGAATCTGAACAACCTCTCCAGACAAATATCCCCCCTCACCACCAAACTCTGCAGAAGTTCAGCTTCAAACAGAATTTTTGTGACTCAGATGACTCAATATGTTGGGCCCCAAGTAGTAATCCCAATTCTGAACCACTCTGAATTTGAAATAAAGTTTAGCTCTCCAAAGCACAAATTAATCTTAAACTAGTGTAACTCCACCGACTTCAACACAGTTACTTCTACTTTGCTCCTGATTGTCTACTTACTTGTTCCAGTGTAAAGTTTTACACTTAATAAAGCACTATCATTAAAAAAATCCAAAGTACTTTATCAACTATGGGTTCAGATCCTAGAGACTTTATTCCATTCTTAATATGGGAAGATTCATATTAAAGTGAGATAGTGCTTCAGCCAGAGAAAAAACTGAACCAGGACTTTAGAATTTGAAGAGACTATCACTAGAGTTGAGATTTTTTTCTTCAACATTTTAAAATATTTATTTTAAAAAACCCAAATATTCAAATTCGACATTTCTAATGCAAAGCCCATTTTGACCAAAAACAACCAAACCAAACCCCACTTGTCAAAGACAACATTTTAAAAAAATCAATTAGTTTAACACACGCACACGTGATGTGATGTGTGCTCTTTTAAGGCAGTGGTTCTCAACCTTTTGAGGGTCGTGACACACTTGGCAGCATATTGCCACTCTATCGACCACACCACTCCACTCCCTCCAGGCTAAATCCAGTCATTTCCCTGGCTCTCCACAACACACTTAGTGCTGTGTGGTGACACAGTAATGTGCCTCGAGCTTACAAGCCTCAATGTCCATAGCGCACAGGCATTCTGGTACAAATCATCAGCTGATGTTAGTTGATGCAGCTCTATTGGTTTTAATGAAATTTTGCCCACTGACGCTAGGACAATTTTACCCTTAATTCTCCCCCCACGCCCACATGTAATAAGCCGCCAAAGAATCAGAAGAATATTTTGAACCAGAGTCTTTTCTTACTTACAGTTGTGTAAATCAGGAATGACTCTAGTGGAGTTACTTGGGTTTCAAACTGAAGAAAGGGAAAGGTGAATCAGGCCCATCCTTCTTTAGTGGCTCACATTAAAACATTAAAACTTCAGAAAACAAACAGCCTTTCAATCAATTTCAATACCATTCAAATCAAACAGACTAAAAAAAATAAAAGAAAAATTGGTCACCAAACCATGGTATCTCGGAGGTAGTGAACAGGAGAACCACAACAGTTAGGAGTGAATAGCTGCATGTCTAAGAGCACAGAACTGCTGTTAAAAAAAAAAAAAAAGACTATTTATTTGGCTTGTATATCATTTAATGTAGTTTTTGCAACTCTGAAATGCTCACAATAAGATTCAGAAAAATTAAAAGGGTTTAATCTCTTTTTTTTTTTTTTTTAAAGGGAGATATGCAAGGTATTTTAAGTACCTTGCATATCTCCTTTCAGCTGTCACCAAAATCCCAATGTCGTGTAGACTTGTCCCCAGAAATGGAGTATAGATGGTCTAGTTATAAATGCAGCAACTTGGGATTTGACACCCAGTGTCAATCCTCTGCTCAGCACCTAGTTCATGATAAAACAGGAAGCAATTCACTTAGCCTCTCAGTTCCTCAGTTTTTAACCTGTAAAATTAGGATTTTAGCACTTCCATACATCCCTGGGGTATTGTGAGAATAACATCTGTACTTTGTACAACATGCTTGGCAATAGTAACATGCCCCTCTGCTTCTTTTTTGATTGATGAATCTGCAGACCACTATGTAATTGACTTTTTTTGCACTGACTTCTCCTTACTGCAGAACTGAATTTGGCTCTATCATTCTTGTGAAAGCATAAACAGACAATTTTTATGGTTTTCTCACTGCATTACATTTGGAAAAGAGACCAAACAACAGTGTTGCTGGCAGCCCCTCTCTAGAGAAAACTGATGGATGAGCCAGAGGCAGTGAACTAGCCTCTCACCTTTAGAAAAATGGCCTTCCAAGTCAGGATTGAGCTATATTAAAAAAGGGTAGTTTTGGGAAAAGTACCCCAGACTCGGCTTGTGCTGCACATTGGGTGACTAACCACAGGGCTCTAGGCTGTCACATTACAACTCTTTTCACAACCACTTAACCCACAGCGCTAATAGCTGTGACTCATGTTCATTACCCTAGGCAGGTAAAAAGATTTGGTCTGGGTACTAAAGCTGGATATTTTCCTAAATCTAGATTCAAAGTCTTGACTAGGTACATGTGACTTTCAAATCTTTTATGTGGGTTTTCCTGCAACAAGTTTTTCATCTTTCTGAGGTTGCTCCAACACAGGGCTCAACAAAACCCAGGCTCTAGGTCAGCATGGCAACTGGGGTTTGTAGCCTGGCTCCTAGCTTCACTGAAAAAATGCAGTGGAAGAGCATCTTCTGGCTGCGAAAAATAAAACTGCTGGCACCTAACTGGGAGTCAATTTTGTCGAGCCCTGCTCTAACAGTTGTTGGCCATTCTCCTCAGCAACTGATCTGTGAAGAAACATGACCTCAGAGGCAGATGGCCAGATTCTGATGTCAGCTACACTGCTGTAAATCTGGATAAAATGATTCTCTATAGCCTTCCACACTTTTGGCCTGATCCACTATTGTTTTATTCCAGCTCAACTCTGCTGATATCAATGTGTGATCCTGTCAGAAAAATCAGATTAAAGCTGTAGTGTGCATGTACTACTGTCCAACTGTTTTGACAACTGCCCAAAAGTAAATAGTGTTTTGCACTCACTTTACACATATGTACGCAACTGTACAAGGTGTAAAGCTATGAGAGAATGAAGCTCAGTAAATGCAATGGCATAAAATTTAAGACCCAGGGTCTTTAATGATCATATATATTTAAATCATTTATTATTCCACTGTAATCATTGTAACATGTTAAGATTTTCCAATTTGCCCCAGATATTTGGTAAACAAGTAACAATTATTTCATCTCTTAATTTACTGAGAAGAAACTCTTTTAACTAATCTACCAAGAATATCACACTTATTTTTGCTTAGAAAACTAGACATGAATTTACTAGGGAGCTAAAAAAGGAAACACTTTAATCATGTAAGTTTTAATAAGCAGACTACAAAAGATTGTACATATATACAGAGCTATAAACAATCCTTTATACAAGGAGACAGTAAGGAAACAAAGAAAAATAGTTTTAATTTAACACAACAAATTAAATCAGTTCAGGAAAAGGAAAGTCTGTTGCTTCAGTTAACTTTTTATTAGACTTCTGTAATTTTAGTAACATCTAAAACCTTTTTTGAACTGTTCTGTGTGTTTTAATCAGTATTCTATATCAATCATTACTTTCAATGATTGTCCCCTTTAGATTAGAAACTAGTGGGATTTCAGAAAGATTTCAGTAAATATGTATTTAAAGATCCACACTACATCTGATGAGAACACAATTTCAAGATCTTTGTCTAACCAGGCAATTCATTTGAAAGTCTTTTGCTTGATTCAAAAATATATGTATGAAAGAATCATATCGTTCTGTCACCAACATGAAATGTTTATTATACTACACACCCTACTTGAACTCTTGTATCAAAAAGATGAGCCTAGCAAATGTGCATTTATTGATGCACAGGTTGAATGGACTCTTCAGCTTCTGGTTTCCATCCTGCCAGCGAGCTGTTGGTCACTAACAACTTTACAGAGTGTTAGGACTTGTTAATATAGGAGACTTGCAGCTCTGAAACAGTCTAAAAGTTTTGAGTGGGGGAGCACAGGGAATAATTTGCCAGGATTCTCATCCATAATTATTGGGCAGAGCAGCATTACTGTGGAGATTAGCAAACGATAACAGTCCATTATCAGAGAGAGAATCTCAGTTAAAAATGGTTGTACTGAGATTTGTATTATGATGTGGTTTATGCTTTATATAAAAGCTGATATTTTAGACAAGGGTTAACAAATAATGCGGAGACCATTGGAAAGCACAGCTAGTACTAATTTGCTTTGGTGTCAGGAACTCAAGAATTTAGTAGTAGCAGTGGAAATGGTAGCTTCTTCATAGCCATTTGGAAGCCACATACCTGTAAGCTGGCTAGTCACCAACAAGAAATATTAAATGCACAGCAGTACAAAGTTAACAGTTAGGAAATGCAGCTAGCTACATAGGAGCATTTATTTTGTAAACCACATTTTAATATTCAGATTCTGGAAGAACAGGGAGGAGGCAGAAACTGCAATTTTGGAAAGGCAGGTGCAGACCATATTGTCCTAAAAAATATTAGAGAAAGAAGAATGGAGCAACAAGTAGCTCGTGACACATTTTGTAGATTTCCAGTGTACATGGATATAGTCCTTCAAAAATTATGGCATACTATCAAATAGTAGCAAACAAATACATTAGAATCACCATGGATCTACACGTTAATGTCAAATGTACAGTCAGAGATGAGCACATCACCAGCTAATGGTTTGCAGTGGTAAAGTGAGTAAGGCAAGGTAATATTATGTTCAAACTATCATTCACACTGGGCATTGACTATGTTATGGGGAAAATAAACACAGAAGTCAACCAAGAAATTTAATAAAATGATAGAGAACAATTTGATAATTTTGTTTTCACTGATGAAGCTGTCCTACTCATTTTAGCACGTCATTTAATGGAAGAGAAAAACCCAGCTTTTGTCGGAAACAGCAAAACCAAGTTGGTTCATCCATCAATAAAGGAAAAGCAAAATGTTTGACTATCAATGTCCTCAAAACATCCATCAGAGTAGTAGAAGAATCACTGATCATTTTACTTTTGTACGGAATGAGAAATATGACAATGGTGACACCATGCTAGATGTCAAGCTGTGAATATCAAAAGCAACAAACAACTTTCTGAAACTGGAAAGATTTGGAAAAGTAACAACTGGAACTGAAACAAAAATATCAACATTTAATACCAGCATGATGTTTGTCCACCTCTACAGAGCAGAGTCACGAAAATCTACAACAAATATTAATATGAAAAAAATCAATTCTTGCATAGTAAATGCCTGCAGAAGATTTTCAAAGTTTTTCAGAAAGATTTTTTTCCAGTATCAGGAATTCTAAGGAGAGCAAAAAAACCAAAAATATCAACCATGGTAAGGTGATGATGATGGATATGATTAGGATGTTCTTTAAGGATTCCACCAACACCACTTCCGCATCAAATGAGAAAGTGGGCATGACCTAGATAGGGAAAAGGGTGGCCTAGAAAACAACACAGCACAAAACAAAAGAAGTTCAATCTATCAACACAACACTTCAAGTTTTGCACAGACCAGCTCAAGACCAAAATAAATGGTGGAAGATAGTGGATACCCTGTGCATATAATCTGTAGGAAGAGAAGATGAAGAAAGATGGATAACTGTCTCTTTATGTAAATAAAGGCCTGCATGCTTTACACATGTGAAATCAATGTGACTCCACTGAAATCAATGCTGCAACACAAGGGTACTATAATCAGAATCAAGACTTGAATCTCTAGCCACAATAAAAACAACAACATGATAAAGTCTCTTGACATAGATTAGGAATCAGCTAAAAAGTACAAAACAGGATCAGAATACTTTCTACTAGAAATAGCAAAAGGCTAATAAATGTTCCAAGGTTCTATATTAGGAAAAGTGTTGTTCAATATATCTATTAGTGATCTGGAAAAAACAAACAAGGAGTCTGGTAGCACTTTTAAAAACTAACCTTTATTTATCACATGACCTTTCCTGGGAGAAAAATCCCACCTCAGACACTTGACGATGGGGAACTTGTGAGAAGAGAGAACTTCTGAGTTCCCCATCGTCAAGCATCTGGCAAAGTGGGATTTTCCCCCCAGGAAAGCTCATGTGATAAATAAATTTGTTAGTCTTTTAAGTGCCACCAGACTCCATGTTTGTTTTGCTGAACTAGACGAACAAGGGTACAGTTTTGGAACTTGTCATGATGGAAGATGGAATTCAAGGCTGATAAATACAAAGTAGTGCACAGGTAAGCAACAATTCTAACTCCTGAAGTCAGTGGTTATAGTATAATTTGACAGGTCCCAGAACCCTCTTAATCTCTGGGCCCCCTTCCTATATTGTCTGGGTCCCCTTCATGCATGTGCGGGACCCAGACCAGATAGGCATTTGCAACCACTTCTCAGTACCATATGCATCAGTTATTGTAACCCATGTGCCTAAATAGGTGCAATCTCTTTTAGGGACCCTTATGGCTGGGTTACGTTGCTGGGCAGATTTTGGAGCCCAGAAACCAGAAACTTCTGGTAAGAGGGTGAGGGAGCACACTGAGCATGCCCCACAAGTTTTATTGTTGAGCTGGAAGTGCATACCCAGGGAGAAGCCTGAGAAGAGAAGCCTGGAGAGGAGCAAACAGAGAGCTGCAGAGGACATTGGCTAAGGGACTCAGTGAAAGGAGCTGAGCAGGAGTGGACTGCAGGATGTTTTCTCCCAGCTTTCAACTGCTTTGCAGGGGAGTTGTCTGCGGTGGAACTGAGAGCTGGATGGCCAGTGACTTGATTGCATGGTGCTGGCTGCACAGGAGGAAGAAAGGACTGCATGGCATCTGCCTGAAGATTCCTGCAGCTAGAGAGGATGAGGATTGCTTTCGTTCTGCATTCAAGCCCCAAGGACTTAAAAGACTGCAATTGAGATAAGGGTGACTCCACCTGAACTTTGGGACTCTTGGGTTTCTTACTGTTTTGTTTAAATGTATCATGGTTCTTTAGGATAAGGTGTGTTTAGTTAGTTAATAAAGTTCATTGTATGTTTTTGCTGAGTGGTAATTTAATGAGGGATGGGAACTCTGAGCAGTCTTCGCTGTGAGTCCTTTTGACAACTGGATCCTGGCTCTCCAGTTGCTTTCATCAGGGGTTTTCTCTGTGAGGCACTGGAGAGGGGCAATTGAATGAATCTGAGCCCACCCTAGCAGGTTACATTATCACTCCATAAAAATACGAGTATTGCTCCATGAATATACTGGCCCTGATTCTGGCCTCACACGCCACCCCCTCCACTCCTCTGCACCTCCCTGACCTCGATCCCAGCCTCACACTCTCCCTCTGCCATCTCCCTAGCCCTGATCCTAACCTCACACATTGCCCCCTCACACCGATCCTGGCCTCACACACTGGCTTTCTCCCCCCATCCTGGCCTCACATGGGGCCTTGCACCCCCCTAGATGTTACTTGGTCCTGGCATGAATGCAAAGGAGTGGACTCAGTGACCTCTCATGCTCCCTTCTGGTTCTATGATCATCTTGTCAGCCTCCAAAATATAATTTGCTCTCAATGGGGCACTGTGCACCTGGCTCAGTTTAATAAATCAAACCCAAAAAGACAAAATCTAAACTCCTAAGAAATATCTGTTGTACTCAGTAATGCCCAAAGTGGGAAAAGTTTTAAAGATCCACTTTATTAGACATTTTAGGGTTCACAGTCTGCTAGCGCCATGCTGCATCGATAGTAAACCTGGCTGAGTGTCTCTGCCCCTGACCCAAGTCGCTGGTGCTTCCTTTTGAATAGCATCAAGGCCTGCTGAATCAGCAGACTGCACTTTGTTTGTGCAACTAGCACAGGAGATCCACGAGCAGCAGCGCTGCACAGCCATAAGAACTTAGCAGCCTTAATAATGCTGTAGTATTAATAACTCTCTACGGCACTTAACAGCACTCCTGACTGACAACTGAGAAGTTTTCCGACAGAAGAAACCCTAGATGGTCTGTGGCAGTGGCTCTCAACAAGAGGTACAGGTATCTGTGGGGTTTCAGAGGTCTTCCAGGGGCTACATCAACTCATCTAGATAGTTTTACAGCAGGCTATATAAAAAACACTTGCAATCGGGACAAACTCAAATTTCATGTAGCCAGTGACTTGTTTATATTGCTCTACATATATTTAATTGGAATATAAATATTGTACTTACATTTGATTTATTTTATAGTTATATTGTAAAATTAGAACAATTTTTCAATAATTTACTGACACTCTTGTATTTTAGGTCTAATTTTGTAAGTATGTTTTAGGTGAGATAAAACAAGGGGTTACCTACATAAAGACAAGCCATACACCTCAAAGAGGTATAGTAGTCTGGAAAGGTTGAGAGTCACTGGTATATCGTATTCCCAGGCAGGACAATTTTCCTCTTCCTCACTGATCCATCAACCAGTCAACAAAATACTCTCTCACCATAAATCAATGGTTTTTTACCTCAGTCCCAGAAGGCTCCCTCTTCCCCACAGATCTTAAGCAGATTAAGATCTTCCAAGGCCATTCCTGCCTAAAATAGCCAAGCCCCTCCTACTGATTGCCCTAACCCTTCCCCACCCAAGGCCAAAATTCTTATTTAAAATCAGTTTTGAAATCAGAAATATTTACCATGGTCTCTCTGGGATGGTGACCTAGTTTACAGAAGCTCTGGAAGAGGCAAGGCTGTAGCAGGTGACTTTACAGGGACAAGCCTAATATTCAGGGCTGTGTCTCACAAGTAGGTGCCTATTACTCCCTACCGAATTTTTCACACGAAGTAAAGGCTACCGTAGTAGATAAAAGTTTTGGTTTTGTTTTGCCTCAAGGAAAACTTTGCCTTTAGGGGACCAAAAAAAAGAGACTCCACCCTTACCTTCAACAGCAGACAGGCAGGGAAGAGTAAGTGGGGAGGGGGACTGAGCAAGCAAGCCTTGGCAAAGGACAGAAGTAGCATGGGGGCGGTACGGGTTTGCCCTGGGAGCCTGGCCGCAGAGTGCCGTCTGTGTCAGGCAGGCGTGTGCACTCCCTGCTGCATCCTTAAATCTCAGCCCTGCGTCCACGCCCCACTCCTGGAGTCTGGGAATAAACTTGAGGTCAGGGGGGCAAGGGGAGAATGCAGGCCATGGAGCAAAGTGAACTTGCAGCCGGAGCAGTTCAAGTGCAGTGTGACTCGTGCCCAGCCCAGCCCCAGCACACCTCGCTGTGGTCTCCGATGAGCTCGCCCAGAAGCTGCAGCCACAGCTCCTGCTGGAGGAGAGCATCTCAGAGCCCACTGCTGGCGGGGAGGGGGACGGCACAGCCAGAACCCTTCTTCCCCTCGGGGCCCACTGGGACGGGCTAAAGCAGCATAGGGCACATGTGCAAGACTGTGAAAGGAGTGCACTAGTCTGCTGGGCTCAGAGGCAGCCTTCGGCAATTGGGGGCCCCAGGAAAAAGCCCTTTATAGAGATCCCTATAGGCCCCCACTGCCACCCTCTCCGAAGCCCAAGTCACCCCTGCAGCCCTAACTGCCCCCACAGACCCAAGTCCCTACCACTGCTCCCTCCATAGCTGTGGTCCTCCTCCCTATATAGCCCACCCCCTTTGTGGCCACGGCTATACCTGCCCCCCCAAAGGGAAAGCACTGGGGAACCCAGTGCTCAAGGTGGGGTATGGGTGCAGGGGGCCACAGACCTCCAGGCCCAGAAGCTGTGCTGCCCACCAGGCATCTCTGCAGTGGAGGCAGAGCAGTGCTCCCTGCCTATCCCCACCACCTCCCCAAGGGGCGGGAGGAGAGCAGCCAGCGCAGAGCTGCGGCTTATGGGTGTGGGCCTTGGAGAGACCCTCTCCGAAGAGCTCAGGCCACTTTGTTCCAGCCACCCCAGGCCTGAACAGGCCCGATTCAGGACCTGGAGGTGAAGCAGCCTTACATTTTACAAAATTTCAAAATATGTATCAGAGACAACAAAATATAACTAAAAAACCTCTGTTTTGGTTCAAAAGAAACCTTTTTTTGTCATCCAAAATGAATTTTTCATTCGTTTCCTTGTTTTATTTTGGATTTTGTGTCATTGTGAAAAAAAGTGAAAATCTCATTTTAATTTCAGAACTAAGCAATTTTTTTTTTCCAATGCAGCCACTGAAATGAAAAATCAATCATTTGCTTTGTTCCATCTGGGTCATCATTGAAAACCTCTGTTCAGCATGCAGCAGCAATTAAGAAAAAATGTAAACATTGTTAGGAGGTATAAAGAATCGAACCAAAAGTATTGAAAATATTAAAATATCAAAAGAGGCAAGGAGTCCTTTAGCACTTCAAAAGTGAGAAATCTATTTATTGCATGAGCTTTTGGGGGGGGGGGTGTATTTCAACCTGCAAACAGTTCTGTCACACTGTCTCCATAAAAAGATAGCAGAAATTAATGGTTGTTGTGGCATGTCTGATGATACTTGCGTTAAGCCACATGGAAAGCCTTCTGTATAGGAAAAACAGTAGTAGAGTATTCCCCACTTTCACATTATTTTCTAATTGTTCGCAAGTTGGAAAAAACTTAGCAAATGTTAAGAAAGTTTGGGGAACTGGGAAAAGAAAACACTCTCCTATATTTTCTGAAAAATTCACCATGAGGAAAAAATTGAATTTTCCCAATTACAGAATTTTGAAAGGTAATTTTAGCATGAAAATTTTAATGGGAAAAATCCTATGAACTAGTCAGCTTGAAAGTCTGTTTCTGGTTTCTAATCTGATTAGATAATTTTGCTCTGTTTTCTGAAATACATTTTCCATCTCCCTGGTGTACCTATTGCACAGCCTTTTATTAAATAATTTTCCAGTTTTCAGGAATGATGCGTACAAAATATCAGCACTTGTCATTTTGTTATTTCCTTTAATGCAAATAGGTTATCTTGACTTTTGGCCCATGCTAGAAGTATAGTCATTGGTGGCCAAGAGATAATGTAACAATAGCACTTCTTACTCAGCCAATCTGCTCCCTGAGTTTCCCAAAGTCATAGAATCATAGAAACTGAAAGGGACCATAAGAGGTCATCGAGTGCAGTCCCCTGTCCTCATGGCAGGATCAAATACCCTCTTAAACCATCCCTGAAAGGTGTTTGTCTAATCTGCTTTTAAAATACTTCCAGTGATGGAGATTCCACAACCTCCCTAGATAACTTATTCCAGTAGTTGATCACCTTGACAGTTAGGAATTTTTTTCTTAATGTCCAACCTAAACCTCCCTTGCTGTAATTTAAGCCCATCACTTCTTGTCCTATCAGCAGCAGCTAAGGAGAACAATTTTTCTGCCTCCTCCTTCTGACAGCCTCTTAGGTACATGAAAACTTTTATGTCCCCTATCAGTCTCCTCTTTTCTAGACTAAACAAACCCAAATCTTTCAATCTTCCCTCATAAGTCAAGTGTTCCACACATCTAATCACTCATGTTGCTCTTCTCTGGACTTCCTCCAATTTGTCTACAACTTTCTAGAAATGAAGTTCCCAGAACTGGACACAATACTCCAGTTGAGGCTTAATCAGGGCTGAGTAGAACAGAAGAATTACTTCTTGTGTCTTACTTATGATACTCTTGTTAATACATCCCAGAATAGTGTTTGCTTCTTTTGCAACAGCATTACACCATTAACTCCTATTTAGGTTTTGGTACTCTATGACAGCCAAATCCCTTTCTGAAGTACTCCTTCCTAGACAGACGTTGCCCATTTTGTATATGTGCACTGGATTGTTCTTTCCTAAGTGGAGTACTTTGCACTTGTCTTTACTGAATTTCATTCTGTTTACATCAGACAATCTCACCAGTTTGTCCAAAACATTTTTAAAAGTTTCATCCTAGCCTCCAAAGCACTTACAATCCCTTCCAGCTTGGTACCATCTTCAAACTTGATACATGTATGCTCTATGCCAACATCTAAATCACTGACGAAAATATTAAACAGAACCGGCTTCAGAACCAATCCTGCAGTACTCTACTCATTATACCCTTCTAGAATGACTGTGAACCACTGATAACTAAGTTCTGGGAGCAGTTATTCAACCAAGTTTTCACCCACCTTTTAGTAGGTCCATCCAGGTTGTACCTCTCTAATTTGTGAATGAGAAAGTGAAGCAAGATCAAGTCAAAAGCCTTACTAAAGTGTAGATACAGCATATCTACCACTTCCTCTCTATCCACGAGGCTTGTTATTCCATCATAGAAAACTATCAGGCTGGTTTGCAACAATTTGTTTTTTATAAATCCATACTGACCATCATTTAGCACCTTATTCTCTTTTAGATGTTTGCTAATTGATTCCTTAATGATTTACTCCATTTTTTTTCTGGTACAGAGGTTAAGCTGATGGGTCTATAATTGTGTGAGTTGTCCTTATTTCCCTTTTTATACATGGACACTGTATTTGCTTTTTTCCAGTCTTCTGGAACCTCTCCAGTCTTCCATGATTTTTCAGACAACAGCCAATGGCTCTGATCTCTCCTGAGTCAGCTCTTTGTGTATTCTAGGGTGCATGTCATCAGCCATATCTCCTTTCCTTAACTCATAAGAGGCAAATTCTGACACATGGATTCTATTTCTTCTTTATTACCAAGAAATTCATCGCCTAAGGTTTTTATTACAAAATCTTCATATGATAACAAAAATGAAATAATAGCATAGCTTTATTTAAACATCCTAGTTTGTGGCAGTAGAAAGTAGAAGAACATTATTTTTATTTTTGAAGTAAACAAATTTAATCTGCAAGCCACTGAAAAGGAAAAAAGGTGGTAGCCTAGATTTTGTTATTCCATTTTCACATTTCTAAAGGTAACCTCATTTAAGAATGTGTATTTGCAACTATTTCTATTATTATTGTTATTTTCATAGTGCCACTCTTGCCTCCTACTCAATCTAGACGTGTTTTTGTGTTAGGCAGCTCTCTAAAGTCTGCTCTTGCTTTAAAGTCAAATGCAAACAGCTGCTTAATGAAACTGTCATTTCCTTATCTTCTCCATTTCTGCACTGATAATTTGCTAAGTGAAGAACTATCATTTAGGAGATATTTCTTATAGGATGAACAAGTCACATTTTCTCCTTTATTTTCAATATTTATGTCACCTTGGGGAAAAATACTCTCAACATTAAATCTTTAGTACAAAAAAAGAAGGGGAATAAGTTGATACCTTAGATATGGAATCCGATGTTCTATTTTACAAGTTTTATCTCACAAGCAGCTTGTTGTCAAAGGAAATTCTTTAGCTTGTTCACATATTCGTGAATTGAATGCCGTTTTGGTGCTTAATGGAAGTAATTTAAAATAACATGTTAAAATGGCATTTTTCATAAGCAGTGTTGTTGTAGGTGTACTAGTTCCAAGACATGAGAGAGGTAGTATCTTTTATTAGACCAAGTTTGGTAGGTGGAAGGGACAAGTTTTTGAGCTCCGTAGAGCTCTTCTTCAGGTCTGAAGAAGGTAATTAGAGTGTCACAGTTAAATACAAGATGTGACTGATTGTTAAGGATATAGGGTTAACACATGTTGCAAGAAACTGATTTTTAGTGCTGTTGGATACATCAACTCAACACCAGACTCTGGACACAAAACCTGCAGACTTCTGCTATGATGGTCAATGACCATCATGACATGCCTTTCAAGAGTCCACAGTCCTATACACTCTGCTTATCATATGTGGTGTAACTCATTCAATGCATCAAATGCCACAAGGACAACCCCATGAGTGAAACCAGACAATCACTACGCTTTCAAATAAACTCACTCAGAAAAAATGATAAAAGACGAAAATTTCCTATTAGCTGCAGATGAAATTTTTTCACAGTCAGTCCATGCTGGACTATTAGACCTTATTTCACATGAAAGCTACATGGCAATTTCAAAAGATGAACACAGGTGCTTAAACTCAGAGGGTATGTCCACGTGTCTCTTATTTTGAAACAACACTGGTTATTTCAAAATTTAAAAAAAAAAGATTAGGTCCACACAATGTTTTCTTATTTCAAAATGATGGGCTCTGTCATTTCGAAATAAGAACCGTCATTTTGAAAAAGCTTAAACCCCATTCATTTTGAAACGGCTGTTATTTCGAAATAACGCCGTTTGTACACATTGTTTCTTGCAACACATGTTAACTCTTTAGGTTTAACATATTGCCCAACCTTGTTTTTAGCTGCGACACTTGTTACCTTTTCCAGACTTAATGAAGCACCTGGTAAAGCAGTCTCTTCTGGCAACCTCAGTGGGTTCAATAAATGATTAGTTCTCCCACTTTGTCTCTCAGATAATAAGAAAGGAGTTTTCCCCATAAACTAGTGCATGCAATTTAGAGTGATTTTTAAAAATACAGTTACCTCTATTGTACTAGGTTATACTGTCAAGCTGATGTATACAGAATGGCAGATCCACAATTAGCATGAAAAACATCTGAATGTGAACATAAGAGAGGAGGGAGAGGAGGACAAAGCTACGGAGATGAGAAGGCATATCTAAAAAAAGCATTTGGCACTGCAAAGTGCAAATCAGAAAGAGAGCCATAAGAAGTCAAGTAAAACATCACCTGCGAAATTATATGTAGAAATCCTGTGAGGATGACATCCTTTCTAGTGAGTACACACAATTTTCTTTGGAAAAAGTGTAACCGAAATCATTTGAAAAGAGCAAGATATATTGTACTAGAGTGATAGAGTTTGATTTTCAATTTAGGATTAAGGAAGAGTTATTTCCTCTGTTCCTTCTTTACTCATAATCAAACTCTTAACCCAAAGCTAAAATTCTAACTTTTACTGTACAGATTCACAGTACCCATCCCTCTCTAAATGATCATATTTTGATTGTCAAAATTCAGTTCAGCTTTACAGCCTGTGCACGGCCAGCTCAACGGGCTTTGTCACCCTGAGCCAACTTTTGATTCTGCACCCCCTCCGCTGTGTGTGTGTGGGGTGGTGGTGGCAGGGGATGGAACCCGGCCTCCACTCTGGCCCGGCTCGCCCTGCCCCCAGGGTGGGGAACAGCCGGCCCAGGGGCAGAGCAGGCCATCCTAGAGGCTGGGATGCACTCTCTCATCCCTCCCCTGGGCTGGCTCTTCCACCCTAGGGGTAGGGCGGGCTGGCCCAGAAGCAGGGTGAGAAAGCGGAGCCCAATCCATGGGCAAGACTGCTCTACCGCTGGCGAGGTGCCACAGCTGCCCCTAAGCAAATGACGCCCTGAGCCAGGGCCTCATTTGATTGTGCGTCGAGCTGGCTCTGCCAGTTGGCAGCTAGTAACAGTGTCATACCAAACAAACAAAGAGTCCTGGGGCACTTAAAGACTAACAAATTTATTTTTTGCATGACTCTGCAACCCTGACCGTCCCCATCCCTCAGGTTCGGCTCCCCTGCTTACCTGGCTGGCAGCCGCCAGTCCCTGGAGCTGCCACCTTGCTACCTGTGTGTGGCCACAGGCAGCTACGACCCTGAGCATGCACCTGAGCATGCTCAAGGAGGGTGGGAAATCTAGAAACTCCCCCACCCTCAGTGCAGCTCCCTGCCATAGCCTAGGGGCTAGCCAGGGCTGCTAACCCTAACACAAAAATCTTTGCCACTACCCCAACCCTGAGATGGAAACAGCCAGCTCAGGGTTGAAGAGAGCCAGCCCAGAGGCCGAGCTCCACTCTCCTGGGGCCAGGGGTTAAAATATAATTTGGCAGGCCCTGGAACCCTTCTAATCATAGGCCCCCTTCCTGTATCGTCCGGGCCCTCGCCCAGGTAGGATGAAGGCATGGGATGCAGGGAAATGGAGCAGGAGCAAGAGGTGGGGGTGTTGAAGGAGTGGCTAGGGGCAGGAGGACAGGGGGGCAGTGAAGGGGAGGGCAGGAAATAGGAGGTGGCAGAGTGGTGAAAGGGGGCATGGTCAGGAGATGGGGGTAAGAAATATGCAGGGGGCAAGAGGTGGGGAGCTGGGCAGAGAAGAGATGGAGTTGGTGGCCTGGGGCAGAAGATCTGGGGCTATATGCAGAGGGGCCACTGGGCCAGTCGCCCAGCCAGCACCCCTCTGTGGCCGTGGGGAGCTTGGGGATCCCAATCAGGGCTGACCTGGCAGAAGTGAGTCTGCCCCGCTGCTCCCCATGCCAGCCCCAGCCTTGGCCCCGGCCCACCTCACCTCCTGCAGAGCTGCAGCAGCCTAGGCACAGAACTGTGCTGCTGATCCCAGCCCTGGTCCTGATGTCTGGGGAAGGCCCAGCTCCCACTCCTTTTCTGGGTTTGCCCTGGCCCGCCACCACACCCTCTCACCTGGCTGCTGGAGCCGAGCAGCAAGGAGTGGACCAGCCACGCCATAGGCTGGGCTGGGCTTGGCTCCCATTCCCGCTTCCCTTGGGTATGCTCTAAACATGCTCAGGGTGGGATTTTAAAAGTTCCCAGCTTGGGTGAAGCTTCCTACCAGCCAGAAGACACTCCAGCCGGCAGGGAGTTTCCCCCAGGCCGGCAACTTTTAAAACCGCTGCAGGGTGAGTAGGCAGAAGGCAGAGGAACGCTGCGTTCTGCCCCATAGTTCTATTTCTAGGGGCCCTGGAACGCCGTTTCCATGTGTTCCAACTTACTCTGTCCCCTGCAGCACTGTAACTATGGTGGGGCAAATGGGGCAAAGCCCCAGGAGCGAAATTCCAAGGGTGTCAAACACCTCGACAACAAAAGTGCCCTGCCAGGGGACCCTGCCAACCGGCGGGAAAAGCAGCCCGCAGGTGAAGCCACCCAGCCAGGTGCTCCTGGCAGCAGCATGGTCCGGATCCGGCTCCTTGCCGGGGGGCGGGGGGGGGGTTGAGGGTGCATCGAGGGCTGCTTGCCAACATTTCTAGTTATGACCCTGATCCCCTGCCTAGGGCTGGCTGTTCCTCCCTACAAGTGAAGTGGGACAACCCAGAGGTGGGGCGACAGAGCAGAGCCCAACCCCCAGACCACTGTGGAGTCACTGGTTCAGTGGAGGGGAGATGGGAGAGTGCTTCCCGACAGTTCCCCTGCAGTTTGCCACCCTAAGCCAGTTCCTCTTCTGGCTTATGCCTAGAGCCAGCCCTAAGCTTGTGTCAGTTTGGGAGGAGACACAAAGATAAAAAATTGGATTGCTCAGGATCTAGTCATCAGCTGATCTTTTTACTGGATCCAGTCCAATTATTGTCTGGGACCCCTTTTACCAATAACCTGACAATTGTATGAGCCGTAAGTAGCCTTGTCTTCAATTCATTTGTAATGATGCAGTCAGACACTTGAAGATGGGGAACTTACACCATGGGAGGAAAATAAATACAGGGAAGTGTAAGTTATTTTCCTTCTATTCTTTAAGTTCTCCATCCTCAAGCATTTGAAGAAGTGGGATTTTTCTCCCATGAAAACTCTTGCAATAGATAAATTTATTAGTCTTCAAAAGTGCCAGAAGACCCCTTGTTTGTTTTGCTGAACTAGACAGACACAGCTACCCCACTGAGACTTGCTTAGGTTTATGTGACCCCTCCCCTCCCCCGGAAAAATAAGATAGGGCACCATGGCTTTAGAGTCAAAGAAGGTAAATTACAACTGCAGAGATGCTTTGCTCATTGATTTCCTCACTCTGTGTTTTAAAGGGTACAAAGGAGATGTACAGATATTTCTACAGCTGTGTGTTGGGTTAGAACAATGGAGACATCTAACTACTTGTGTGCAATGAGAATCTTATTTTCAGGTATCACTGGCAATTCCTCTCACTGTTGAGGGAATGAGTGAAATTTGCTTGGAGCAGGTTAATAGGTTGTCGATATGGTGCAACTCGGACACCAAGTGGTCACATTTTTCACTGGAGCCTGAAGGAGGCTTCAAATCCTTGGGTTTACCTATCAGATGTCTACTGAAAGGAAGAATATCCAGCATGTCATCTTACCTATAATGCTCTGAATAGCAAATCACAGTTTGCCCTGATGGGACTTGAAAACTGAAGCGCCCAAGTAGCAAAATTGTAGTCCTCAGTTTCCTATCCAATTTAAATGGGAATAAATGTGGCAAAATCAGGCCAATTATCATCATTTCACATTGTCTAGTAGAGCTGAACAAAAAAAAAAAAGAGGGTTTTGTTTGCCTATATAATTTTAACATAAACTATTGTTTTCATTTAAAATTTTCTGAAGACAATTCTGACTTTTCATTGAAATAATACTTTTGGCAGGGAAATAGGACAAAATGTTTAGTATCCAATTTTTGAATGAAGTATTCATAGTTTCAGTGGGAAGGAGGAAGCTTTTTGGGAAAAAAAAAAGTTTAACCAAAACCCAAAATTTCCAACAAAACCCAGTTTAAATGGTAAGCTTTAGATCTATATAGTAGAGTAAGCAGCATTAGCAAATAAAGACACAGGGTAATGCCCTGACCTCATTTATATCAGTGGCAAAAACTCCCAGGAACTTCAACAGACCTAGGACCATTCCTGCTACAGAATTTACTTTAACATAAAGGTAATTACATTTTTACAGTACTCTTTACTCCCTACCCACTGCCACCTTTTACCCCAGAGATGACTGCATGTGGGGGTGACTGAAATGACCTCTATTTTATGCATAGTTTGCATATTTTTCCCCAGCTTTAACAACCTTTTGAGATTAAAAAGGTAAATTACCATCAGTAAAAAAACAGAACATTGAAAGGTATGCTCTCTACAGACCAAACTTTGAACCCTACTCTGGTGAAAGATGTATGGCTTTGTGGTCAAGCTGCTGCACTGAGAGTTAAGTGTTTTTGGTTCAGTTCCCAACTCTACCACAGACATCGTGTGTATCTTTGGATAAGTCACTTAATCTATTCTTTGCCTTTCCTTCTTGCTGTATATTGGTGGTGTCAGGACAAATTAATTAATGTTTCTAAAGAGCTCAGACAACAAATTGATAGCAGCCGTGAAGGGGTGTTCACCTGAAGGGCTAATTTAACCTGTGATGGGACAAATTAGCTGAACAGGACACAGCTTAGGGAATCAAGTATCTAAGTTATTCCAACTGAACGAAAAAGCCCAACTGAGGAGGAACCATCTGGGTGAGGGTTATAAAATAAGCAAGGACTTCTGTGGCACTTAAAGACCAACAAATTTAGTTATTGCATGAGATTTAGTGGGAGAAAATCCCTCTTTATCATATGTCAAAGCATCTGACAAAGTGGGATCATCTCCCACAAAAGCTCATGTGATAAATTTGTTAGTCTTTAAGTGCCACAGGACTCCTTGCTTATTTGCTGAGCTAGACTAACACGCCACCCCTTTGAAAAAAAGACAGGAAACTGGCAGAAAAGGCTGTTCGGAAAGGTAGCAGTCTCTCCCTGGAAGAAGAGTGGTCTTTTGGAAGCTGTAGAGATAGGTAGGCAGCAGTTGCCCCCATGGAGAAGGAAGTGGTGAAACCAGTGAACACAAAGATCCAAGAGAAGGCCAGAAGGTTAAGAAAGGACTCAGCAAAATGCTGCAAGGTCTGGGATGGAATAGACCATGGCTGCTGATTAAAAGATCCCTCAACTGGAACTTGGAGGAGACGGTGGGTCTGAGATCCCCAACCAGCTGCTGGCCAAGTGACACCATTGATGTAGTGCATAGGAAGACTGCCTGAACCTGTTTGGGAGAAAAGATTTCCTTCTCCCCTCACACTTCTAAAGAAGGAGAAACCACAACAGTAACCAAGCTGAAGGGCTAAGTTCTGAAGAGCCCACAGCAGTTACTGAATTGAAAGAGGAGCTGTAGAGGGGGTTGTAAAACAAAAAAGAGAGAAGCAGAGGGATGGGTTAGCAACTGTCGGTAGAGGTGTTGATCTGACAAGCTATTCCTAGCATAGCCTGGATGAGGCGCCATTCCTTCAGTGAGTGGAGCACCCCAGTAAACAGAAGTCATAAGAGAAAAGCAAAGTGCCTAGTGAACTGTGCATAGCTGCCCGAAATCTGTTCCCATTCTGGGTATATCTACATTGCAATAACTGATCTGTGGCAGACCTGTGGTCAGCACAGATCAATTGACTTGGGGTTGCAGGGCTTGCGCTGCAAGACTGAGGCTGGATCCTGGGCTCCAAAACCACGAGAGGGACAGTTTTTACCCTGGAATCCAGCCCAAGCCTGGACATCCACACTGCTATTTTAGACACATATCCGAAGCTCGGGGCCCGTGAGTCAGTTGGTCTGAGCTCTGAGACTTAGTTCAGCGGGTTTTTGTGTTAATTTCAATCTAGAAAAACCTCTGTTACTTGCTGCCATGTTGCGATTCCAATGTGTTCAATTCAATTAGTAACCTATTACAAGTGGGTGAAGAGATGCAACACATTTCCTATACCAAAAGTCTATATTTAAATTATTTTCATTCTGTTTTTGCCCTTCAGAAAAAGGTTCCTTGCCAGAAAATCAAATGAAAATCTACCTGAAAATCAAATGCCATTGCTTCCGTATCTCACAATAAAAGTAAGGAAGTAATTTTTTTTAAGGTTTTTATGACACTGATATGTTTCAAGACTCAGCAATGCACTCCAGGGAATATATCTATAAATATTCTCAGTAGGGTGTTAAGGGAAAAAGCTTTCCAAAATGCACTTTTTTTTTTTTAATAAAAAATGCCCCACCTCTGTGTTTCATACCACTTATGGTTTCAAAATTTGCAGTTCTGAGCATTTTAGTTGGCTAGCTTTAAGTTTTGTTTTTTTTTTTCCCCAGGAATTGGAATACTGTCATCATTTAGACACAGAAAAAAAAGCAATCTCCAGTTATAGAGTCTGTTTAGTTCCATTCCCGAAGAATGTGCATGCCTCACACATCTTATATTAACCATAGTTGAAGAGGAACAGTACTATGAAATCACTGCTAACAAATACAACCTGCTATGGGCTGTATCTCTACATTTTAAAAATCACTACCAAAAATTAAGGTATGAAGGTTCCATCAATTAATTCGCCCTAATTCAGTTTCATAAACATGTGAATCTTTGGTTTCTCTGCTTAGAATGCCATAATAGATACAACTGGAACCTTTGATTACAAATATGGAGGGAAAGTAAAAAATACACTTGACCCTAATAATTAAGGCTTCTCTACTTGGTGGTATAGCGCTCCCTATGGGGATGTGATTTCTACAGCACACTAGCCTGTTGCATGTTAGTTTGCCTATACAAGCCCCACTTGTGTGGGCTAAAGAAACTAGCAAGCACCTCCATAGTCTACACTTGTTAATTTGCAGCACATTAGTGGGCTTTAGAAATTAGACACCAAGAGTGTACATTGTGACTCCGTGTAGATGAGCTCTAAGTGAGCTACATATTAATTCAAATATTTTCCCCGTGAGCCTTTTGTTTTTCTTTCTGTAATTAATATCGCTTCAAAATTCCTCTCTATACAGAAAGGATGCTTTTCAGGTTCCCTCTTGCCAATCAATGGGTAAGCTCAAGTATTTGAACTCAGCTTGGATTTATGGAGAAGGCATCTGCAAAAAGGGAATTGTATTGACTTAACACCATGAATCTATGGCTCAAGTTGGGGCACAGGATTGGAGGGGAATAAATCAATCCAACCATTTTGAAGACTGGCCAATCATATCACATTCTGCTCCCTTCATTTCATTCCTGTTACTTTGCAGGGACTTCATGGATTCACAGCCCATCCTCACATTCTCTCACCACTTGTGCCAAGTGATGAAGTGCATCACTTCTCCATTGGTTATAGATGCTACTGACTTGAGAAGTCTAAGGTTTGTGGCATCTTCCGCTTTCAGTGAATGACTAACTGAGCAGTCACACCAGCTTGCCTCATAAGTTTTCATTTGCTATGTATTTTCTTACCAAAAGACAGCACATGATTTACTTCTGCACACATTCTTTATATCTAATGACATGATTTCTTAATGCGAGAATAAACCATCTGCAGCTCTCCCCAAGACTGTTATTCTCCTATATACCAGATCTCCAAGCATTTCCCCCAAGTCCAGCAATTCATGACAGGATTTTTAATTTATTCCAGAGACAGAAACAAACAGCATTAAGCCCCAGCTCCTGGAGAGAAGTTACTAGGTGAGAATCAACTTCCATTTAAAGAAATGTTTCCAGCCTTCACAGATGTGCAAAAAACAGTAGGGAAGTGTCACTCCAGTTCACTCAAAATTCATGAGGCAAAAAAAGGAAAAACATGGTCATTGTGAGCATAGGCATGGATCTTATTATTTGCACTGTTTAACACATACTTTTTCTTTTTTCCAGTCTCCTGTCACTATTCAAACCCCATAATCTCGCCATAACAATTCACATCCTCTAGTCTTTCTTCCACCGCTCCCATCAGTCACAGTCTTCCACGTAAATGACCAGTTAACCCTTCAGAGAAACATTTTTGTTTAGATATAGAAAGACACAGGTCTTGCCAGACTGGCTCAGACCCATGATTCATTATTAGAACTTGTTTCCCACAGTGGCTCATACCGCAGCAGATTGGGAAGTTATTTTTGACTGACAGATTCTCTCACGCTCACACACATACATTTTCAGTCTTTATAAGTTTTCAGGTTTTTCTTTTGTTTGTGAAAAAAAAAATCTAAACATGAATTCTGAACTTCTGCCCCCCCCCCCCCAAGGTTTTGGCTACTAAAACCGAAAAAGTATTAAGATTTTTTTCTTACTTGGATATCGATACCTTGCAGTGTAATAGGATTTTTAACAAAAAGTAGACTTCAGTAAAAATGTAACATTTCTCACATACCGGTAAATTTCCATTTTGAAAAAAAAAAAAAAAAAAAAAAGCTCTACATATTTTTACCACTTCTAGCCAATGTAAGATGATTCAGAGGAAGATGAAAAAAAAATTCAACAGCTCTCAGATGCGGGTCTCAATAAGATATAAAATAATCTTTGGCTGCATAACTTGTTCAGTTTTTTCCTTATTTGTGTGGCAGATATTCTCAATAAGCTCCGATGATGGAACTGCAGCTGGTGAACATTTGTTCTCTACAATTCTTGGAAATATGAACAAAAAAATAACTAATCGCTTGGCTGAAACCTCAAATGCCACAACAGGGTGGCAGATGCCACTAAGTAGTGTTTACAATACTAATGAGGCGGTAATGACTAATAGCTTATGAAAGCTTAGTTAAGAATCAATATATGTTTGTAATGGAGTTCTAAAATAGACAGACACCCCCCCCCCCCAAAAAAAAAAAAAAAACTTGGCCACATATCAAAAGTTAGTGGAAAACTCCCCAAATGCATTATACAGACTCCTTTACATGAACACTGTGAACTACATTTTCAAAAGAGCCCAGGAATTTTGGATGCCTTTCAGTGCTCAGTTTGAGGTACCTGTAAATGGAGATGATTTCCAAAGAGTAGATGGCCCCGCGTTTTCTTAAAATAAGGTGAGGTCCTAGGAAGGTCTGTCAGGATGGGCTCCTAAGAATTCAGAATCCAAAATTAGCAGTCAAATATGAAAACATGGCCCTCTACTTTACATAGGAGTAGACGGATTCTGCCACCAATTTTCATAGGCTTTTGTAGACTGAATTTAGGCCATGTCTATACTGATGGTGGCAAAAATTGCCACCGTCAGTGCATTCTTCTGGGTGCAATTGAGCCGTCTGTCAAGACGGCTCAATTGCTCTCGAGTTCGTAATAACTCCAGTCCCGGAAGTGGCATAGCACTAAAGCGAATGGATGGCACTGCTGTTCTCCTTAGTGCAGTGGGAGATAAGTGGGCATTAGTAAGGAGATTGGAGATACACAAGCTGTTTTATATACCTTGTGCACTTCCGGTCAACTACTGCCAAAAAGTGAAGCAAGTATAGACTAGCGCTCAGGCTTTTTGACATGAACACAATCCTTTCTCCCTTGCTCATAGTAAGTTTGTATTTGTGTTTTATCCCCAAGAGGTCATACTGTATAACAGCATCTAATAAGTAAAAGCTAAAGGGAAGCAGGTGCTGTGCATAAATAATTTGTTTGTTTAGAAAAGGGGAAGAAGAAATGTCTCTGGTTGAGATGCTTTATTTCAGATTAAGTTAGGTAAGATATACTGTATGGCTATCTTCAGCATACGTTTCTAATCTAGACTTCTCTCTCAAAATTCTCAGCTCAAACTGTGGGCCACAGTTGCATAAATTGTCATTTTGTCATCAGGTTCACTTATCGCTATCTGCATTTTTATATAAAACCAATTATTTCAATAGTGAAAACATCTAACAACTTAGTTATTTTTTGTACTTGAGAAAGATGTCAGATGAACATCCCTGGAGACTAATATCCTATTAATCCACATACCAGGTATGGTACAGACTGATGTAGTGTAATCAGCCTCTGATTGCATCTTCAACATGGGGAGGAGATAATTGAGAACAACAGTTCTTTATCCAAGCAATAAAGAACCCTAAATTCCACTCAGGCTGGTTTCTAAGGATGTGCAAAAGTTCATGAGCAAACATATTTTTGAAACTCATTTGTCAAGCTCAAATATAAACCTAGCAGAATTCTTTAGAGCAACTACAGGATTTACTTGGTATTCTGTCTCAGACACACTTAAACCATGGTGTTTCTGCCCTCTACATAGTGAAGCTGTGAGTAGTACAATTTTCAGGATGGGAAAGAAAAGCATACATTTGTTATGGGCAATCTATTCTTGGAACTTCAAGGAGTAATTTAAGACGATGAGCTAGAGCCTTCTTAATCATAACAGAAAATCAGATGTACCTCTGCCAAGAATAAAAATAATACTAAGCTCTTATATAGCTCTTTACATCTTCAAAGCTCTTTGCAAATATTAACTAATTAAAGACACATTTTTAAGTTCCCTTAAAGAACTCCTGTGTTTTGTGAATCCTGGACCTCAAAGCTCGACAGTGAAAATAACTTATGAACAATATATAAATGTGTCCCTTCTTTGTTTAAGAAATTGTTCACAGAGAAAAATCTGGAAAAAAAGTCCCTGAATATTCATAAGTATTCACCAAATACTTCTGGTGAATAATTTTCATTCTACCAGTTGTTTCTGAACTTTTTTCAAGCAGCCAAATAGCTGCAGTGTGGCAGTTTGGTCACTTAGGTAACAAGGTATTGCTTCTGCTTCTAGTATGAATGACAACCACCTATAAAAGGAGAATAATTAAATTACAAACTGATATGATTTTTTTTTTTTTTACTGGAAATCTCCTCAAATGACAATATTATATAGGATCATTTACATATACATCGTGACCTAAATTTTCAAAAGGGATCAGTGACTTTGAGTGACAGTTTTTAAGGTTCCCAAAGTATCTTCTAGACATCCAGGATACTCTAAATATTCTCAGACAAAACGAGAAATCATTCTGCAGGGAAATTACTACCATTATCGGCAAAGATCATCATCATATACTTTTACTATTTTACAAGACAGACATCAATATGCATTATCCTCTAGTTACTGTATCCTGAAGGACCAGTCTGTCCATAGAGGCGACCTAGGTGGTCACCTAGGGCACCAACCAGGAGGGGGTGGCCAAGGGCTGGGCTAGGGTGGGGGGCCAGCAGGTCGCCTGCCTTGCTCAGCTGGCATCGGGCTGCGGGCAGGGAACTGGCCCTGGCGGGGGGAGCTGCACCGTAGCGGCATCAGGCCGCAGGCAGGGAGCTGGCCCTGGCCGCAACTTGGCCAGGATTGGGGCAGAGGGTGATAAGCAGGAGGGGGGTGCCAAAAAAACCTTGGGGCAGCCCTGGTATCCCGCTGTTATGATTTTTGCTTTCTCTAGCTCAAAAATATAAAGCATGTGCATGCACAAATATGGCATAAAAAGCAAATCCATTCTGAGGATGATGTATTACTTCAAAATTGTATTCTAGATATGCTCCTTTACTACCACCATCACAGAATCTGAGCATCTTTAAGGATACATTAAGAAACATGACTCTCCATTCTCATGCATGGTTCAGTCTCTCCTCTCACCTTTTCAGGGTAAGAACTGTACATGCAGGGGAGCATTGTGTTTTGCTAGTGGCTTATGTTTTGTTTCAAACATACACCAGGGTCTGTAAAAACAAACAAGGAGTCTTGTGGCACTTTTAAAGGCTAACACTTTTTATCACACAAGTTTTTGCGGGCACAATTTCACATCATCAGAAGCAGGAAATGGAAAATGTAGTATGTTAGGTGTGAATATACATACAGAGAAGGTTGGGTCACACCGTCCAAGTTCCAGAAAATAAACAGAAATAATAGTTTGCTAGCCTATCTCAGCAAAGCAAACAAGATGTTTTGATTCAAACACTAAGGAAGAAGACCCTGTAACACCAATAGCTGAGAAAGTGAGAATGTTAGAAGAGGGGAAATTATCTTTTGTAATGAATTAGCCATAGCGAATGCTCCCTCTAATTTTTCATAGGCGGTGTGTGCTAATATTAGCACTGACGAAGTGTGATTTTCTTCCACAAAAGCTCATGCGATAAATAAATCTGTTAGTCTATAAGTGCTACAGGACTCCTTGTTTGTTTTTCATTGCAAAAGATAATTTCCCCTCTAGCCATGGGTAACTTGGTGGTGAGGTTTTTGATAATTTTAAAAGGGATAGCCATGTTAGTCTAGTCCAGTGAAAAAACAAGGAGTTGTGTGGCACTTTAAGACTAACAGATTTATTTTTTGCATGAGCTTTCATGGGAGAAGATCCCACTTCCTCAGATGCTTCGAAGATGGGTGAACTTACAGAAAGGAATGAAACTAAATGCAAGGGGGTGTAAAACATAGGATCAGGTCATAAAGTAACAGCAAATCAGAGCAGTTTACAGGCTCAAACCATGGGAAGGCTGAAGTCAAATTCCACTTTGTAATGGGGAAAGAATCCATAGTCTCGATTCAGTCCTGCTTTCACAGAATTTAGCTTGCATATGAATTCGAGTTCAGCTGTCTCTCTTTGAAGTCTTTGAAGCTGTACCTGGGACATCAAGACTAAAAAAAATTCCTCTCTCACCCCCTATGGGTGGTATGTGTCATCCTCAACCTCGGGTCCTCTACCAGAGGCCTGGGAGTTTGAGGGTTCTGCGCAGTATCTTAGCTGTTCCGAGCACTGCACTCTGCTGGACAGAGAGCTCTGATGTTGTTCCTGGGATCTGTTGGAGCCACTCTCCCAGCTTAGGAGTCACAGCCCCGAGTGCTCCTACCACCACCGGGACCACTTTGGCCTTCACTTTCCACATCCGCTCTAGTTCCTCTTTCAGGCCCTGGTACTTCTCCAGCTTCTCATACTCCTTCTTCCTGATGTTGCTGTCACTTGGCACTGCCACATCTATCACCACCGCTGTCTTCTGGTCCTTGTCTATTACCACGATGTCTGGTTGATTGGCCAGTACCTGCCTGTCTGTCTGGATCTGGAAGTCCCACAGGATCTTAGCCCTGTTATTCTCCACGACCTTCTGTGGGATCTCCCATCTGGTCTTGGGAGGGTCTAGCCCATACACTGTGCAGATGTTCCTGTACACAATGCCAGCTACTTGGTTATGCCGTTCAGTGTATGCTGTTCCTGCCTGCATCTTACATCCTGCCACTATGTGTTGGACTGTCTCTGAGGCCTCTCTGCACAGTCTGCACCTTGGGTCCTGTCTAGTGTGGTAGATCCCTGCTTCAATGGATCTGGTGCTCAGTGCCTGTTCTTGTGCTGCTATGATCAGTGCCTCAGTGCTGTCTTTTAGTCCAGCTTTTTCCAGCCACTGGTAGGATTTCCCAATGTCAGCCACCTCAGCTATCTGTCGATGGTACATTCCATGCAGGGTCTTGTCTTGCCATGGCACTTCTTCTGCTTGATCTTCCTCCCATGTCTGCTGCTGCCTCAGGCATTCTCTCAGCAGCTCATCTTTGGGTGCCATCTTACTGATGTACTCCTGGATGCTGTGGGTTTCATCCAGGACAGTGGCTTTGACACTCACCAAACCCCGCCCGCCTTCTTTCCGGCTGGCGTACAGTCTCTGGGTGTTGGATTTGGGGTGGAAACCTCCATACATTGTGAGGAGCTTCCGGGTCTTCACATCGGCAGCCTCCATGTCCTCCTTTGGCCAGCTCACTATACCGGCAGGGTATCTGATGACTGGCAGGGCGTACCTGTTGATGGCGTGGATCTTGTTCTTCCCATTGAGCTGGCTCTTCAGGACCTGTCTTATCCTTTGGTGGTACTTGGATGTTGCTGTCTTCCTTGCCTCCTCATCGTGAGTCCCATGTGACTGTGGGATGCCAAGGTACTTGTAGCTGGTCTGTATGTCTGCTATGTGGCCTGCTGGTAGTTCCACCCCATCAGTCTTGACTACCTTTCCTCTCTTTACTACCATCCGGCCACACTTCTCCAGTCCGAATGACATCCCAATATCCTCACTGTAGATCCATGTCAGGTGGATTAGCGAGTCGATGTCTCGTTCATTCTTAGCATACAGCTTGATGTCATCCATGTAGAGGAGGTGGCTGATGGTAGTCCCACTCTTGAACTTGTATCCATATCCAGTCCTTGTGATTATCTGGCTGAGGGGGTTCAAGCCAATGCAGAACAGCAGCGAGGACAGCGCATCACCTTGGTATATGCCGCACTTGATGGCCACTTGTGCAAGCTGTCTTGAGTTGACTTCCAGCGTTGTCTTGCACAGTCCCATTGAGTTCTTGAGGAAGGTCCTTAGTGTCCTGTTGACTTTGTATAGCGCCAGACATTCACAGATCCATGTGTGCGGCATTGAGTCGTAGGCTTTCCTGTAGTCAATCCAGGCTGTGCTCAGATTGGTCTGTCTAGACCTTGAGTCTTGGGCGACTGCTCTGTCTATGAGCAACTGGTGTTTTGAGCCTCTGGTGGTGTTCCCAATGCCCTTCTGAGCTGTGCTCATGTACTGGCCCACGTGGTCCTGTAGCTTGGCGGCTATGATGCCTGATAGGACTTTCCATGTTGTGGGGAGGCAGGTTATTGGACGGTAGTTGGATGGTGCTGTTCCCTTGTGGGGGTCTTTCATGATCAGCACTGTCCTTCCTTGTGTTAGCCAGTCTGGGTGGGAGCCTGCTGCTAGCAGCTGGTTCATCTGTGCTGCTAGGCGTTCATGCACTGCTGTTAGTTTCTTTAGCCAGTAGGTGTGGATCATGTCCGGGCCAGGTGCTGTCCAGCTCTTCATGTTCTTGACCCACTGTTGGATGTCGGCTACTGTGATGGTGACTGGTTCCTGTTCTGGGAGATTGCTGTCGTCTGTTCTCAGGTCCTGCAGCCACTTCGCACTGGTGTTATGAGTCTTCTCTTTCTCCCAGATGTTCTTCCAGTACTGTTCAGTTTCTGCTGTTGGTGGCTCTGCTGTTATTGTGTTGTTGCACTGCAGTTGGGAGTACACCCTGGATGGTTCTTTGGAGAACAGGGCATTTATCTTTTTGGCCTCTGCTTCTCTAGTGTATCTCCTTAGCCTGGTGGCCAGTGCTGTGAGCCTTTGCTTAGCAGTCTCTAGGGCTTCAGATGGAGTCAGGCCCTTGTATTTTCTCAGTAGCCGAGTCTTATCCTTAATCTCTACACCCTTCTGTAGTTCCACCAGCCGGCTAACTTCTCTCCGGGTTGCCTTGATCTTATCCTCCAACCTCATTTTCCAGGGAGGGTATGTATTGCTGTTCTTGATTGTGTAGCCAAGCATCTCCAGGATTACAGAGGCTGTAGCATATACCAGTTCATTGGTTTCAGTGATGGTGGTAGTAGGAATTGTCATTAGGGCTCTATTGGCATCTTCTAGCATACTATCTGATGGTACTTCTCCCCCGAGCCTTGGTAATCGGTCTCGAGGGTTGACTGTAGCTCGTTTATCCATGATCTTATGCCTCATATCAGCTGCTGTGTTCTGTAATGGAGGGGGTGGCAGTGAAGTTCCAGCTTCAGGTGGTGGCTGCACATCGAGTTGTTCTTCTGGGGCTTCTTCTTGAGTCTGGGAGGTAATGTGCAGTTGGTCTATCTCCAGTTGTGAGAGCAGCTGCCTCTTTACTATGTTGAAGCGTTGGGTAACTAGCTGTTTCTCAGTTAGTGTGGATGTAGGTCTTTTGTCCATCCATAGTTCCCTCATACGTTTCATATATCCCCTCTCATTAGGTCTGCTGTTGTAGTAGCATTCCATCAATTCCAGGTTCTCTTGTCTCGTCCATGCATGGTTTGTTCCAGTAGCCCACTTATTGTCAGATTGTCCTGGTTCCCCAACATCTGGCGCGGACCTTGTTAATCCGGGCGACGTCCGAGCCGGCATGACTCTCCTAGTTCGTGTCACTCTCATATTCGAGGTAGGCAAGTGAGGCGTTAGGGGGTCTTTTTGCCCAAGGACCCCTACTGGGAAGGTAGACAGGTACCCACCGGGATTTGAACCCCGGTCTCCAGTATCAAAGGGCGTCGGTATTAACCACTACGGCGCTCTTAACCACTACGCTATATATAGATGAGGAGCGTCCTTATGGTAGACACTTCCACAGTGCTGAAGGAGTGAGGGTTTTCATCCCAGAGCTTGAGGTGATGTTTTAAATATCTTGGACCCTTGTATGGGAAGCCTGTGTATAGTATGGGTTTGATGTTGGTGTAGAAGCCTACACTGGTGAAGTGACACACTTCAATGTCCTGTACTAGCTAGGGTCTCCTAAAGGTTGATGGCTTCATGCCCAGGATTGCTGTTGTCCAGCTGGAAAGGGAAAAGGGACATTTATAAATCTAAGACTGGGTCATTGTCCGCCAGGAAGGAACAGGGCAGCACCCACTTGCTCCTACTGTTTCTCAAGTCTACAAACAGCTATGGACCTTTTTCCTGGTAAAACACCCTGCACAGTTTATCTGCAATATTGATTTCCGCCACTCTTATACACAACACGGCATTACACCAACAGTCCTAGGGAACCCTCCACTCCTGAGGCAAATAGCAAAGAATAATCTCTCTCCTCTCTGCCTGCTTTCTCCCATCCTGCTTTCTTCCTGAGTCTTTTATATTATCTGCCTAAGGGCCTAATTTGCTTCTTATTCTCCTCCATTAGTTAGGCACAGCTTCTCCGTGAGCTTTGCTCTGGAATAATTAGAACTGCAGTGACCATGCTGGCTCAGCTGCTGTTGTCCAGCATTTTGTCACAGATACCAAGTCTCTAGCCAACTGGAAATGGCACAAAGCATTACTCAGGAATACTACTATGCAAAAGTTTAGCATCAGAAATCCAGACACATTCATAAACTATGGACTGGGGTGGCCAAAAGGCATTATGTGCCTTCAACCAAAGCAGAGTGAAAACCCTTCAAAATACTTTTCTTTACCCACCACCACCATTCTCTTTCTTAGGTTCAGCTTCAACCAGCTGTTTTCCTTCCATAAAATTATATCTTGGTAGTAGTGCTGTGGTGATAAATAGTGAAGAACAGGTGAAGCTGTAGATTATCAGCATGTTAATAGCACTTGAGTATGTATCTAGGCTTACAGGTTGTTTTCCAGAACAGACAGATCTTAATTTTGCCTCACCCTACGCACAGCCAGAAGACAATTTATTATTGCAGTCTAGCATCAACAGAAACCTGTAGGGAATTTCTCACAAATCTCTCTCCTCCCATGAATCAGGCCACAAGGTCCAGTCAGCCCAACACAAATTGCATTGAAGCGTGGTGACACTTGCAATGCCACTGAAAAGCAATGTACTTTGGGAAGCCCATCTGAGAAGCATGGAAAGAGACTCCTAAGGAAACAGGTTATACTCCCTTTCTTCACAAACAGGGCCCTGGGGATTCCTATACTTCCCTTTTCTTCATGAACAGGGTCCTGGGGATCGGGTGTCTTGGGGTAGTTCTGGATTTGCTGTCAGCCACCCAGTCCATACTTCTCATTGGAAGCCATAACTAGATTTGCTCTAAGGAGAAGCAACAGGAGATCACATGGAAGACTCACATTTAAAATGTATTCTCAGTAACCCATAGGCTTTATCTACCTAACATGTAGCTGCATATCAACATTTGCTATAAATGCTATTGACCTCCTCCTCTCCTTTCAAGTAGCCCTTCAGATATATCAAATCTCCTCCTCAATTCCTACATGTCACAGTGCTGTCTCTCCCAGAGATGGCCTGTATTTGTTTTTTGGTTTATTTTTCCACCTCTGTTGCTACACCAGTGTAACCCTTCCATATGTAAGCACCAGTGGTACAAGCCTCATTTCTCTCATAAATTCATTCATATATTTTTAAGACTAGAGCGGAACAGTAGATTACCTAGCTTTACATCTCACATAACATAGGTCATGGATTTTCACCCAGGTATCATTATATTGAGCCTGCTAACTTATGTCTGGCTAAAGCGTGCCTTCCAGAAAGCTATACAGTCCTGATCTGAAGTCATCGAGAAATGAAGATAAATCATTTCCATTGATAGTTTGTTCCTATGGTTAATCACCCTCATTTTTTTTCAGACAAGGAAAGAAAGAGATGGTTCTTTATTTCTAATCTGAATTTGCCTGCCTTTATAATTTCCAGACATAGATTCTTGTGGTTGTACCTTTCTCTTTTAGATTAAAGAACCTTTTAGTGCCTAATATTTTCTTCCCATTAAGGGTCTTCTACACTATAATAAACTAATCTATTGATCTTCTCTGACAAACTAAACAGATTCATTCTCAATACATTTTGTAGCCTTCCTCTGTACCTTTTTCACCATTACGGGTTTGCACTGGTGTAACTAATTACTTCAATGCACTTATTGTGAGGTTTAGAGCCAACACCAGAAAATCATGGGCACATTTAGTCTCAGATGAATTTACTCTAGAAAAAGCTATGATAAAGACAAAAACATAAGAGCTTCACAGAACTTATTTTGTTCATGAATTAGTAATTTAGGTGATCAAAAATACATCTTGAAACCAGTACTTCTGGACTGTCTACAAGCAGGAGAAAACATTACACCTTGAAGCTGGGCAAAAGCTTCACTACTTGGTCAAAAAAAAAAAAAAGGCAAGGAGTCCCAGGGCACTGAAAGACTAACAGATGTATTTATTGCATGAGCTTCCACAGGGGAAAATCCCACTTCTTCAGGGCTCCCTGCATTTTTTTTTTTTTTTTTTTTTTTTTTGCTTTACTAGACCAACACGGCTGCCCCTTTGGAACTACTTGGTCAGGAGCTGATCCAGGTCTCACACTTTGAAAAAAAAAAATCACTATTTTGAGTCGTCATATATTTGTTGTTGACATAGCCTTAGCATTTTAGGCATATTGGCAAAGAGCTGCAGTGTGCTGTTGGCTGGAAATTCCAACTCTGGCAAATAAAGGAACCTCTAAAACTTCTTGGAAAAGCTCAAACTCATTGCTCTCTGCTTTCTAGTCTCAAGGTAGCAGGAAGCCTGAAATCTGGCAAGGTTTACATTTGAAGAGCCAGAAATATTTATTAAGCATGAAAGTAGTTATGGGGAACAGACCAACCCGTGCCTAAGCAGTTATTTGCTATTTTCTTAAAAATCCTCCAGTAACTTTCCTAAAGATTCCTGTCTGCCTCAGAACCTTGAAACAAAGACCAACAACAAAAACCTTGCTCATCAGGCACTTCAATGCAAGATCTTAAACAGCTACTTTTACATGTGTTTTTATATCAAACTTATCACGCACACAGATAAGGGACTTGCGAGGTTTATTCCCCTCCCATGGAAAGTGATGAGAAAACTATTTTTAAAGGAAATAATTTTCTGTGAAAATTTTTATTTTCAATATTTTAAAGTTTTGTATCAAAAAGGTAAACCATTTCAGTTTTCAGTCTTTGAAAACAACAAACAGTTTTCATTAAGTAATTTCCCCAAAATATTCAGATGAAAAAAATCTTTAAAATATTAATGAAAACACAGATTTTCTATTTAATTCTGTTTGTTCACAAATGATTTCCAGTTTCCAAGACACTCTTCAACACCTTTAGTATATCATCTGTAAAGGCCAATTTAACAAGGGAAAAACCTTTGAAATGAGTTAATCCAGAACCAGACAAGACATTCTATTTAGGCATTGAACAGAAATGGAAGAAGGAATTTCAACCGTTCAGTATTACTATGTACATCCATTCATTTTACATGTCTGTTTTATGTTATGCTTAAAGTCTCAGTTTGGGATAGGTGAAATTCATACAGAGCTTGAGGTTTTGTGACCTTCCTAAACTATTTTGTTCAGTTCACTAATCTTTTCCTCTACATTTAAACCTTCTAGCTTCTTCAAGGGAAGTGATAAAATGATTTTCTAGAGAAAAGGGAAGTTGAACTACATTTCAGATAAGGAATAATCTCTTATCCCCTGAAAGTTGTGCTGGGAAAAGTGAATGGCTTTTGTGCAGGAAGTTGGTGCACACACTCCCTTTTTAACTTTTCTCTCTCTCCTCTTTCTTTGAACCTTCACACTTTTCTCTCTCTTCCATTTACACCTTTTCTTTCATGTGATTAATTCCCTCTTACCCTTTTCTTTGTTTCCCCCTGAAACAGTCTCTTCGCAGCACAACACAAACCAGTTAGTGAGGATGAGCTGAACTTCTGAACTCACAATGTTCAAAGTGAGGAAAGTGAGTTTTCCCCATCTCTACTCTTAGTTTTTATAGTTATATTTATTGCTTTTCCTTTCTCTATTGTGCCTAATGCAAGCTGGAAATGCTTTTCTCAGCAACAGATGCCCCATCCCAGCTTAAAGGGGGCATAATGTCAAAATAAGGACATTCGTCATATGAGTTCAGAAGATTTGCTTGCGACTTGGTTAAAGAAAACAGTCCATCTCCTTCAGCCATTCCCACTTTTGACACATCCGGACATGTGGGTGTGGTTTCTATACAGAAAACTGCAGCAGGCACACAGAAATCTACTGAAAAGTATTCCCCTCTGGGTTTCAAGGGAGACGTAGGCACAAATCTGACATCAAAAATCACAATGCTCTAAAACCAGTGAGTCAGCTTTTCAATCTTCTTGATCACTCCATTAATGATTTGCTAATTGCAGTGCTCACACAGATGAACACTAAATCCAGGTTTCAAAGAGAAGCTGCTGAAATTGAATTTATTTGCAAATTCAGTTGTATTGCTTCAGGACTTAATAGGGACATTAGATTTTTCTCTCATTACAAAAGGTGATTTGACCTCATTTCCCTCTATATTCTGTTCCCCAGTGTTTGAATCTTTACAACTGTTTTGATTTGCTGTTAATGTGACCTATTCCCATGACTTACACCTCCCTGCATTTACTTCCTCTCATTCTGTAAGTTCCCCCATTTTCAAAGCGTCAACCAAAGCAGGATTTTCTCCCACAAAAGCTCATGCAATAAATAAATTTGTTAGCCTTTAAGTGCCACAGGATTCCTTGTTTGTTTTACTGAACTAGACTAACATGGCTGCCCCTTAGGATCTTAAGATAAACACTGTTCACATTGAAAGGGTCATGTTTTCATAGGTGGATCTCTAAGGATCCAAACCTTCTCTGAATGAACTGCCAGGCAAAATATCCAGGACTAGCACATTAGGGGATTAATTAACAGCAAATGCAATCCAGTTTGCTACTGGCACAATCCGACACCATTGGGGGGGTTTTGCCACTGACTTCAGAAGGAACAAGACCAAGTCCTGTTGTCCCTATTCAGGAGGATATTTAAGCATGTGCACAAGTGCTGTCCTTGATAGGATGTTTTCCTTAAAAACTCTCTTTCTATATGTATTGTTTTATTCATACCAGAAATACCATAGTGGCCAAAGGCCCTAGTGAAATTGGGTCTCCAGTGTGCTCTGTTCTATACAAACATGGAGTTAAAAGACAGTCCCTAGCCTGAATTTTCCCTTACATACTGGGATATTGCTGTTGTTGGGAATTCAGAGTACATACACTAGGCATGCACTCTATCCACCCACAAAAGCTTGTTTCTTGTACTTCTGCCAGGATCAAAACTTATCACAATACACACAATACAAATCCTCAGAGGGAAATGCAAGGAAACCAATTTAAACCCCAGAAGTTTGAGCAGTCTACAAACACAGAAAAAAAGGGAAAGGGATAAATAGGTTCTAGTTTCAGTCATAGTCTGGCAATCCTGCTTTCTAGGTATCTTACCTTTACACAGCTTTAAAAACCTATTAACTATCAGAAAGAATTGGGGCTTTATAGAAATGATACAAGCCAACTCCGGTGTCATTGCACAACTAGACAATTCCAAACAATGAATGTCGCTCAACAAGTTTAGCAAAGATTAAAAGATTTCTTCTATCCCAATCATGCTTTTAAAAAAATATATTTCTATACTTGTAGCCCTTTGGGGATGCATAATGAGAATGGCAGCACAAATAGGAATGCACAAAATACAAAGGAATGAGCACAGGTTTAGGTAAAGTGACAGCTGCCATTGGAGATAAGGTAATTCTCCTAAAAGGCTCCAGCAGAGATTAAAAAAACTAGCCCACAGTGCCATGCAGTGAAGAAAAAAAAAAGAAAAAAAAAGAAAAGAGCTTATTGCTAGGTATTTTCCCCCATTGTGGCTTTTTGGTGGTTGTACAGAATTTCTTCTAGTCTCTCTCATGTATCTTCCTATAAATAGCTGGAAAAATGGCTTCTTTAACTTTAAAGAAACTATGTTTCTTTTTCTACAGAGGGTGTTCTATGCTATTGTGTCCTACATGTGGGAAGAAAAATGCTATTGTGTCCTACATGTGGGAAGAAAAATGATGCAAAATACATGTATTTTAAAAAAATACATTCAGCCTTGTGTTTGAAGATAATGTTTTTTTCTAGATTAGCTATTGTTTGATATTATACCGGATTAATGCTTCCCCTCCCCTCTCTTCATCTTACTTACTTTCCTTTTTAAAGCTCAAACCATGATAACCAGTTGTGGGCCAGATGGCTTGGACCATGACACTGGTAAATTAAAGGCAAGAGAATGAAAGGATCTGTGTTACAGGCTTCCTGCAGGAGCTGGGGTAAGTCACTTATCCACAGTCTATCTCGGTTCTTCCATTTGTAAAATGAAGAAATACATTGTCACCTCAGAGGGATATTTTGAGGGCAAAATGCATCAGTGCTTGCAAAAAGAAAGGTAGGAAAAGCACACAAAATACACTAGTGACAAGATCCCAGATTACTGAGAAATAGCTTTCCAATAGCTGCAGATATGTTCCTGGTGACTTTTTGCACTCACTCTCCTTGCTAGCAACTGGAATATGCTTTCAACAATATGAATCAACACTACAGGAAGAGTTAAATGCAACAGATGAATTTGAAAAAATTACAAATGTATAAAGTTAATTGGAACTATGTACCCATCCCCATAACTGGACAGAATTCCCACTTTGAAGATGGAAACTTAAAGCAACTACTTTAAAAGATTAATTACTAAGAATCTTTCAAACATAATCAAATCTAAGTCTGATCTGATTTGGAATAGCATGAAGCAATTAAAACACACTCTGTGGGGGCAAAATCAATTCCACAAAGACGACTGTGCTGCTAGAATCCTCTTATATGACTTTAAATATCCCCAAATATTAATTCACAAAAACTATACAAAAAGTTCTCTCCTTTTCTGTCATTCGCACATTTCATTAGTGCCTTTCTCTGTGAGAGGTTCTCTCAAACCCACAACAGAAAGATAGTTTCACTACCATGTTTCCCAGTGCTTTCCTGTGGCTTGATGATTCATGTACAAAGCATTGATAAAACAGTAACAGAGTAAAATAATAAACCAGTAAAATATACATTACACAAACAGAAACACCATATCATAGATAGCTGAGGACTAATATTTTTTCAGGTTCTTGATAATTCGGCAAAAAAAAAAAAATTAAAAAATAATCATTTTGGATTCTCCAAAAATATTTTTTTCAAAAATATTGCCAAATGTGAAAGTGAAAAAATATTCAGGTCAAACAAAACATGTTTTGATTTTGAGAATTTTTGAAAAATATTCACCTTTTAAAATCAAAGTTAAAATGTATTTCAAAAATCAATCACTTTAAATTGAAAATCAGTTTCATTTTAAAAAAAAAAATTAAAACAAAAATATTCTGATTTGTTTGGGAATTATTTTAAATTTATTTTCCTGACCAAAATAATTGGGGAAAGCTTACAAGAGCTGATAAAATGTTTTGATGTCACCAAAACTGCATTTTTGATGAAAAAGTTTTCAGTGGAAAAATTATGTCCAACTCTACTTTGTGGTTTCTGTGGGTGAGATTCATGTCTGTAATGACAATCTGTGCCCCACCTAAGCCATATAACAGTGAAGATTAATTTGTACATGAAGCTTGGAGCCAGCTTCACCCTATAACCAGAATTCCTCATAAGAGGAGGGCATTGCTTGGCAGAACACTCTTACACCTCTTCAATCTACAAAAGGCTTTAAAGGACATGGTATAGACCAGGGGTGGCCAAACTTATGGAACTCAAGAGCCACACAAGTTGATTATTAAACCTTCAAGAGCCGCACTGAGGCATATAGCTACATACTTTTACCTATTCCAAAATTACTAAGTTTAAAGTTCATTTCACACTTTAATTTTATCATAAAAAGAGGGCAAATATTGATTCTACTAATGTCAGATTCTACTAATAAGTTAAGGTTACCATGAAAATTAGGCCTATATGATAAAAACTTAGCTGTTGCTCGATGTAGAAGACTGCAGGCTAGTGGTGAGTTTTGTTTTTTTTTTAAAATCCCGACCATGCCATGCTTCTCCCCACCATCCCCGACCATGCTGCACTTCTCCTCGCAATCCCTGACCATGCCACCACTTCTCCCCACTGTCCCAACCCCCTCCTGAACTCCTAGGCTGGGGCTGCTTTCCTAAACTGGTTTGCTGACACTCTTCCGGGAGCCACACTTTTTCATTCAAGAGCCGTGTGTAGCTCCCGAGCCGCAGTTTGGCCACACCTGGTATACACCTCTAAAAGGCAGTAGCTTCACTACAGAAGGAAGAAATTTTAGCAAGATACTGTGGGTGGAACTTAATCCATACTGGGAACAGCAGTAGTAGGATTGAGAGTCAGAGATTTGTCTCTTCACCCCAGCTGCTCTATGGCATAGTGACATTTTCTTTGCTCCTTTGATAGAGCAGGAGAAGTAGTTGGCGGAATGCAATAATACAACAATTACTGCCTACAAGATGCATCTATCAGCTACAATTTCAGGGAGAGGAGCCCAAAAGAACACGATTATAGGAGTAATTCTAAAGAGGTAGCTGTGTTAGTCTAGTTCAGCAGAACAAACAAGGACTACATCTACATCTACTTTTTTTAGTTCAGACTTGCTAGTCAGAACTAAAAATGTCCAAGGTTAGTCCAAACTTGCCTCAGGCTAGTTCAGACTAACCATAGCTTTTTAGTTCAGACTAGCCACATGTCCTAATTCAAAATAACTTTTTCTTTTGAACTAGAAAGTGTGGTTAATTCAAACTAAGCCATAGTCTGTGCCTACATTGTGTTTAGTCTGGACTAACCAAGCGGACTAAGTGCTTAGTCCAGATTAACCAAGGGAACTTATTAGTTCGGACTAAGTTTTCTTGAGTTCAAACGATGAAATTTCTTAGTTAAAATAGGCAAAGCCTATGGTAGATATAGATTGGGTAGTGTAGACATAGCCAAGGAGTCTAGCGGTTTTTTTTTAAAAAGACTAACAAATGTACTTATCACATGAACTTTCATGGGAGAAAATCCCACTTCACCAGATGCTTGAAGATGGAGAAGTACCTTTACAGGCATAGAATTTCTTTAGGAGGTTGCCTCTTCTTTGAAGGAATCTTCCACTGCTGCTCTAACATTGGTGCACACAATGGCAGGAGCTTTCATGCGGACACTAGAATTTGCACTCAGTGCAAATTTTTGCTTAGGGCAGCAGGTATTTGTGTCAAGGTGAGAAAAACATCGGCAGCTAGTCTAGAATGTTTCCAGCACCAGTGGAGCTTGTCCAGTATAATTTCCCCAAAATAATCAGGGTAGATCAGACAAACTGAGAACAATTCCATCCCAGTATTGTGAAATCATCAGACTTCAACTTCACTATATGTGGAAGGTGCATGGCTCATACATTTCAAGAACGATAACCACAAATGTGAGTACACTTATGTCCTCCTCCTAATCACTTGCTACAACTTTCAGCTTGAAAGCCAGAATTGAGTTTAAGCTGTAGGTCCATAAGTCAGCCTCTTCTGTTGGCCAGGACAGCAAGATATGCATACGTTAAGAGTAAGTTACTCAAATTTTATGAAGAAAACTGAGTTTTTCCTGTAACGTATGCACCAAAAAAGAAAAAGAAAATGATACTCATCAGCAGTGTGTTATTTTGCACTCCTGAGCTTAAACTAATTAAATTATTTTATTTTGGATCTGATAGAGTGGTTTGCAAGGAGCTGAACAGCTGGCGGGCACATTTAGAAGACAAATTTCAGCATTTTTAGCTCTTAAATATCTAAAAGAAAATATTTTCAGATTTCTTACTAATGAAACACAGCTAGATCTGCACTGCCGAGCCATAAGAGTGCAATAATGGACACACTGGGTCAGACCATCTAGCCTAGTATCATGTCTTTCAACAGTGGGCAATACCAGGTGCTTCAGAGGGAATGAACAGAACAGGTAGGCCTCAGGTGATCCAGTCTTTGTCATCCATTCCAGCTTCCGGCAAATGGAGACTAGAGATATTTGCTTTAGAGCATGGTCTGCAGTTTATTTTGCATTATGAAATAACCTCATTCTCAAAATTGACAAAAAGGATCAAAAATTAGTTTCAATTAATTGTATTAAAAAGGGGATTATTGGTATAAATCCTTTAATTTTAAAACCTGACAGAACGGTATAACCTGGAAAAACAGCCGCCACTGGCAATATCTTCCACTGAGACACATGATTAGACATCTGACAGACTTCAACTGGAATAGTATCCCCAGGCAACCAAACCTATTAACCTTTCTTCAGCAGCTGGCTAAATCTAAAAACTTCAGCAGCATCATTTTAAACATTTGTGCAGTCCTCGGTGAAATAGAAGTGGAATGATTCAAAAGCAAAATCAAGTGTTGATTTATAATGTAATATTAATAGTGAAACTCAGCAGGAAATTAGGCAGAAATATCAACATATCTATCCCTAGATTGAAAGTGGAAGATAAGCCAAAAATAACATTTGTAATTGACTGGACCATCTTCTCAGATGATGCATGTTTGTGAGACTGCAAATGATGATGGCTATGGTACAAAAAATAGAGAAAATATAGTTTAAAGGCTAAATATGACTTTTGAGCCAATTTAGCTAAACCAAAGAAATTCAATTTTAGAAGTTCTAGACCTGATAGTACAAAGACAGGATTTTTGGTTTTGTTTTTTGAAGTACATAGAACAATGTCTAATTAAACAGTTAGTTGTCCAAAAGTTGAAACCATGAGGTGAAGTCTTTGCTTCTTAAACTGGTAGAGGAGAGTTTTCACAAATGTAAGACTGGATTTCAATTAAGAAAATGGAAGATGTATGCATTAGAAGGCACAAGTATGCTTGAACTATTAATGTTGTCATCTTGGTCAAATCACATGCAGAGACATGCAAAAAAGTCAGTAAAAACAGGGGTGATACACAAGTGCTTACAAATCAGAATGTGGGAGAACAAAGAATATTTTGCATGCAGCAAACACCAAATAAGGTTAATATGCATGCATGATTTTTGTTTCCCTTCCTTCCTCACTTCTCTCTTTACTGAAACATAGACAAATAAATACAACTGAAGAAATGTAAGAAGGAATGAAGAATAGCTTTACCTACTGTCAGTCAAAATACTCATTCTCCTGGTAGTTTTGAGCACCATTGCTTTTTTATTTTTTTTTCCCCTCCCCTCTCTGACAGCAAGACAGTGTTATCAGCTCTGATTACTTGGAGTATTCTTGCTATGAACAGCTGTCAGACTCCTTATTCTCAATACAGATCAGCTGAAATAGGGAGAGAAGGAATATCAAATCAGCTTTTAAACTCTGAAGAACAGAGTACATGTGTGGCATCCACACCCAAAGATATGTGAAGACAGAAAAAGATGTTTCTAAGAAACAATGCTGAACGCTAATACGATCACCACTAAGCACTCTTTAACTCTCATACTCTTTTCTTCCGTCCCTGTGGGGGTACAAAGGGATCAAATCTCCTATTGAAACCAGCAAAAGGGCTGTCATCCACTCACTATAACAAAACGGAGAGCACTGCTTTCTAAGGACTTGGATTCTATCTCAGATCGTTTATAAGCACTCGCATGTTGCTACAACACAATGGGAACAGTGCAAGGAAGACAATGAGGCTTGGAGCTGAAATTCCCCTCTGAGAACGAGCTTAGTTCCAGGCATTCAGGGATCAGGGGCAGTCTTACTACTACATATGGACATACAGCTCAAGAGACTAACGAGCCTCAACTTTGAGGATGGTGCCTCCAAGGATGGACTATGAGGGTATGAATTTCAGCACCAAAGTGTTCAGGTCTCACTGCCCTATGTGCATGCTGCTGGCACCAACCATGAGTACCTGGTTTGCATAACAACAATCCTCTTTCCAACAGGGCTACATTAATGTGAATAAGGTAGCTTTTAGTGTGTGCACCAGCAGCATACACACTGGGCACTTAGATCCCATAGCATCGGTGAGCTCCACTGTAGAATGTCTAATGAAGACACTGGGTGCCGATACAAGAGCACTTTCCCACCATCATAATAAAGCTACCTTCTCAAGAGGTGGTAACTGTTGGCAGGAGAGGCTCTTTTCCCACATAATGCTGTACACACTGGTGCTTAGCTCATTGTGACTTACGTTGCTCAGTGAGTAGCTTATTCACACCCTTGAGCAACATAAATTATACCACGGGTAGCCAAACTGTGGCTTGTGAGCCACACGTAGCTTTTTCACAATTAACTTGCAGCTCGTGGAAGCCTTATGCCCCTTCCATTCTCTGCCTACCCGACTCAGGTGGGGCATTTGAAGCTTCTGCCCTGCAGCAGGGTGGTGGGGCAAGAAGACTGTGTGCAGCAAGGATGGAGGTTTCAGGCAGTCAGTAAATTTGACCACTCCTGAATTATACGGCCATAACCTGTAGTGTAGAGAAGCTCCAAAAATCAGGACTAATATTCAGGTCTCTTAACTCAAGTCCTAAGCCTATTAACCCTCTTCATGTCTATTTCACGTTCCCATGTTAATACCCTAGACATGAAACTTCAGAGAAATAGAAAATAGCTTGCCATTATTTTGAAGCAGTCCTGTATTAACACCACTTTAAAGTTGTTATAAAAGGACTGATGAATGAAAGGCCATTTGGGTGTGAAAACACAGACTTTTGTAGTTACACACTCCTTTTAGGATGCCCATATTGTATAGATGATATCTTGACGGTGCTTGCTGTTTATGAAGTGATAACCATATCCTAGAGTATTAAGATTCCAAGTTTATTAACTGAGGACTCACTTATTACTAACCTAACAGTAAGTATTCAAATTATACTAAAACCTTCTCTTCCCATCTCTCAATCTGTCTGAACTGTTGCCTGATTTTGGGGTGTTTAGTAATTTGAGAGAAGTTATAGGT